>JAFCMP010000047.1:0-407301 GCA_017506865.1 Tribonema minus | reverse complement strand
GGGACGTTGCTTGTTGTCCACAGGAACACCGTCAGGCTTGCATGGTGTAAACATTCAACACAGGGCAGGCTGCCATGTGTGGCACCCAGAGGGGTGAAAGTACGTCGTGAGCTGGAAAATGCGCAGGACACCCGGGTTGACAGTATTGACGGAGCGCATGTTGCGGAGGTGCTGCTCAGCATAGTTCGCTACAGGAAACTGCTGCTGCTCGCCAGCAGTAAGCCTGAGCTTGATTTTATTAATGTACAGAATTTTACCAGGCTATTGATGTTGCCATGACAGTGCAATTCTTGACTTCATTGTGCATTGTTGCCGTTGCGATGAAGTGATCACCCAATGACTTTGATTCATGCACAACCTGATCTGCTGCGTCAGCAAGCTACTGAATTGCCGTTCGCGTAAACACCTAAGCAGCGACCTGCGCTATATGCAGGCTGTCGGTGGATTGTTCGAAGCTAAGGTGATTCGCAGGCACGATCTTGTAGGCGTGACCACCTACTCCGGGGCAAACTGCATAGACATACGCTGCTGTCACAACGGCAGCGCATCCGATCTAGTGCTGATATTAATATATGCATGATGACATGACACTTTGTCAGCAATGTCATATGGCAAATGCACAGAACTATGATGCTAGACTTGAGTGGCATTGATTTGAACAGCAGTGGCAGAACACAGATGACATCGTAAGGCAACAGTCATAATAATTCACGTTGTCACATGAGACGACGCCTTCACCTGAGCTTCTTGCTAATGCCCCCACGGCTACTGTCCTTGGCACGTTTCTTAAGAGGCTTGTGAGACCGCTTGTGCACAACCAAAGGATCGTGAACAACGCCATCTATCCTGTCGCGACCTATCTTGCACAGATCCTTAGCCAGCTGCAATGCCTGGTGAGGTGGCACTGCTTTCAGGTCTTGGCAGAGCTTTCTAAAAAGTGCAAAAACATTTGCGTGGATTACACTAGCATTGTCAGGCAAGGCCTCAGGTGCCACTGCTTCATCGCTGTTCGCACTGGCGGTGACAACACCACCTGCTGCTGCTGCATACCGCTGGGCAGCAAGCGCCACTACCTTGGCAAGCACAACTTCCTGACCATCACCATTGGTTATGCAAAATGCTGTCAAGTCCACAGATGGACGCAGCCAACGGCGCTGTGTGTTCCGAAAGACAGCCAGCGCTACAGGTCGTGCTACATGCATTCTACGGTTGGCTGCTGCTGCTGCGCTCGACGTTACGCTGCTCAGCGCGTCAGTGCTCGCGCTGCACCCCCCCGCACAACTAGTCCTGAGCACAGTCAGGATCGTCTGCATTGGGCTTGCCGTGCGCGCGGTTTGGATCACTGCTTTGGCGCTGTCTGTCGACAAGCACCTCAAGGGTGTCCCATCAATTGCCGTAATCACATCGCCAATGAGAATGAGGCCACTTGCCTCTGCCGGCAGTTTGACCCTTGGCGCCGCCTTGCTTCTGACAAACTGTTTCACCTTGACTGCGTCGGATGCGCCGCTGAAAAGTCAAAGATGAGCCCAAGCCCCTGACCCTCCGCCATGGTCAGCGTCACAGCTACCTGGCGACGGGTCGGTGCTGCTGCGCCATTGTGTCCAGCATCGTCACGGGAATCCTCATCAGACTCCTCGGCCCCCCCTCCCACAGTGCCGACAGGTACATGCGGCAGACAGGCCACTATGTGCCTGCAGAGCATGCCGGTGCGCGTTGTCTCTAGGCAGCTGCAAAGTGCAGCGCCGGACATGGCGATGACGACGTCATGGCACATGCGGCCAAGGGTTGGCTCCACTGTGAACCATTGGTGTGACTCAAACGCTGAGCTCCCCTGCACAATGCTGTGCAGCATCATAATGCTGGCCCGCTTGGTGTCGTTTTCATCGAGTGGCGCATCAGGCTCGAGTTCGGATGCGACCTCAGCGTCTGCAAAGGAGGGTATGCAGTAAGGGTGAGCTCGATGAAAGGTCATACATGCAACAATGGACATTGTCAACTAGTTCTGCATTCGCACCTGGCATATGAGCTCTCAACTTTTCCTATAAAAGCACGCAGCGCTATGACATCTTCTGCCTACGTCATGTGCACTTGCTGGGACTGACAACATGGTGATGGTGGTTGTGTAGCGAACACCTTTGTCTAGGAAAATAAGCGGATGAGTGGAATTGAAATTTGTGCCTGAGGTGTCACTTGTGCTTTTGGCTCTAGTCTGGTAAGTGCATCATGGGCCTGACGAGAAGTGCTGAGTTTTACAAAATACCTGCCTGTCCTACAGTCGCCCATGTTCATATGTACGCTGGTATGATCTGCACCATGGTAATTAGAAATGTCAATCCTTCCGGTCAAGCATGGACGCCTTGACTAATCTATGTAACAGTTCTTGTATGCCACCATACTCAGTTGAACACATGCAAGCCACATTCTAGAGTCCATTTGCACATGTGGGTTCCATGGGTTTCATGTTATCATTGGACACTTTTCATTGATGTGCGTTGTGTGCGCTCGCATGTAGATGATTTTACCCGGACTCATCATACCAAGAGTTGAAGACCCTGACCCCCCTTCCCCCCCTCAGTTGACATGATGACCCTGTGCTGAAGTGCCGCATCACACACTACAGCTCCTTCGTAGGCAAATGAGAGAAAAGAATACGCAATGACGTGGTGATGGTACAGCTTCTGCAGTCTACAAGCCTGTGGCATACGCGGGCTTGGCAATGACGCCAAACAACAGAACCTGCAAGGCACCAGCATCAGAATCTGATGCAACAAAGTACTGCAATAAAACTGCTGGGACTAGCTAGAGGTGACGGACTGGAATGAATGCATCTGGCCTGGTTACAGTTGCAGTGCTGCGGATTTGATATGCACATGCTCAGTGCACTAATGGCAGTAGATTGCCGCTGCCCTCAGGCCTCAGCTGGGCTGCTGGGGTTTCTCCCCCAGCCTCAATGACACTTCTGCCCTGGTTACTTCACTACTGGACGTTCTCAGTTGCCATTCTGCATTGCGTTCAAGCTGAGAGAATCTTGCAGTGACCCATACAGAAAGGAGTTTTGGTGTGCAGCTGGTGCCTCACATTCTACACTGTGGACTGAATCAACTGCTATGCACTGAATTGCGTTGAGCTTAGAGAATCTTCAACTGACACCTACAACTGTACGCGAAGGAGTTGTGGTGAATACAACATGCTTTGCTCAACATACTTCGCTCATCAACAGCTACCCTCATGCACACTTGAAGCCTACACACCTTGAGCTGCCAATTGCTGGTCGTTAACCTCAAAAGTGCTTGAAGTTGAAGTAATGGTGTGTCTTGAGAGATGGAGTGATGGAATGTACTGAGGTTTACTGCAGCTCACCAGCATCGCTGTTCACGGTCAGCACGCTCTCCCGTGCACACGTCCTGACAGAGTACCGATCTGCAGACCGCACTTGGCTCACAAGAGACTTGAAGCAGTGGTAGGTGCCGTCTTGCCGCGCCACAAGCAGTAGGTTGCGGTATATGGCTTGCAGACAGGAGTCCATGCCCTCCAGAGCTACGTCATAAGCAGCCGTGCGAACGGTGGCCTCCATGTACAGATGATCTTCCGAGGTGTACCTAGAGCGACAAAGGCATCGAAGTGAGCGGAGTCAAACCACTTCTGTACAGGTAATCAAAGGACACATGCAAATGAAACAGATATGACATGTCATGAGATTTTGGATTTCACTAGCATCGGCCTGATCCACAAAAGAGCATCGCGTATACAAACATTTTAAACTGTAGTCACTGAGCACAGTGCACTGTGATATCTGGCCATGACCAACGCGTGCAGCAACACCCTGAGGAAGGCAGATGATTATCCGCTTGTAGGAGCCGGTTTCTTACCTGGCAGTGATATTTTCAAGCGTTTGCTTCAGGTGGCAGAGCGTGGTGACCTTCAACAGTTCCGCTTTCAGGATGCCAAAGTACCCCTCGCAACGTTGAGTAGAGTTGATGCCGAGGGTGAGGACGCCAAGGCGATAGCAGAATGCCCAGCGCTCCCGGATGGGGTAGATCGTGTCGTTGAGGTACTTCATGACATCGTCATCGCTGGCGCCAGCATCCACTAGGGCGTCCAACAGTCCCTTCCGCGCCCCCTGAAAACTGGCTTCCGTAGGAGCACGCGATGCGCGCTGCATAAGGCTCCTGAACATCTGCGAACATCAAGGAAGAGGCCTCAGTCAGACCAATTGCGCACCCTGAAAGCGCAAATGCGACCTAGACCATTGCTTTATGTACGGTCCCTAATGCCAAGTATCATTGAAGCTAGGTAATGTCACATGTCGCCCGTTGTCACCTGCTGACTACTGCAACGTTGAAGTTGATATCAATCCTGTAGTATGTCTTCAAGCATGTATGGCATGTATGTATTATTATATCTGGGTGGTTGAGTAATCCCAAATATGCATTTTTGTGTGATTGCACCCCATATTTGCGCCTAACGGGTTGCTTGTGTGATATCTTACTTTACTTGCGCCATTTCTTTGTTAATCTCAAGTTACCTCAACTCCAATATCACTGCAGAACATTCACAATTGCAGTTGAACTAGATTCGACCAACGAGTGATTGACCGAAGCGGATGAGACAGGCCAATACCATAATAGTACTCAACTTCAATAAACTCAGACTGACAGAGTGATCTTCCCTATAGCACAAGTGCCTTGAATTCATTTGCACTGCAAGCTTGCGTTTGGGCTGAGCGAGGCCTGCAGGTAACTATTGTTGTTGGTTTGGTGACACCGCATTTTCAGCATACTACTTACTGCATGCAGCATGCACAAGTCAACCTGGCATTTTATGCGTGCATGCACTATGTGCTGTCCCGCCTTGTTTGCTTGATGAAAGCTGCAAATGGTGTGATGTATGCCTGTGTGCAAGCGCCGCAGCCCACACTGAAAGCTTTTGTGACATTGCAAGGTGGACGATAGCACACAAGCCCACCACGCCGCTCTTATTCCAGCTCCGTCATAACTGTGAGCATGTGTGCATGAGCATAGCTTTCTTCGTCAGTCCTGCGAGCTTGAAGACTTTACTACTACGTACATACACATTGGCAATGCAAAGGTGCACAAGCAGCTTGGCTGACACATGCCAGCTTCTTCACAACTGCTACAGAAAGGCGCTACTGCTTTGTCCGCACAGACCATGCTAGTGGACTGCATCACATCTTCTGCAGGACACTTCTTCATGGACGCGTGCTTTGTGGTATGGCTGTGCTGCTTTGCTAATCATGCTTGGCAGAGGCCTCAAAACCGTACCTTGAGAAACCTACAAGCGCAGTGTCGATACGTTTGGCACAGAGATCATCTTCTGTACATAATGATAACACCTACTCGCTCTGCATTGCACATTGAAACCTCCACCGCAGACGCACATGGTATTTGATTGAGCGACTGTACACATGGCGTGCAAGCGACCCACATCAATGTGCAGGCACAACCTACACGCACAATAATCGAGGTGGACCTAGTCAGACAGGGCAACATATGACACAAGACATCTGCGCACCTCCTGTGCTGCGATGTGCCTAGCTTCTTGGTAAAGTTTGTATCCAGCATACTTACACTGTTGATTCCGTTCACATGCTTGAGCTTTCACACCTATGGCTCGACTTGATAACCTTGCCAATAACAGACATGGACTTGAACGAATGCTGACTTGCCTGCCAAGCATCCCCCAGCTTCCCCTTCAGCATCTCCTTGATGTTCTTGAAGAAGTGCCATTCGCAGATAAGATGGACAGTGCCAGGCCAAGCCAAGGTCATGGCTGCCTCCGCTGCCGCATCTCTGCAACCGAACACAAAATCCAGCAATGACACAGTTATCGCAACATCATTGCTGGGCACAGTATAGAGAGGGTAATTGCTGAAGCAGCAGAGGTGCTCGTCCCACTCTACTAAATTTCAGTATCACCTGAAATTGGCGTACCTGTCTGTGAAACATACGGACGGATAGTGGCCGCCGACCATCTTCACATAGTGGACAAAGAACCACGAAAACGCCTCCGTGTCCTCACGTTCCAGCAGCGCCTGGCAAAACATTCGCGTCCTGGAAACACGCAGACAAGCACAAAGAATTGTATCTTGATCAGCACCGGTGAACATGAACATGATAGGTGATGCAGCCCCTGTAATTGCACAGCATGACACAAAGCCCTGTACAATATGACCAAAGCACAGATTACATCACATCTTGTCCATATAGGTGCATGCAAATAATTTGAAAGAACACACTTACTTGCTGTCACCATTGACCCCAACGATGATGCTCAGCGCCAGCCCATATTTGTTCGTTCCAAAAGTGCAGTCCTGCAATCCATACAGTGAGCACAGGCAGGTGACAGGCAGGTGACGCAACAAAGTGTCGCATGATGACAACGAACCACAAGACATGACAATCCTGGCCACGAGTTCAGGCGCCAAATGCAAATTGATTCTCATTTACAATAATTTATGAGATTGATTACGCACACGTATTTGCCATGACTTCTAATGCCCACAAGGCTCACAACGTTTTTTGTCCTCCAGCAGCAGCTCCAGAAAGTGATTACGCCCGTACACATACTCCAAGAACTTGAAGTGCACGTCCAGCTATCATTATCATCAGATACTGAAAAGTGCTCGTTCAGTTTGTTTGTAAAGCAACAAACTCCTGATCACATGTCATGAAAAGGTCGATTGGGCAAGAAGAAAGCTGTTGGTAAACCTGCTCCGCGCGGTAAAAAGAGCAAAGGCATGCAATGCACGAGTTTCACAACTTCAAGATATGATGAAGGCACTATTTCTGGCATTTGCTGTTAACCCTTGTATACAAAATCATTTCAATTGCGGCATTCATATTAGTATTGAAGCTGCTGCTTGGTGTTGCTGTTGCGGATAAACAATGAATGGACATCATCAAAGTCATCTCTTTTCATTGGAATCAACTGCATGATGAAAAGCAAGCAAAGAAAGATACAAAGTTATTCAATTCATGCTGCATAGGAATGCTTGCGCCACTACTTGTATTGGTAAGGCATCGTGCAAGGTACTTGCCACCTTCACACTGTAACAGTATTTGTCTCTGGCAGTACTGCAGTTGACTTGTACCGAGCCATGATCAATTCATCGCAATGGCGGGCCAAGCCAGAAATACTGCAACCTATTTGGTAGCGGGCACTTGACGGCGAGGATAATTGCCCCATTCTGCTTGGATCTGCACCGTTCTAAAGCCAAAACACAGAGGTGCATACCTGTTGAATGACATCCAAGCCAAACTCCATCGCCCTCTCAACCTGGTCCTGGGTCGCTCAGAAAGCACGCTTGAACGAGCAGTCGTCCGCTAACTCGTATTCCGCGTATCCTCCAGCTTTCTGCACTGCGCCGAGCTGTTTGATGAACTCCTGGCAGTCACCTGTTGTGAAGGCAATTCTATCTGCTACCTTTGCTGCCGTGTTGTTGAGCACATGAAGGGCAGGCTGGTCAAAGACTGCAGCAAAGTCACCACCAAAATACAGGCTGACTACAGCACGCTGCAGCGTTTTGCCACGCATGTTGGGCGCAACGCACAGGGCCTGCACACATGAAATGATCTCTTCAGTGAGCTCTGCTTTGGTGATGATGCGCCCAGCATTAGATGGTGGTGGTGATCCCGCAAGCACGGCAAAGTCATGGTTGTGGCCCTCCCTGAAGGAGCATGGGGTGTTGTTGGCCGGTAGCTTCACACGCCACTGGGGGCCAATGTTGGCATGCTGTGAGTTCTCCACAGAGGTTTCAAGCACTACTTTCAACCGCCACTCGCACCTGATGCAAGGCTTTACTGACCGAGCCTTGACATCTGGGCATTGATCTGACCGCTTCACAGGGGGGTTTCCCGCACGGTTGCAGTAGATGTCGTAGCTGTTGGCATGCTTTGATCTCATTAAGGCGACGAAGCCAGCAGCTGCAGCCAATGGCTTGACTGCGCTCAACGCTTCCTGTGAAGTATTAAAGCGTCTGTTTAGCAGCTCCGCAATGACCTGTGTCATAAATATTGAAAGCATCACGAGCAACGAGGAGGCCGTGTCAGACATGTCAGACATCGCCGAACGCGGGTGAGGGCTGTATTATTACTGTGGGACCAACTGCCAACGAGTAGAAGTGGAGCAGGATGATGGGCTGGTGTCGCAGCAACGTTGAACGCAGGCTGGCGCGCAATATTGGATACGCGAAGGTGTACGACGGCTATTCCTGCGTGGCGAACTCCTGCGTGGCGAGTGCCGCAGCAGGATGTATGAAAACAGACAGCAACAGCTGCTGCAGCAGTCCCGAAGGGTGCTGTCGCAAATCGTCTCACCTGCCCCTCCAAGGGCTCGTTGACAGGCTCAGGGCAGTCCATACGGGCACTTTCGGCAATACCACACACACCAGTGGCTAGTCTCAAGTACGTGCAACTTCATGGCACCTCAAGCGGGGGGTTGACCCCCCGGGCGCAGACAATTGTGTGCGCCCGCCGGGCGCAAATATGGGGTTCGAGGTGAGCAGGGTGAGCGAGGTCAGCGAGTTCAGCAGGGTGAGCGGGGTGAGCAGGGTGAGCGAGGTGAGCGAGGTGAGCGAGGTGAGCGGGGTGAGCAGGGTGAGCGAGGTGAGCGGGGTGAGCGAGGTCAGCGAGGTCACCTCGCTCACCTCGCGGCCTCGGGTCACCCCGCTCGCTTCGCTGACCACAGCTGGCCACGGTCACCACGCTCACCTCGCTGCCCTCGTCGACCTAGCTGCGCACATCATGCCCACCCGGTCACCTCGCTCACCGCGCTCACCGCTGCTTGCCAGCTCACCTCGCTGACGGCGGCGTCGCACTACAAAACTTGTTTTTTTTCTCGCCATGGCCGTTTGCGTACGAAAACGAGCAATCACTACGGTAAGTTGGGATCTGGGGGTGACCTTTGCTCATCTCGCTCACCTTGCGCTCACCTGCGTGGCGAGCGTTTACCGTCTATACTTGGGGTCAGCAGGAACACTAGGGAAGAGCTTATTCTGGCGCTGGCTCTCCAGCTCGTGGGGTGTTGCTGCATAGGCGACGCTGAGCGCGTGCAGCGTATTGCTGCTTGGCACGAATCGTACTGCAGTCTCAAGCCTGCGGCCACGCTTTACGGTCTGCAGGGCGCTCTCATCATGGGTCCCACTTTTCGCTCCTCGGGAAGTGAAGTTGTGCGCAACGCTTTGAAAACTTTTTTTTTGCATCGAGGTGCTGGTGTGCTTGACGCAGAAATAACGCCGTCTCAGAGCCACTCTGTACGTCCCAAGTTGGCGTGAAATATCATGAAAAACAGTGGCGTCGATCATGAAATCCCGCAGATCAGGACGTGACTTTCACGACGAGCTTTCAGGCTCGATGAACGGAACATGGTGTGATTAAAAAAGTGCGAGAACATTAGTGCGTACGCCAGGCGCTCGGTGGCGAGGCATAGTGGCTTGCGCTGCTGTCGTTGCGCGTGCCGTGGCCTGTGGGAATGCTGCTAGGGCCAGCAGCACCGCTCTGGCGCCGTAGCATGCGCTGCGTCGTCAGCGACCTCTGACGCAGGTCACGTTCGATGAACCACGATTTGCTGATGTCGTATGGAACGCTGGCACGTGAATCACGCCAGAAATTCATGGCTGCACCAGCCGTACAGAATGGCTCTCACAGGAAGGCAGAACTCATGCTCGCAACATATACGCATTGTCATGCTCACAGATACAATGCAAAGCAGCATTTTACGCACGCTCACAAACCTTTTTGAGGTGGGAGCGATGGTCTCTGACCCGCTTTGAGCGCAGCTTACCCCTTGCTAGCCTCCTCTACACTATGGGTATGGGTCGCTCGCCCCCTGCCTCCGGAGGATAAAGGGAGGGCCGTCCTTGTTCGGATTTAAAAGTTTCAGTGTGCGTGAAGAACTGAGTCGCAACAAAAGTCGCCGAATCCACTGCTCGCACCATCGGAGGAGCGGGAGGCCATTGAGAGGGAAGAAGTGGTGAGTAAAACCAAGAGTAGGCGTGTGCGGTCAAGAAGAAGGAGCAGCCGTGCGGTACAGCTCGCGGAGGACGGTCGGTGCCTGCCTGAGGCACTTCAACGCAGCTCGCGAGAACTGGAGGTGGCAGTTGAGGTGTAGCAACTGCCCTTGCTTCACGGTGAGCAGTGCTGACCACGTGTGGCAGCAGTGCTGGTGTTGACTACGGCGGATGAAGCCCATGGTAATGGCTGGAGAAGCAGCACCACTGGAGCCGCAATGAGCACCTGCAGCTTTATTCGACACACCCGCTGAGCATGACTAGGCTCGGCTACCACACGTGTGTGCAGCATACGCCGAAATGCAGCTATGGATTAAGCGGTACCCATGTAGAAGCGTGTCTTATGCAACGGTGCGAATGCCTTGGGCACAAGTTCGGATTTTAGTGGCTGTTGCGACGATGGGCTGCAGGCAAGACCAAGCCAATGCTACTCGGCGAGCAGGAGGAGCACAACACTGGCGAAAAAGGTGACATGCAAGTATGCAGCAAATTGTGGTCGGTTGATTTAGCGACCCGTCAGCAATGAACCTCCATAGGTGGTGCTTGCCAACTGTTCGCAAAGGCAACTGGCCTGGCTGACTGAAGCTGCCAGTGGAGCCACGATTCAACATACAAGCCTGAGGCTTGCAGAGCTGCATGCTGTCCAATAGGGCAGTGAGCACGCAGCAGACTGCGATTGATTGACTTGGCGACCCATCAGTCATGAATTTTCATGGCTGGTTCTTGCCAACTGTTTGCAACGGCGACTGGCTTGCCAATGCATCCATGGGCTGGCTGTAGCTGATTCAGAAGACATATGCAACATGCGAGGCTTGCGGAGCTGCCTGTGCATACTGTCACCTGGGCCATGTATGCAGTGAGCACGCAGCAAGTTGTGCTCAGTTGGACTTGGCGACTCGTGAGCATTGAGCAGCCTTGCCGACTGTTTGCAATGGTGACTGGCTTGGGCTGGTTGCACCGGAAGACGCAATCCAGCTTTCAGGCTTGCAGAGCGGCATGAACTAGCACTGAGTGGCACCCTCCCGGTATGCCGCAAAGGGTACCAAGGCTTTAACCTGCATGCCACTGCCATCTTTGTGGCATAGCTGCTTCTGGCAGCAGGTGCCATGGTAATGCATTCTTCATAAAGGCCAGGTGATACCTACAACGCACTGGTGTCAACAGCAGCATGTGGTATGAGAGCAGAGGCACAGACCAACGTGGCCCAGCAGGACGTGACAGCACACTTCTGATATTTCCATGAAACGTGCATGGAGGAAGTGCATTCATCTGGACGGTGTATGCGCTTGAAGCTACATAAAAGTGATACCAACAAGAATCTGGCAAAACTCCTGCTTTGCCATGCTTGCCAACATGCACATCTGCAGTGTGCAATGAAGCAGGTAGAGGGTCTGCTGCTGTGCATTGACAACGGTGTGCGTGTCTGCATGGCCAGCTTTCCATTGGCAACATGTTTGCAATACAAGTTGAACAACCCTGACGTCAAATTTCCACAGTTTGCGAGCAAACACAATGCTTTCGTTGATTTTTGTAGCACTATGGTGCACTCTACTTGCACGCGTCCCTAGGACTTTCCCCCAGCCCGCAGGGCTATTATGCCGAATGTGCACGACTACCTGTAGTGCAACAAAAAGAAGCAAGCAAGCATGACTAATGCAGTGCATCAAGAAGAAGCTGGCGCTTTTTGCAGCCAAGGGCGATGGGCAGACGAAGGCGCCAACATGCTGCAATGCTCTTGGTGGGTCACCAACCCGAACTATTAAGCACAAACAACACAGGACACGAAATCTGGCACTTGTTCTGGGACAAAATAAAGTACACAAACATGAATCACACATGTGACAGCCTGGACTGCTCTCTATTGCATCGGCGATTGCAGGGGAGGCGCAACCTTGAACAAACCTGGCGTTCCTGGCACAGCTGAGACTGACATGCCAGCTTCCTCCATGACTGCGCCAATCGCCGCTGCGATCGCGGGCTGTTCAGGCGTGCCCGCCCCCGAAAAAAGGTAGCGCGCCGCCGGCGGCGGCTGCGCCTGCAGCTGCCTGACTTCCGCGCGCAGCGCAGCATGCACTGTGGCAGTGTGGGAGCTGCTGAGATCCAGTGCAGCGCTCGATGCATGCTCCTGCTGTGCGGGATGATCCACCAGCACCGTCCACCCGCTGCTGACACCCTCCTTCGGCGGCACCAAGACCTTGTACAGGCCAAAGCACGCCGCTCCGCCGGCCTCGCGCCACATAGCGTCCGCCGCCGCCGCGGCGCCCGCCTCGTGCGCCGCACTCACGGCGACATTCCACATGCGAAGCGTTGGCGCCAGCCCCAGCGACGGCAGGCGCTGCAGCCAGCGCACAATGCGCGGCAGGTTACCAGCACGACCGCATGCGTTCACAAAGGACGTGACCGTGTTCTCGCGCATGGTAGTAGTGCTGTAGCAGTTGAGCGCTGCCTCCAGCGCGTCCTCCGCGGCCACCATGTGCCCGCCGTGCGCGTAGCCGATGGCAAGCACGACCAGCGTCTTGGGCATCACCTCCTTGCCCGCCGCGTGCATGCTCGACAGCACGCTCTCAATCGCGGCGCCATCGCCGAGCGTGGCATGCGCCTGAAAGAGGGCCATGTACGTGGTAGTGGTGGGCGCAAACCCTCTCTCCGCCATTTGAGCCGCTGCATCAAGCGTGCTTTGTGGCGCCGTGCATGCAGAGAGCACCTCTAGGAGGCAGTTCCACATGCCCGCGTCGACAAAGGCGAGGTGATTCGCCTCCATGTCGCGGAAGACGTCAATTGCGCGGCGCCAGTCTCGCGAGTACCTGCACGCCCGCAGCACGCCCGCAAAGGTGCGCCTGTTGGGGGCGACGCCAGCAGCTGCCATGCTCGCCAGAATCCTGTCGGCCTGCTGCACGGCTTCGCTGTTGCGGCATGCTTTAAGTGCCAGGTTGTACGTCGTTAGATTCGTCGGCACCCCTACCTGTGACATGAGCTCTATCACGGTAGCTCCATCCGCGCCAGACCTAAATCTGGGGTTGACACGCAGGACGTCGTTGAAGAGCGCCGCGTCAGGCTTGTGACCGCCGTCCACCATCTGGCTGAGGACGAGCACTGCACTGCGAGGGTTGCGCGCTGCCACATGTGTGCGGACGAGACGCGCCCAATCCTTCGAGGTGACAGGCTCAGCATGGTGCTGTTGCTCTGGGGCGCTTGGCGCATTGATATGCTGACTAGCACTAGCGGAAGGGCGCGCAATGGATTGGAGCTGGTCGCTTGCACGAGCCTCAGGCTCGTCACCTGATTGAGTGCTGTCCCTGCTGCTGCCGCTGGTGCTCACGCCGTTGCTGCCAGCACCGCCGCTTCTGCCGCTGCTAGCGCCGTCGCTGTGCCGGGCGATGCCACTTCTTTTGCCGCCGCCGCTGTTGCCGTGGCTGCCGGCACCGCTTCTTCTAGTGCGACGGCCGCCGCCGCTGCTGCTGCTGATAACGATGCTGCCACCCCTGCTTTGCTGCGCTTTGCCGGGTGCTTTACGTGCTGCTGCCGACGCTGGCGTGGATGTGCTGGCACCCAGGGGGCGATCTGTGGCCTTCTCAGGCGTTGCACTCGCAAAGCCACGTGCAGTGCGTGTGACGTGTATCAGAACTCTGCTGCCATAGATGCAATGTGCATGGACGCCTGCCTTGACAGCGCATGCGACAACAGTTGAGATCCCACTGGCAGGGTGAAATCCTTGGATCCTGTGAGCACACAAACGCTGCTTCACAGCAGGTCCAGCATCGAATGGAACACCTCTGGCAGCACGCCAGGCCTGTCGCCCCGCGAGCGCCAGCATCATTTACGCGCCTCTCCCACCAAAAGACACACTTCAAGTTTCCAAAGAAACACTTCAAGTGAAGTGGTTGGTACGGAACTTCAAGTCCTGAAGAAACGGTTGTAGCGTGCAGTGTGCAGTGTGCAATGCAGAGTGCATTCACCTCATACATCCAAGCAGCCTTCTTGCGAGATATTAGCAGCAACAGTTCTGCGACAGTCAAACTCAATGCCGAGTACGTTTCAAGGCGCCGAGGCCTGCAGGAGAAGCTGCTGTGCTCTCGCCCAAAACAGGAGCAAGTCTTGAGGGGAGGAGCGCCAACAGTTTTGCAGGACTGAAAGCTTGCCTGCGCCCTCGCCCGCCGCCGGCAGTTCGGCCAAGTAAAATATCAAGGACAGAAGGAATTGTTTTTCTTCAGCTTAGCCAGTGGGAGTGCCCTGCCATGTCTAGCCCTTGCGTCGAAAGCAACAGGAAACATCATACAGTGATTCATTTTTTCAAGTACTTTGAAGTGTATGCATGATCAAGAGTGCGTATCAATGCATTGCACTCCTCACCACGCACATGTGACTATTGTCACTTTACGACCGGTGTCAGCTGGCCAGCAGTGCGTCACATGATGTGAGAAAACAATGTGCAACATCAGAACAATGGCAAATGTAATGGCACGGCAACACCGCGGCAGACGACGAAACACAGCGTCACATTTGATGGCATGACCGTACACAGCATCGTACAACGCGCAATGCTGTGCGCGGCTGCTGTGATTTTGAGCGCTGCCACGAACCGCGCAAAGGCGAGGCTGCAACGCATGCAAAGCGCGCAGCGCTGGTGCACAAAGACGGCCGCATGCAGCCTCGCGTCGGAACTGACGCACGCACGAGTTTGACCTGTCATGTCTGAGCACTGCGGCGAGCCGCTCTCAACGTGAACAACAACCAGACCGCAATGCGCAAACCTCACTGTTGTGAGCGCGACCCTGCCATAGCGGTCAACAATATCGTGGCATCGTTGACAGTGGTAAGTGACATGTGTCACCATCTTGGGGGTGACATTTGCCACACTCAAAACCTGCCGTCTACAGGCACCGCCATACCTGCGGCTTTGGATGCAACCCCGGTCGTTCCTGCTGAGCCCCCGCCACCAACGGACGTGACCGTCCTTGTGGGGTGCAGCACCTGCTCTCGGTGCTTGCACCGACCTGAGCTGTGTGTGTTGAGCAATTGCGCTGCAGCCAATGCCCGCATGTGTCCGTCCTTTGCTGAAGCTGTGACACAGTACAGCCATACATGCATACCCGGTTTGAAGCCATAGCTTCTTGGAAACTGTCCATGTGGGACACGTAGCAGGCAGATGGGTGGCCGGCTGAAAGCGGCGGCGCGGTGAGCGGCCAAAACACAATCACAGTGCGCGCCGCAGCCGCAGCCGTCGACCTCGCTGCCGCTGCCTCCTCGGCACTACAGGCACTGTCGCCACAAGCGGTGACGTTGCCGCATGCCGTTGCCGCGACCTTGCACGCGCACCGTAATGCTCCACCCCCATCGCGTCAGACGCGAACTTCAATTGGCTCGTACGCTGCATGTCCCCCCCACCTGCGCCGCAGCCGCAGCGCCGCGCCCATCGCCGCCGCCAGCGCCGCCGCCGCCGCGAAAACCAGCAGGATAGCCGCGGCAGCACCCCCCGGCAGCAGCTGCGCGTGCTGCGCCGCGCTGCCGCCGCCGCCGCCAGTCTCCCGCATGGCTGCTGCCGCTGCCACCGCACCGGCAGCAGCAATGCTCAGCGCAGCAGCGCTCGGCAGCCCCGAAGGCACAGAGAAGTTGGGGCTGGACCAGTCGAGCCCCGCGAGTGACTCGGCGAAGGCGAGGGACTCGCGCGCGGCGGCGGGTGGCTTCTCTACGAGGCCGTACATGGAGCCGACGAGTGCGCCGCCGCGCACGCGCGCTTCGTCAGTCACGTCTACGACCGCAAAGTAGCACTCCGATTCGAAGAGGTTGAGGTTGGCGCCGCGCTCGATCTGGGGGTACGGGGCATGTGCGGGTGAAGGGGGGGGAGGGGGGGGGTGGTGTTGAAGTGGGAATGGGTGCTCAGCGTGTGAGGAGTATCACAACAGCAACGGACGTTTTAAGGACAAGCGAGGACAACGGGTGCTGCCGTTGAGTGTAGAGTTGGCATCGACGTGCACACGTTGGCGCAGCGGTACATACGTGTCAAACATCGCCGTGACCATCGAAAGTGACCAATTGTACTGACTTCGCTGCAGTGAAGGTATGCTGCGCATGAGATCTGCACATACCTTGAAGAAGCCCCCCTCCCCCCAGTATGTCCCCCAGGAGTTGCGCGCCTGCCAGAACTTGACGCCTTCCTCCGTGACACCCCAGCCCGTGACCTGGGACAAGTTGGAGAGCCAGGCAGATAGATAATTAGACAAACGGTGGGAACGATGTGCTTCATACATTAAGGAGCGGGTAAGAATTGACAAAGAATTGAGGTACTGTTGGAGTGCGGAAGTGCAGAGGAACAGCAAGGGGTGACGCGCCACCCCCCCAAAAGTGACTGGCACGACACCAAACCACGGCCATTTGGCGTCGACTGTGGGCATCATGCAGGCATGTATGCATGTATGTTGACACAGACTCCCAGCCAGCAAGCGGGGACCCTTGGAACTGTGGCATGCCAACTACTAGGTGACGTTCACCCTCAACCACAAGACGCACAAGCAGCAGCTTTGAACATCCTGGAGGACCAAAGGAAAACATGAAGAGGTGACGTGCCAGCGCGCCCGACCTTTGCTGCTCGTTGGCACAGCCAACTTTTGCTGCTCATTGGCGCATGGAGAGACACACAACACCCTACAGCTTTGTATGTGTCACGCCAGAGACACGCTAGAGCTGCCAACCCCAGGCGCTCGTACATTGCGGTCTAGCAGGAAGTTGTTGGTCAAGACAAACTTCAAGTTCTTACCTCAACATCGTGGTTGATGTCGTCCGGGGTTTGCTTTGCGCTCACGCCGCGCCACACGCCCCCGCGGTAGCCAAAGTCAAAGGCCTCATCTGCAATGCGCCAAGAAGAAGCAAGACTGATGTTGAGATCACTCACAAGGGCATGTGAAGAAATGGCTTCGGGGCACACGTGAATTGGCTTCTGAGTAGTAAACATGCATGAGTGTCCAGATAGTTGCCCCTGCTGCGAGTAGCGCCGTGCTATTGGTTTTTGCTGCGCAATGCACGCACTTCAAGCGCAGTACAGCAGCAGTGCGTCTGCCCACTGACACCGATAAATGCAGGTGTGCAGCACCCAACCATTGCTATTATCAACTACCATAAAGCCAAATAGCAAGGAGATTTACAGATGAAACACTACATTGCTGCCAGGTGCATAATGGATCGGGCATGCGCGCGCTTTTGAGGC
This sequence comes from Tribonema minus, assembly GCA_017506865.1. NCBI lineage: Eukaryota > Xanthophyceae > Tribonematales > Tribonemataceae > Tribonema > Tribonema minus. The sequence continues at coordinate 390,073 of JAFCMP010000047.1, read as the reverse complement.
AGCCCTTCTGCCACTACTGCGTCATCATCCAACCTTAACTTGTACCCAGAATCAATGCCATGCATGGCCGCCTGCAGTGCTAACCCTACCCCCAAACCCTAATATGAATTGTACCCTTCAGACCAAAGTCAATGCTACTCACATGTGGTCGCCTGTTGTGCTAACCCCAACCTTAACCTCAATGCCTAACCCTACTCCTGAGAACGAAGCTCACCGGAAACAAATCCGCACACCACAGGTCCCCTCTGAAACACCTCCGCCATGATGGCGTCCTCCCCCACCACCTTCCCAAACTCCTTCACCCGATACCTGGCGCGCGCAAACGAATGAGGCACAGCGATGCATCTGTATAGCGAGTTCATTCCGGTGACGAAACGCATTTCGAGTGCACAACAGCTGTCTACAATGGTGGTGGCACCTTGGTTCCACGGCGTGGAAGATGCGATCATCAGATTTATCGGGATCGCCTTGCAGACATCATGCAGGGCCAGAATGACTTCATTCAGTCGCAGCTGCGCCATGCAGTATACTGCTGACCGTATGCTCTGACGTCCAAGCTTCACGTTGCTGGAGCAAATCTTGCCACCAGTTGAGGTACCTGTGTCCAAACCGCGACACTTACTCTGCACGACATGATGCTTCTAGCCAGCAGGCGCAAGTTTTTTTATTATAATCTTTTACAGGTGTTGCCTGGTGGCACAAATCTACTCACAAAAGGGCACAAATCTACTCACAGAAGGGTGCTTGTTGACTCCATGAAGACCCTAACCCTAATCCTAACCCTAACCCTATCCTGAGACCTTCCACCAGGCCAAGTCTACTCGATTCCAAAGCAATGCTTTCAGAACGTGATTGTTTGCTGGCGATCTTCCACTTCCCACGCACTTGGAGTTTCTTGTTGAACAGCGTTGCAATGCTCACTTTTGCTGCCGCGTTTCAATAGCGTCAGCGCACCCTGTCTGCGCTGAATGATGAAATTGATCATTAAACTTCAACAAGTACTTCAACAACAGGGAGCGTCACCCACCTGGTGAACTGCTCCACCGGCCAGCACTCCTTGGTCCCCTCGTCGTCCACCACCATGCAGTTCATGCACATGGCCTCCGCCGTGCACGTGTCGGTGGTGTTGGCCACGTAGTTGTTGCACGTCTCATCCGGAAGACCGACGTCGTGCATGAAGCCGAAAATGTCGGAGGGATCGCCGCCTGATGCGGTATGTAGCAGAAAGACAGTATTCGCAACTTGAGAACTAATACCTTGAAGTCGAGAGTGAACTCTCAGGATGGTGCAGATGATTCCAACACTGGCTGGCGTTGCAAAACGCCCCTCTCACGGCTTCAGACACTTCAACTTGCATCGCCCACCAGCACCTCCACCCCCACAACACCAGCAAACATGACGTGATGTCAAGCACATGCAAAAGGAGAACCTCCCCTCAAAATCAATACTTCTCACAGTGTTAACTGACCATGGCACCCGCTGCCGAACCCGTACGAGGGCGCGCAGTTGAGAAACGACTGTCGCGCCAGCATGATGTCCGGCAGCTGCGCGCCCTTTGCCACCTTTATGCGGTCCTGAACGCTCGCCAGCGTGCCGTGCGCATAGCAGCTGCCGCAGTAGGTAGGTATGTGCTGGTTCCAGGAGGGGACCAAGTAGTTGGTCTGCGTGTATGTGAAGGCGGGTTTGGGGGTGTATGAGCGCTGCTGAGCTTAGGAGGGCTTAGGTGGCGGCAGTGCATAAATTTGGGTTGCAGCAGTAAGCAAGGGTCTACGGTGCACGGACGTAATGACTGCCGTCTGTGCAGATCATGGTGGCACTGTTGCTGTAATGTGCTGCACCTGCACTCAACGAAGTGATGTACACACTGAGACAGTGAAGGAATTCCAGACGGCCGCACTTGACCAAATGATGGAAGAATATCGCTAAGCCTGACTGCTGTGCACCACTGCCGGCATCCCTTCAAAATGCCTACAAGTCAGTAACAAGCTCGCTGAAAGAGTGCTGCTTGGCTGGGGCTGAACAATCATTGCTCATTTCAATTGAAGTTGGGTGCATCCTGAGATGCGCCCTGAAATGAGCCCTGGCCGTACTGATGGTGCTTTTGACAAGGGCATCAAGCACGTGCAATGAAAAGATGCAAGCAACCCACTCATTTCTCAAAAACAGCTTAGCTTGTCACCACGACCATGTGGCAAATTCTGAAGAACAACCAGACTCACCCCTGCGACGTTAGACCAGTCGAAGTTAGCAGGCCGAAACCCGTCTACCACGCTGGGAGAGGCATTGCCGTATTCTAAGGCGTCCAGCTGCGGCAGCCTCCGTTCACAGTTGCACCTGCTGTTCAGTCCAGCTTTCGCTCCGACAACCAGGGCTGCCACCACCGCGAGTGCTGCCATCATGGCTCAGCTTGGGCCTAGCCAGCGGCGCGCGAAGCTTTCTGCTGGCAGATGTACAGAAAGCAACTGCTGTCGAAACAGTATTGCTGACAGCTGGCACGTTCCACCGACTCACAACAGGGAAAACGAGGCGCGTCTCTCGCCCTCAACTTCAAGTTCAGCGTGTGGCTTGTGATTGGCGAGGCTTCAGGTGTGCGGTCTACTGCACACAGTGACCAGCTCATCGCAGTATGATGGCGCTCAGGCAGCTGTGCAGTCTTCAGTTGCCAGATCCCGTCAAACAGCCCGCCTCTTTCAAGAAGGTTAGGCCTTCATCAGCCAGCTCCCAATTCACTGGAATCTCAGGAGCAAGACACACACGCCATGCACCTCAAGGGTGTCTCCAGCCTGTACTGCACCAGAAAGCATTGTGCAATGGTCGTTGCGCACAACTTTGCCTCTAGGCGCAAAACCTGGGAAATGATGAAGAGAGCGCCTGCAGCCGCGAAGCGTGGCCGCAGGCTTGAGACTGCAGTATGATACGTGCCAAGCGCCCAATGCTGCATGCGGTCAGCGCAGCCTGTGCAGCAACACCCCACGCGCTGGAGGGCTAGCGCCAGAATAAGCTCGAGGTGTTCCCGTGGGACAGCCCCCCTCCCCCCAAGCACGCTAGATTGGTGAATGGTTGCAGAAGGCGCACGAACGCATACCCGCCACCGCAAAAATCAGTTGGCAAGCCCAGATGTATCAGTAGTGTGGAGCTTCACGTGCGCTACATGATTCAAAAAGCGCGCGCCCTGAAAGGGAGCTTCACATGCGCTACATGATTCAAAAAAGTGCGCGCCCTGGAGGGTCTCTCACCACAAGGCAAGTTTTGCTTCAAGTTTGTGGCAGACCTGCGCCTCGCCCTCTGTATGTTACATACTGGAATGCTTTGCTTTCCTAACGTTTGATTGATGGGGGAATCTCAATGGACAACAGCTCCCACAAATGCCAACGGTCGGCTTCTGTGGATCGTGACAAAGATCCTGCAGACTAGCAACATACATGAACCAACTGCAATTACAGCGCCGCTCACAACAGCTGAGGCGCCAACACAGACAGCCACTTTGAAAAAACGTATCAGGCGTGTGCAAATTACTATTTTGACATGCGCGAACATGAACAACAGTCGGCATGTTGAATCTGTATCGGGGTGACTAGGCACATGGAGCAAAACTTCGATGTGTGCGTTCGTTGGCGCAGCCCTATGGCTTGCTCCGGGACCCCTCACCAGCCGCGTTGTGACAACAGCTGCCACTGGAGCATGACCAGCCCTCGCGCACAAGCACCTCAAGTGCAACGCATCATACGCTTCATGGGCATGATACACGGTGGTGCATGGAGGTGTGACCACAGCATGACCAGCTGCTGAGACGTGATGCTCGGCTGCCGCAGCATGCCCCCCCCTATGCGACGACATGGCAGCAGGCGGCGCCCACATGCCACACCGTTGCAGCCACTGCGTTGCCGCCGCTGCCACTGCCGCCGCTACGACCCGCGCCGCCACCACCGTTGCCGACACACACCGCAATTTGAAGCCTTGCGCAGCTGCGTGCGCTTGCGTGCGTGATCTGCATTGCGTGTGTGCCGCTGCTGCTGCTGCAGCAGCAGTGCTCAGAACAAGCCCGTCCCCCCCGCAGCATCCGCGGCGCCGCCGTCCAGGAAATTCTGCAGCGGCATCGGCAGCAGCGTCGCGAGCCAGAACGCCTGGAGGCTGACAGCGGCGAGCGTGCGCGCCAGCCCAGGGGTGGGCCGCTCATCGACGACTGCGTTCCACGGCTTGTTCATGAAGATGATGGACAGGGGGATGAAGGAGATGAACAGGTTCTCCTGGGGGGGGGGGGGGGGGGGGGTGGGAGGGGGGGGGGGAGAGAGGGGTTGGTAATGGCAACGAAACCGCGTGAAGATACCTGCACGCCCTTGATCGCATATGCGCCAATCATCTTGTAGATTGCAATGCTGGGAGCGTGGCGCGTATGAATGCACTTTTTTGCAGCAGTGCGCAAGTGAGTGCACGCCACTCAGGAACTTGACCGCCACCAGCCAGAACCCACTGGACGGTTTTGTCCAGATCCCCCCCCCCCCCCCCCCCCTACTATCAGTGTCCGTTGCAAGGCTCGCGCCCAAGCCTGCACACAGTTGCGCCAGTTGCAACACCTGGAAATGGCATGGCTGCACAACGCTACCCCCTCCAGATACCTGAACCGAACACTGTGGGCATATGAGCACGATCAGCAACACACAGACCCTGGCAGGACGGCCTAGATTGGGCTCTACATGTGCATGTAAGCAGCATTGAATTACGCATTCACAATGGGCATGTGTGCTGTGCACAGGGAGAGCTCCAATTGCACCGATGGCGCAAAGCGAATAATAATATGGCTTCACAACTTGCGCTCAGCATTCAGACGCAGTGATATATGGTCCGACTTGTCGCGGAGGCGTACGCTCTGCTTTACGCGTGTCATGTCACTGTCCCATATAATCGGTTCTCGCTCAGTACGTGAAAAAGCACAGGTCATCAATACCTACAGCGCTTGCTGCAAGGCGCCCAGGCGCTGTCCCAAGTTACACACCGCTAAAGCGCGCAACACTGACATCAGGCATATGAACTTCACCATCATACATCAACCTTCACCATCATACCCGTGTCGTTTCCCCAAAACACGACTGCCACGTTGCTGCATTATTTGTCCACGCGTGTGTCATGTCATGTGCTTTGTACCGATTCTCGCTGACCCTGGCCCTAAACCCCAACGGCGCAAAGAAACCAGACCATCACTACTTCAGAGTGCAGCACTAGGCGCAAGGTGTCAACATAGCATCTAGGGTTGCGCTAAAATGTATTTGGCCACACAATTACGGCGTCTCTGGGGCGTCTTTGGCAACCAGGAATACGTCATGAGCAAACCTCAATATGATAACACGCTGCGCGAAGGGCGAACTTGTGAGGCATGTTGTGAGTCTGCTCGATTCCGAGCATACAGGCCACCACAAGGGGCGCTTGAACTTAGACATAAACTTCAATAATTCTACAACATACATACCTGTGTCATGTCCCCAAAGAAGGACTGCCACAGCTGCCATCCCAAAAACACGATCGAGACTGCTGACAGGAACCCCACCGCCAGCGCCTTGCCCGTATCCTTGAAGTTATGTGGGACCGACGGAACGACGGATGACAGCGCCATCGCCCCGTCTGAGCCCCCAAGCGCCAGGCTGCAAGTGGCACAAGGAAAGGATGACACAAGGTGAGCAACAGCGAGTCTTGCATCTTAGGGTTGGGGTTGGGATTAGGCCTGACCCTAATCCTAACCCTGGTTAACCCTAACCTAACCTTAGGCGTAACCCCTGGTTAGGCCAAACCCTGATTTGGCCTAACCCTACCCCTATCCCAAACCCTATCCCAAGGGCGTCAAAGGCGCTGCGCGTCGGAGCTGAGTGGATCAGAGCTGAGCACTTGTGACTGAACTATGCCAGTGGACCCCGCAATCCACTGCCATGTGTGGGCTCTTGGGCTTTCCGGCTGTGCGGTTCTCATAGCAACCTTCAACATGTATTGACAGGCACGGCATGCAGTAGCAGAACACCATGCAGGGCAAATGCCGTGAGTGTGAATTCATGCGCTTTCAACTTTCTGACCAGTGCGCGCTCAATTTTTTGACCAGACTGACGAGAGTTACATGACATGTTGGTGCAAGCGAATCATGCTCAGCACACAGCTGAATTGCCACCATCCGCGCATGTGCGATGGCTCGCCAGTTGCCTAATGGCACCACCATCCCCGCTGCATCGTATACAGGAGATATGATATACTTCTGACATCCGGTGTACATGTAGACGTATATACCAGGTCAAGAGCACCGGCATAATGCTGTATACGTTGGTGTGCTCGTGCACGACATGAGGAGCAACTGCAACATACAAGTTGAAGTGACACGCCCGACAGCCTGCGCAAGATGAGCCTGCTTCTGCAGTCCAACGTGTTTACGCTTTCTACTTCAAAACTACCTATTGAAACATGCAGGACAATCATGCATTTGCGGCTCAACAAAGTTGCGTCTCTGCCTCCAGTTTGAGAGGCGCTTGTTGCCTTCATTGAGTGTCCAATACATCGCTCCCCGCTTCAAACAATGCACTCGTAGGCTCACCAGTGCAACGCATTGACTGCCAGCCCGCCGCACCAGCATGCTTCAACTTCAAAACCTGTTCACTCGTTCAAAAGGTACATTGCGGCCCGAAAACACACGCAGGCTCAACGGTGCAATGCATTCACAAGCAGGCCTGCCGCCCCTGCGTATGCCAACTTCTGCACCTCACACTCACAGCGAGTGCAGACCTTCTAATCTATTTCAACAAGTACACAGCGCGCGACGCACTACTTCCAACAACTCACCAGTGCAGCGCGTTGACAAACAGCCCTGCGGCCCCCGCGAACGCCAGCGGGTGCAGCGGCGTGAGCGGCGCCGCAATGTCGGGCGCATAGAGCGCCAGATTGGGCAGCGCTGTGTTAACAATGCCGCCAACCAGAAACGACGACTGCAGGAGGTAGGTGGGCATGCGCGGGAAGAGCGCTGCTGCGGCCGGCGCCGCCTCCGCGGTGGCCTGCGCACATAGCAACGCAGGGGGTGGGGGTGGGTGGGGGGGGGGAGTTCTGAGGACGTGTCCATGAGAAGACCTACATGTGCAAAAAACTACTGTATGCACAAAAAAGCGGGGCGCCCTCGTCTGACCCACCTTGAGCGCCATGAACAGCATCACGGCGGACGCAAGCAAGGCCCACAGTAGATAGGGGTAGGGTTAGGGTTACCCGTAACCCTAACCCATGCGCATGCCAAAGAACACGCGTGTACACACAACGTACGCACAGAAAAAACGAGACACCCGTTATCTGCCAGTGTCAGTGACTGGCCTTGAGCCCCATGAACAGCATCACGGCGGACGCGGCAGTGCATGTCAGCTTTACAGGAGCACGAACTGAGTGTAATTGAGTACGTGGGTGTGACCTGAGTAAGTATACTTGAGTACATATGTGTACACAAAGTGTACACACAAAGAGCAGGGCAACGCTCGTCCCCTTGAGCCCCATGAACAGCATCACAGTGGACGCAAGCACACACGAGGTATATGTATACCAACGAACATGTGTGTACACACAACGTACGCACAGACGAAGCTAGTACCACTCGTCACCCTGAGCCCCATGAACAGCATCACGGCGGACGCAAGCACAAATTAGTAGACTATGCGTATACCAGCATGTCTGCACTTCAAGTACGCACTTCAAGTATACACACACAGCGAGGCAACGCTCGTCACCTTGAGCCCCATGAACAGCATCACGGCGGACGCGGCGATGCCCGCGACCGGCCCCGCCGCGCAGTAGTCAAACAGCGCGCGCGTGTCCGCCGGGAAGTCCCTCAAGCGCGTGGTCGTGCCCAGCGCTCCGAAGGGCCCTCCCGGCAGGACGCGCGGGGGCCACGCCGGCTTCAGGCCCGAGAGCGCCGCCGCGATCGCGTGGCCCGCTTCGTGCACAATCTGCGTGTGGCGGCGGCGATTGAGATCGGGTGGCGATGGAAAGTCTCAGCGCCAGTGTCACCCTTTGACGTACGTTTTTTTGTTATTATTTACGATGAGCAGAGGCAAATGTTCGCAGCCGCGACCGCGTGGCCCGCTTCGTGCGCAATCTGCGTGTGGCGGCGGGGTTGTGGTCGGTGGCAATGGAGAGCGTCTCAGCGCCGGTTTCAACTATTGGCGCGTATGCGAGTGTGACAACGCTCACAGGAGAGAATGTCCGCGGCTGCTGCCGCGTGGCCCGCTTCGTGCACAATCTGCGGCGGCGGCGGCGGTTGGGACTGTTGGGCGATGGAGAGTGTATCAGCGCCGGTTTCAGTCATTGGCGTAGGCGAATGCAGCTCAGATGCAAGTGTTGGGTGCCAGGCCCAGGTGTGGCGCGGCAACGGCACGAGTGCCCAAGGCTGGCTCAGAGGTGTGTCCCCCTTTGCGAAACAAGTGACACGAGCTTGGTTGCTTCCAAGGTGGACATGCGACTGAGGTATCATTGTGAGATTGCAAGCACCAACAGCGCTCACGCCCCCCTCCCCCCCCCCCGCGTCCGGCATGCAAGGGGCCACGCCGCGGACCCCATCTTGGCCAGATGCCTGCAACTTCAACATTGGACACTCGCATTCCCGGCCACAAGCCTGAGTGCCAGGCACACCCTGCATACAACTGCGGTACGTTTGCCCGTAAAATGGATGCGGCAGTGATGGCCGTTGCGGTCGGCTGCTTCCAGAGTGGCCCTGCGGCACATGAAGGGGCATGTATCCCCGGCTGCCTCGAGCGGTGTCAGCATGATTGGCCGCATGAGGGACCTGTGATGGCAATGGACAACACATCAGACACCAAGCCTCCATTCGGTGTGCACCCATGATGGCTTTGAGGGTGAATCATCAAACTTCAAGTTGATGTTCGCCGGCAGCGCGCCCATACGCATCTCTGCGATGCATGGCATGCGCTCGATCGCCTCCGCTGCACATCGATCACAGCGCTCTCCCCGCGGCTGCCGCCATGATGACCAGCCCCCCGAAAGCAATGCACGCAGTGCTATGGCAGGAACATCAAGTACTTCACAGACGTGCTCCGAGTCACGGTGAGTCAGCCCCACGCTCCCGTCTCCAGCGCGCACGCAACACAGCAATCTAGCCATCATCGTCACCAGAATCCCGCCCAGCAGCAGCAGCGCGTGCAGCGTCGCATCCGCAATTTCTGATGAGTTGTAGTGGTACTATTAAAAAAAATTCAAGTCTTTTGCATTTTGAGATAAGACCTGTAGGACCACCGCCAGCGCGCACACAACACGCCATGACACCAGCCATCATCATCACCTGAATACCGCCCAGCAGCAGCAGCGCGTGCGGCGCCCCATCCGCGATGTTCGATGAATTGTAGTGGTACTATTAGAAAAATTCAAGTCTTTTGCATTTTGACACAAGACCTATAGGACCACCGCCAGCGCGCACGCAACACGCCGCGACACCAGCCTTCATCGTCACCTGAAGCCCGCCAAGCAGCAGCAGCGCGTTCAGCGTCCCATCCGCGACCGCAGCCCCCTCCCCCCCCTCCCCGCCCCCCACCGCATACGCCACGTAGTACGCCGCCAGCGCCGCCAGCGCCGCCGTGGCGGGCAGCCCGCCAGCCGGCGCGGGCGGCGCCGCCGCCGCCGGCGCCGCCACGATTAGGAAGCGCGGCCCAGCCTCGAAGAGCAGCTCTGCCAGCTGCATCATGACGAACTGGAACACGTCTCCGGGCGAGGTTGCGGAGCTGGCTAGCTCTAGCATCTCGGGGTCCAGGTCGTCCGCGCCGGAGTCCTCGTCGTCGCGCACAACGGCCGCGGTGCCCTGTGCAGAAAGGGGCAGGGGGGGGGGGGGGGGGGGGGCAAGGCATGAGGCAGGTCGGCGCATAGATTGTACCTTCCAGTTTGATATTGTAACGCCTGAGTCCTTGTCGTCGCGCACGATGGCCGCGGTGCCCTGTGCAAAAGGGGGGGGGGAGGGGGGTGGGTGGGGTGCAAGGCGTGAGGCAAGGAAACGCAAATCTTGTACTTCGAAGTATCTCAAAGTACCCCGTTTGATACTGCAGCGGCGGAGTCCTCGTCATCGCGCACGACGGCTGCGGTGCCCTGCGTAAAAGGGTGTGTGTGTGTGTGGGGGGGGGGGTGGGGGGGGGGGGGTAGGCGGGAGGGCATGGCGTGGGAGGCAAAGAGGCGTAGACCTTATATATATGAACCTTGACGTTAACAACCGGTTACATATCGACGGCCGCAGTGCTGAGTAAAAGAGTGGCCGGCGGGGGGGGTGGGTGGCCGAGGCAGAGAGGCGCATACGTGATATGTGTGCGTCGATGTTTGAAATGACCAGTTTGGATTGTAAACGGCGGAGTCCTCGTCGTCGCGCACGACGGCCGCGATGCCGTGCGCAGAGGGAGGGGGGGGGGGCGCAGCTGCGCAGGCACACAGCATGAGACGGCGGGCTGAACTCAGGGTATAATCAGTACTTCAAACTTGAAGTATTGGCTGCATGCGCGAGACGGCTGGCTGCTGAACTCAGGGTATAATCAGTACTCCAAACTTGAAGTATTGGCGGCATGCGCAACGGACAGTACACTGCTCCACACAGGGCTTGCTGCGCTGTTCTTTTAAGGACAGCATGGTGACATGAAGAATGGCCTCCGCATGACCTCCAGGTTCAATGCTGACCTTCAAGCGCCCTGAGACGCTTTTGTTACTTGCATACATTGCCTGCGTGGCGTATCGGAAGATGCACATTTGACAGGGTCGACCATCACGTCATTACCTGACTGACGAGACGTTGGTTTGCCTCACCCCTAGTGCATGCGTGATGCCAATCGTCACCTGGCCTTTTTTTCGCGCCAAAAGCGTCAAGAAACAAGCTGCTGCATATACCTATACGTACTGTACCACGTGTGTGACATCTCAGAAGCGAAGAACCGCACGCGGTCCGCCAGACCGCACGCCGCATCAGGTGCTCAACCCAGGGTATGATATCAGCTTAGGGTTAGGGTAACCCTAACCCTAACCTTAATAGTAGCAGCTGTATGCGCACCAATGGAGTTCGGCTTCTCTGCAACTTGAATTCTTGAATGGGGTACTTCTGACACAAAGAACTGGCCTCTGCGTTCGCATTCAGAGCTGAACTTCAAGTGCCCTGAGGCGCCATTTTCGGTGCATGCATACATACCTGCGTGGCGTCCCGGAAGACAAAGAGTCGAACGCGGTCCGCCAGGCCGCACGCAGCGCCGCGCCGCCGTATGATCTTCAGATTCACAAATGGTAAACTTCAAGTGCCTGAGGTTTTTTTTCCCTTGGTGCATACATGCATACCTGCGTGGCGTCTCGGAAGACGAAGAGCCGCACGCGGTCCGCCAGGCCGCACGCAGCGACACGCCGCCGCACCTCCTTGAGCGCCTCCTCCGTCTGTCACAGTGCGGTCGATGGGGGCAGGCAACAGTCAGCAGGGCCGCGATGCTTGATTGAGTGATTGACTGAGTGAATGAATGAATGAATTCATGAATGAATGAATGAAAAGATGAACGTATGGAGGCAACAGTCAGCGAGAGGCCCCGCTTCGATGGTCCCTCAATGAATGAGAAGATCGCTGCTTGCATGATTAAATGAGTGATGAATGAATGGTGAATGAATGTAAGTGACGCGCCGCCTCACCTCTTTCAGCGCCTCCTCCGTCTGTCGAAGCGCGATCGACGAGAGCAGTCGTCAGCAGGGTCTCGATGCTTGGTTAAATGATTGACTGAATAAAGTAATGAATGCATGAACACATGCAGGCGAAGCGCCGCCGCACCTCTTTCAGCGCCGCTTCCGTCTGCCACAGCACGGTCAACGGGAGCAGACAAGAGAGGCAGTGCGAGGCCCCGCTGTAATGGTCCCTGATTGAATGAATGAATTAATGACTGAATAAAACAATGACTGAGTTGATGCAAGAGTGCATGAATGGATGGATGAATGAATGAAACAAAGACTGGATGAATGGATGGAAGCGCCGCGTCGCCACACCTCTTCAGCGCTTCCTTTGTCTGTCAGAGCACGGTGGCCAGGAGGAGCAGGCACAACAGTCAGCGAGAGGCCCCGCTGCGATGGACACTGGATGAATGAACAGACCATTGAATGAATGAATGAATGAATGCAAGGGGACATGCCGCACCTGCCCGGGCCCTCCCACCTCTGTCAGAGCACAGTGGCCAAGAGGAGCAGATACAGCAGTCAGTGCGAGGCCCCGCCGCGATGGTCCCTGATTAGATCAACCAATCAACTGGTTAATTTATGCATGAATGAATCTATAAATGGATGGGATGGAGTGCAGCGCATTGGCTGCAAACGTAGATCAACAGCAGCGTTGCAATGGCAATGTATCAGAAGAAGCCTCAGCTTACCGACAACTGTAAAATATCATGGGTCACGCAAATGCTGTCTCTTTCTCCGTCTCAGCATTATTGAAACGAGTTTGCACAAACGTGAGGGGCGCAAACTTCAACTCTGCTGCAGCGCACAGAGAGCGCCACAGCAGCAGCCGCTGCCAGCAAACGAACACACAAGTAAAATCGTCGCTGCTATGGTAGGTATGGTAGGCACTCATCACACCTCGGCCCACGGCTGCCTTGCGTGCTGAGGCGTCGATACAAGTACATACCTTACGACACAAACCAACACCAGTCTGCCCCTGCCAGTGATGCAAGGGCTGGAGTATTATATCGCGTGCACGCCGGTGATGATGGCTGCCCTGTATGAGCGTGCAGTCAGTCTCAGAGCGCCATCGGCAGCATTGCGTCCGATTGATACGTGCATATAACCTGCCACCGGTATGTAGGGTTGAAGTTGGCATTAGAAATGAGGATACTGCACATCACCCGCCCCGCCAACATCTGGGATTATGGCTAGGTTTAGAATGCTTGCGGCCTGACAAAGCCAGGAACGCACAACGCCGATATCTGGGGTGACTGTTGTATAAATATCAAATATCAGCCGTTATCTGGATTCACTGATAGGGCAAGGGTGTTGGCACCTCATCAAAGCACAACATAATGCACGCACTAGCTCCTGAAGTGCCAGCAAGCGCACTACCAACGCAGCACACGGCTGAAGGCCCTGCCCGATCATATTCTGATGTCGACCAATCACCAGGGCCAGGACTAGGGTTTGCCGCACCCTCAAACTAGTGGTGTTAGGGTTTGACGCACCTCATCAAAGCCCGTGATGCCAACAGCCACAAGCCCAGAGGCGGACACCATAGCCGCAGTGCCCTCCGGCATTCGTGCGCCGCGCAGCTTGCCTGCACAACAGCAAGTTGCAGAACAACAAGCGTGACTCTGAGCTGAGAGTCGCTGAAACCGCAATTCAGACTCAGAGCCGTGAGTTGACTCGCTGCGCCCTCCGGCAGGCGCGCGCCGCGCAGCTTGCCTGAAGATCAAAAGAGCAGAGTACAGTCAGAAAGAAGTCTGAAACTGTTTTTGTGAAGAAATGGACTCAAAAACGTACCTACTCAAAAGTCAAGTGGTTGAAGAAAGAATCCAGCAATTATCGCAGACTCAAGTGGCTTTGTCGTCTTGAGTGCTTCTCCGTTGATCCATGGTTGAGCTGCAGCTCTTGTTTTTCGAGTGAGCAAGGTGCAGACAAATAGTGTGTGAATCTGAGTGACTCTCACTGAAACCGCGAGTCAGACTCAGAGCCGTGAGATGACTCAGCAAAGCCCTGCTCTCGCAGAGGGGAGCGGATCTGAGCAAGCTCACAGGACTCATGAGTCAGACTCAGAAGCATGATCTGACTCAGCACAGCTCCGCTTCTGCAGGGCTGCAGGGCGTGACAACACGACCGCTGCGGGTGCAGCATTGCGCCCGTCATTTACTGCGTGCAGAGCGTGTGTGCGGCGTCAGCTGGCCAGCAGGACACCGCGAGTCAGACTCAGACCCATGAGTTTACGCAGCCACCCTTCTTCAGTGCTGCAGGGCGTGCTACCAGGTCCGCTGCGGCGCCAGTTCATTACTAGGTATGTAGGCTTGCGCATGTATGTATGTATGTATGTATGCGCTCACGATGAACTGTGTGCCGAAACTGTGTGCACCGCCAGCCGGTGGCTCTGCGCTGGAGCAGGCAGTACGCACTCAGCATCACTTTTGCACAAACGCGAGTGAGGGAGTCCGCTACATGAGTCATGAGTCATTAGTCACGAGCCTCTTCGGCGCTGCGCTGACGCCGTCAGCTGCTCGAGCGCGCTGCACTGTTTGTAAGGCGTTTTATGATGGCGCAGTGGTCGTGTGCTGAAGAAGAAGTCCTCTGGCGGTGCCCGCATGAGTTGTCAGGGCAAACAAACTCAACAGCATCAGTGACTGTCCCTGCTCGAAAGTACCTCCTGCAATGAGTTCAGGTTGTGTCAATGCGCGTGCTATGAATGGCGTGCCTATGTAATGAACACGTGTCCCCCGCATCACGCAAGTCCATACATTACATGTACATGGTGCATGATGTAGCAAACGCATACATACCAATGCGTAATATGCATACATACCCACGTGATACTGCGGCTCTTCCATTATACGTGCGTGGTGCACACGTATACATGGCAGCATATGCAGACAAACCTACGTGGTACGGCTGCTCCTCCATTGTTTATATATATATATACTAAATTATTGTGTACATGTACATAAACATTCAAAGCACCTACATAGTACATGTACATGGTGTACATAAACCTAGCAGCACATACATACACACGTACGCGATACCGCTGCTCCTCCATTTATTTTATGGTGTAGGCTACACGTATACCTATTAGCATAACCTCCGCGTGACCGCTGCTCCTCCGCGCTCTGCCGCCGCTTCACCTGCTCAGCCATGAGATCATCGGTGAACACATAATCACAGATCCTCGGTGATCACATAATCACACATACGTATGCCTACCCTAGCATACACCGACGCGCGACCGCTGCTCCTCCGCGCTCTGCCGCCGCTTCACCTCCTCTGCCATGAGATCCTCCGTGCACACATATAGGCGCGCATACATATACCTACCCTAGCAGCATACCCATACATACCTACGCGCGACCGCTGCTCCTCCGCGCTCTGCCGCCGCTTCACCTCCTCCGCCATGAGGTCCTCCGTGAACACGTAATCGCGCAGCCGCGCAACGTCCTCCGGCTCCAGGAACGCGCGCATGCCCATGTCCTGGCGCTTCTCCGCAAGAAAGTTCGTCAAAAGCGTGGTCTCCAGGCTCGCCTGGTCCCCCCCCCCCTGAGCCTCCTCTGTGGTCGCGTCAGACGCGTCGTCGCCCGCCAGCATGCGCTGCAACAGTCGCAGGTGTCAAGAGCGGCAGCGCGGAGGGAACGCGAGTGCGTCAGATTCGCAGTCAGAATCTCCTCTTGACCGATGCCGTCATGACAGTTCTTTGTCAAGTACGACTCACGACTCGTCCTGAGCCTGTGGCGTCGTCGCCCGCTAGCATGCGCTGCAACAGTCGCAGGTGCGTGTGAAGGGCGGCGGCGGCGCGGAGGGAGTATGAGTGCATAAGTTAATCACCTATGATATCTTTTTTACCAACCGCCGTCGTGACTGCCATCTATCAAGTACGACTCATGACTCGTCCTGAGTACCCGAGTGTTTGTCGTGATAAATGCCAATGTCTGTGGCGTCGTCGCCCGCCAGCATGCGCTGTAACAGACGCAGGTGTGCGTGAAGGGCGGCAACGCAGAGGGAACGCAGGTGCGTGACATTCGCGCCCAGAATCTCTTCGTTACCCATCGCCATCATAACAGCCATCTGTCAAGTGCAATTCGTGACTCATGACTCGTCCTGAGTATCCGAGGGTCTTTCGCGGTAATTGCCCAGGTCACGCTGCCTCCCATCAGTGCGAGCACTGCGGGGTACCTATGCTGCAACCTGAGTAAACTGCGAACTGAGGAAAACCCCGCCCCAACACCCGACGATCATACACCAAGTTCTGTACCAGGTGGTACAGTACACTGTACCGCCGGCCCGAATGCATGGCACGGTCTGGTCGGCGGCGGCACGCGCCCCGCGCTACCTGCAAGTGCTGAGCGCTGCTTTCACCTTGTTGCTGAGCACTGTCGCATCTGCTGCCTTGAGATTAGGCCAATGTAGGCCTAACCCTAACCCCAACCCTAGCCCTACCCTTGCCTTGCTGAGGGCTGCTGCATTACAGAAACCAACTGCTCTGAGCGCTGTCTCCGCCTTGATGCTGCCGACCAGCTCAACCCCCGCAGCAGTCGTGCGCTACAGGCCCTTTCTGCACAGCAATGCCGAGCACTGCTGCACTGCGACAACAACAACATAGCTGGAGGCCCCGCATTTCGATGCTGCCCACCACCTCGGCGCCGCTGCGGCCGCGCACAAGAAGACCGTTCGCAAGAGGTTCCGCGTGAAGCGGGCCGTGTACATGGCACAATTCGGTCAGCGGCCGCACTCGCTGCAGATGAACGCTGAGCGCTGCTGTATCCCCACACTACTGCTGAGAGCGCTGCCCCCACCTTGAGGCTGCCGACATTCTGGTCGCCGCAGCGGTCGCGCACGACGAGCCTTGCGAACAGCAATGCTGAGCACTGCTGCATTACAAAAAACTGTTCTGAGCGCTGCCCTCCCCACCTTGAGGCTGCCGACCAGCTCGTCGCCGCAGCGGTCGCGCGCGACGAGCCCGTTCGCGAGCGTCCCCGCGAACGCCCACTGCTGCGGCTCCGTCCTGTCCAAGCCCGCGCCCGCCTGGCCCTGGCCCTTCTCCAGCAAGTCCAGGGCGACCTTAAAGACCGTTACGGCCCAGAAGGCGTCGTCGCGGCGCATCGCGCGCGCGAGCTCCGTGCGCACGGTCTCCGGCGACAGCCAGTCGGAGAAGAGGAGGTTGAAGGGGAGGCTCTTGCGCTCCGGCGCCTCCGCCATCACCTGCGCGAACGAGTCCTGCGATGGTTGCGACGGCAGACGACGGTGCGCCGCACGGGGTTTGGGTGAGGCGGCGGTGTCTGCTACTTCTATTGCATGATGCAGTACACAAACGCGTGCGCACGGTCTCCGGCGACAGCCAGTCGGAGAAGAGGAGGCTGAACGGCAGCTGCTTGCGCTCCGGCGCCTCCGCCGGCACCTGCGCGAACGAGTCCTGCTGTGGTCGCGACGGCAGACGGCGGTGCGCCGCGCAAGGTTTGGGTGAGGTGGCAGTGTCTGCTATTGCTTGATGCAGTAAGCAAACGCGTGCTACGGTCGCGGCAGACGTGGCCACACGGGAGGTTGAACAGGTTCTTGCGCTCCGGCGCCTCCACCATGACCTGCGTGAACGAGTCCTGCGACGGTGCGCCGGCACAGCGGGCTTTTGGGTGAGGCGGCGGCGTCCGTCAATGCATATGCAGTATGTGAACGTGTGCTGCGGTCGGTATTGTAAAACTTGGGGCAGCGAGTTTACAGCAGCACAGGAGTCAACGCAGCGTTTGCCATCGTCTCCTGATAGCATACCTTCAGGCAACAAGGCCTCAGCAGCACTGGAGCTGACAGCAGTGCTCAGCACAGGCTTATGACACGACAATTCGGGCAATGCATCCTCAGCAACACTGGAGCCGCGGCGGCACTCACCGCGTCCCTTCCGACGGCAGAACCTCAGGCAGTGCATCGCTAGCAGCACCGGAGCTGCGGCTTAGGGTTACCCTTAGGGTTTAGGGTTAGGATAGGGTTCGGCAGCGCTCGCCATGGTCTTCTGCGCCTCCGCGGCGCTGATACCCAGGTATCTACTGTTCAAGTATGTATATGTATACTTCTGCAGATTCGGGCAATGCAGCCGTAGCAGCACTGAGATCGCAGCAGCGCTCAGCACTCACCACGGTCCTCTGCGCCTCCGCAGCGCTGATGCCCATGTCCATGCACACGCGCAGCAGCCGCTCGCGCAGCGCCAGGCGCTCCGTGGGCGAGCCCTCCACGCCAATGTCGCTCTCCAGAGCCTCCACGTCCGCAGTGAGCGCGTCCAGCTCCACCATGACCTGCGTGTGTGCATCATGAGGGTGATTGTCCTTCGGTTGGAGTATACTCCGATTGAAGTATACGCGTACAGACTATGTACTTCAAAGTACACGTCCGCAGTGAGTGCATCCAGCTCGACCACCATGACCTGCGCGTGTGGGTCATGAGAGTGGTTGAGCATTGTCACGCACTTCATGCTTCAGAGCACGTGTAAAATAGCCATACACGTGTACATGTATAATATAATGAGAAGCATGTATCGCGCTGCAGCGCCTGCGCGACCGCAGCGAGCGCGCCCAGCTCCACCACAGCCTGCGCAGAACTCAAGCGTGGATGAGAACTGTCATGCACCTTTCAATATGTGAGTACATCATACACACACGCGCGTATAGACCACATGCGCATGATGAGCATGTCCAGCCTCATCATGGCCTGTGGAACGTCATGTGCATGGACAGGGACTGTCATGTGCGCCTCAGCATTCAGCAGTCAACACAATGAAACTTGAGGTGCATCATGGTCGAGTATCATGTACTAAACGCTGATTCACATTTGCTGAATCCCTTCCATGGCGTCAAGTTCCGCTACCACTACTCATAGTGCATGACTAAGCACAAATGTGGCTATGAGCATGCCTGAGCAGCTGAGCAATGACACCACTGTTTACATGCATACATTTGACAGATGACATTGTGACCATGCCCCCCTGCGAGTGAGCTGTGGGCATCAACATCTTGCTTCAACAACCACAGCAGTGAACAGGATCAGCATGATTGTCTGCGCTCACGATGACATCGCAAAGTCACAAACGCAGCACGATACAGTCGCAAAAGAGGGGCAGGATCTTCATGTCCCTCGGACTCCCAAAGTATTACCCAACTTATATTGTGCTCAGTCACCACTTGATGCAGTGTACTTGCGGTGTGAGACCTATGCCTCATTGATGCTTTCCATTCTGCAATGTGGATCTGTTTGGGGTTCTATTGAGCAGGTTTTGAACCGCAGTGTCACTCAGCGCCTGATTAAGCTTCATTTACAGGGTTCTGGTACGTGCAGTATCTCTTCACATGTACCATGTCTGCGCCATTTGCGCTTGAAGACCGGACACCTCTTCATTCAGTTTAGGAAAATCACAACTTGCTTTGCTGAAGTTATAGGGTTAGGGTTAGGGTTAGGCGGACCCACCCGCCTGCCGCCGCCCGAAACCAAGAGCGCGCCGTACCGTCAGCCCACACCCTGCTGCAGCTGGACTTGAGAGATGACACAACATTCAGACGCTTCTGATTCGTTTCCATTCAGGTACTTCACATACAGCAACTTGTCACGCGTGCTCGCGTACCGCAAGGTATGTATAACATGCCGAATGTGGTACTCTGGTCCTACTACTTAAGAAATCGAAAACTGTCAGCTGCAACTACTTGAAGTACATCTGCAGCTGAGCGCTGACCTGCTCCAGCTCCACAGACCCCGGCTCCTCGCGCTTCAGCTTCAACGTGGTACTCTGGTCCTGCTAATTGAAAAACGAAGCTGTAAGCTGCAACTACTTGAAGGACATCTGATGACACCATATTCACACACTTGATGCATATACTCGAAGTACATCCGCAGCTGAGCGCTGACCTGCTCCACCTCCGCCGACCCCAGCTCCTCGCGCTTGAGCTTCGATGTGGTATTCTGGTCCGACTGATTCAGAAAATGAAACTGTCAGCTGCAACAACTTGAAGTTCATCAGCAGCTGAGCGCTGACATGCTCCAGCCCTACATACCGACCCCAGCTCCTTGCGCTTGAGCTTCTAATTCAAAAAACGAACTGTCAACTGCAACTACTTGAAGTTCATCCGCAGCTGGGCGCTGACCTGCGCAAGCTCCGCCGACCCCGGCTCCTCGCGCTTCAGCTTGGCCAGGCGCTCCTTCAGCTCGCGCCGCCGCGCATCCACCTGCGCCAGCCTCCCCTTGATGCTCCGCTTCTCCTGTACCTGCTCGACGACCGCGCTGTTGACGGTGTCTGTCGTGGCGGTTACGTCGGGCGTAACTGTCGCTGCAACGCCGTCGAGGGACGCGCCGCGCGCAGCCGCCAGGGACGCCTCCGCCTCCTTGAAGCGCGCCTGCTCCTTGGCGAGCTTTTCTTTGGCCTGCCCTCAAAGACGCGCACACCAGGATAATTTATTAGATGCAGTGCAAAGATTCATGTGTATTCACTACACTTCACGCCCCTGCAGACGCGCACGCCGCGCAGATTCATCAGGTGCAGTGCACGGGCTCATGTGTGTTCATGATGGTTCAAGTGGTGAACATGATGCGAATAACAGAAACAAGGTTTTGGCCGAGCGAGGCGAGGTCAGCGCTGTGTACGCCTGATACTGCTGCCTGTTGTCACATGCGCTGCTGCCAGCAGCGCTGAAGCAGGAGCACCGTGTGCCGTTGAAGGACTGTACTGCATGCATGTATGCATTGAGCTGCACCTTGCGTACAGCAAGTGCCAGCGTGTTGATGAGGCAGTTCACCCTCGTATTCGCCTTTGTGCTGCAAGGACATATCCTACAAGCACTTCCTGCTCAGCATGAACAACTGCTCATGCAGCACCCAGAAGTATCACCGCAATAGTTGAGACATCTCATCAAACCCAAACCCCAGTTTGCTTCTTCCGCTCGGCTTCCGCCCGTGAATGTATGTGCTCTTGAAGTCTGCTGAGACTTTAACACATGATCTAGTAATGGGCACGCTCGCATACAACGTCGAGACACGCACAAATAGAGAGTGTGAATGGTGGTTGTGCCCTCCATCACGCAGTTGGAAAAGAAAACTGCACAGCGCCGTCGTACGCCAATTGCACTGTTGGCTGCGACTTACTGATTGGATGCAAAGTCGATGCAGAAGTTGAAACTCCTGTGGCGTGCGAAGACACAATGACATTCTATAGGCCTTGCAATCGATCGAAAACACACCCGAGAAACCATCAGCAGGCACACATGTCAGCTCAACTCACCAATTCAAGCGCCTGGCGCTCTCCCTCCAACCGCAGCCGTTCTGCCTGCAGCATGAGCCTCTCCGCCTCGCTGCGCAGCTTGTCGCCCTCGCTGCGCTCGGACCCATTGGCTCTGAGAACGCCTGCAGGCTCACGCACCAAGCACCAAGCGCGACATGATAAACATGTCACGTGATATCAAACATGACAGTGATCTGATTGACGATCCGGGACAGATGATCGCTCGGCGAACCTATGGTGGTGGGCCACGTGAAGCAGCAGCCATTCCTCGGGTGTTTTCCTGCTCACCTGATCGCGGCCTGCTGACGGCATGATGTTGCAGCACTTGCGGCAGCTGCGATCTTGTGCCAATCGGCGCAAAGCCTTTGACGCACGAGCACAGCAACGCCACCGCAAGTAGCGCGACCGGCAAAGTCCTCGCCATGGGAGCCTGTCAAGCCGCGGCGTGCGCGTCGATCACGCAGCTTATAAAGTATGTGTCACCTGGCTAGATGTTGTTCAGGCGAGAGGATTGAAGTTTGGTAGGATTGAAGTGTGGTGTGTGGGTGAGCATCAATACACTAAAAAGCAAGGCGAAGGAGCGGCAGTGCAGCTGGGAAAGCTGAAGTGCTCAGGCGCTTCAGGCACCTGATCGCTGGGGAGCTAGAGCTTGGGTGCTTCCATCCCCCCCAAACGTGTGCTGCTCGGGTTCGTGGCCTGTGGTTCTCTCCCTGCGTGAGGTAAGCACATCACACGGGTGGCGAAGCTCCTTCGCAACTCATGTAACAAAACGCCAATAGAGGCAGCTCTACCTAGGCCTGCCGCATTGAGACGCTACAGTAGCAGCGCATCTGCCAGAGCGCATGATTTCGCGAATTTGAACATGGAGGTTCACATGAGAGAAGAAAAGACAGCTAGAGACCCATCAGCCCTCTAACAGCAGCAGACAGCTAGGCCTCAAAAAATTATACAAGATGCACCATGCCTGCAGCAGCATCACGAATGCCTTTCATCGTGCATGCACACGCAGAGCACGGCGGCCCGCCCTGCGCAGGCAGTCAAACCCAAGGAGGTGTAAAGGCAACGCGGAGCACAGGCCAAGGAGCATAACGACGCACTGGGAGCCGGCCGTCGCAGAGCGGTCATGAGCACAGCCGTGGCTGCGCCACCGCAAGGGGAGGGCGAGGGGGACAAGCCTGAAGCGACGACTGCTGCGCCCTTGGAAGGAGATGCTCTTACTGACGCCCTGGTCAAGCAGCTGGAGTTCTATTTCAGCAAAGCAAATCTGCAGAATGACGGCTACCTGGTGAGTTTAGTCCCACCGCGAACTGCAAATGAGGTGTGCAATGAATGGCATTGCCAGAGGCAAACTCTGCTGCTAGATGGCAGGTGCATCATCTTGTTGACCCTTTTTTCACTGAGTGCAAGGCACCGGGACTTGTTCACGTCAAGTCACACTGGAGATGCAGAAACGGTTCTTTTCAGTCTTTCATGGGAGCTGCAGCGTGCTACGAAACAATTGAAGTACAAGCGCTAGGCTAGAGGTCATGTTGAGCTAGCAGCAGCCGCCGTCCATGCTGCATCTGCAAAAGCAGGTGCCACAATGGATGCGCACACCGCTGTTGCTGATGAGCTGTGGTGAAGCTGACACAAGCTCGGCCATTGTGTTGCATTGCGGGCCGCACAATTCAGATTGTAGCTTGCTCAGCGCACAATTGAAGTTTGTGTGATGTGCTGCTGAGCATCTGCGCACAGCGGCTGTGCTCGTTCAAGCGCCCCTCCATTCCTGCTCCCGTACACAGCCGCTACTTGCCGGCGGCGCACCTTACATGTTGCCGCCACGTTTGAGGTGCTTCGCCTGCCTCAATCCGCTGAGTGCGGTTATATGGCTGAATGCGCAGCGCACCCTCGGCTGTTAGCCAGCTTCCCATCTGCTACAGTTGCCACCATGAATGCGCCGGATCGCGCAGTGTCGAGTCACGTCGAGGCAGCAGCTCAGGCGTCAATATGTGGCGCTTGTTAGTGAGCACTGTTGCGTGGCCTCAGGCGCTAGCAGTATTGACTGACCACCCATGCTCAAGAGAATGTGTGTGAATCACGGCATGCGCGAGCCACCACGACTCGCACACACGCGCATGCGCATGTGCGACCCAGCTCTTCCGTCCCGAGGCAGCGTGGCAGAGCGGAGCTCCCCCAAGTGGCGTGCGCCGCGCTGCGCCGCTCAACACTAGCCATCGCGTGCATCCGTCCCTGCACGCAGCGCGCCATGTAAACCGTGACCACGCATGTGCTCCCTCGCGACGCCAGCCCACGCACGCCAGTAGTGCCGCCGCAGCATGCGCCGCGCAGGTCTCACAGTTGGACGCGCTAGTTGGATGCGCTGAGCACTCTGGCGCACCTGCCGCAGCCCAGCAGCAGCAGCCCATCACGCCATGCGTGCAACAGCACTTGATGTGGTCCATACTACTTGCGCCATATGAATGCGTGTGAACACTTGGCCCGCCCTCACCCGGACCCGCCGATCCCGCGACACGCCCCATGACGCCGCTGCCACTGCTGCCGCCGCCGCTGCGCAGGTGTCGCGCATGGACGCGAGCGGCTGCGTGCCGCTGAGCACTGTGGCGAAGCCTGCAGAGCCAACCAGTGTCCGTCACTTCATGCGTGCAACATTCAGTAAAGTACTACACCATTGCATACGAGAGCGTGGCCCACTGACACGAGACTCACCAGCCGCCGCTGCCGCTGCCGCTGCCGCCGCCGCTGCTGCGCAGGTGTCGCGCATGGACGCGAGCGGCTGCGTGCCGCTGAGCACGGTGGCGCAGCTGCCGAAGCTGCATGCGCTGACGGGCGACGAGGCCGCCGTGGCCGCCGCCGCAGCGCGCTGCGGCAGCGTGGCGGTGGCGCCGCAGGGCATCCGGCCGAACCTGCGCGCGGAGCGCACGACCATCATCCTACGCGAGATTCCGAGCGCGACGCCGCCGGAGAAGGTGCGCACACGTGAGGGTTGTATGAGAGTGCTAGCTGAACCACTGAGTGCGGTACGTGCGGCTTGGGTACGGGTAGGTAGTGGCATGCTATGTCAGGAATCATCCTGCGCGAGATACCGAGCGCGACGCCGCCGGAGAAGGTGCGCGCTCAGGCGTGGGCAGGGGTATGTAGGGGTATGCCTCTTTACGTATCGAGCGCGGTTCCAGTTGTGCACGCTGGCTTGGTACTGGCAGGTACTAGAGACCTGCCTGAGATGCTGAGCGCAACGCTGCCGAAGAAGGAGTTGATAGGGGTATATAGGGTATCCAGTAGGTAGGTATGGTGCGCGAGATGCCTGGGTATGTAGTAAGACGTCGGTGGAGTAGGTGCGCGATGGCTTGGGTGGGGGCAGGCAGGGAGGGGGGGTACAGCTTGCATCATGGGCTTTCAGGATGTAGTCACCAGGCGCAGTCGCAGGTCGTGCAATAAATTTGCCGGAATGCATACGTGTCAGTCAGTAGCTCACTTCCTGTCAGTTTACACTATTTTGGCGGTTCAGTATCAACTTTGGCAGCCAGAGTTGAAGTTGCATTATCTGCGCTTGGGGGTCAGTTCATTCTGACTCATCTAGTTATTTGAAGAAAGGACGAAGTGAGCAGGTTGAGGCAGTGCAGGCAGGTCTTACCACAGCAGCAGCTACCTTCGCCTGCGCGGTGTCAGGGTTTGGGTTTGGGTTAGGGTTAGCGTGCAGCGCCCAACCGTGATGGAAACGCAGCAAGAGATCGTAGAGCTCTAGGCGACAAAGATGGTTAGCCGCAAGTGCCTTCCACCAATAACCGTGGTCGCCGCTGTTGCAGTCATTGGCCATTTAATGCTACTTTCAACCCTAGCTGTCTGTCCCTTGCTTCCATCCGGTCTACAGGGTTAGGGTTCGCAGACACGGGCTGCTTTAGGGTTAGGGTTAGGGTTAGGGCTAGGGTTAGTCTGTCTAACCAGCAGCTCAAGGGCCGCAACGCATCCCATGTTGGCTGGCACAGCACAACAGTTCCCATAGTCTAGCTATACTACAGCTTATCTCATTAGCTGTCGCTGTGACATGCGATCTCCACTTTCCCTGGCCGTAGTTCAACAGGTATACCTGGAAGTATGTGCAGATATATTTGTGTATAATTATGTGAATCTACAGCTTCTAGCCGTAAACATGTTACGCTGACCGCAGCATTGCCTCAATCAGTGCATGTCTCTAAGCAATTATCAGGCACAGCTGACATTCAGCGCTGGCAGAAGTCGCGCTTCTCCAGGCGTGCACAACGATGCCGGAAAAGCACGCTGTATATACCTGCCTGCAACAGATGTAGATCTTATGTGCGGCAACGCTCAGCGTAGTTCAATGCTCGTAACTGATGCGGGTGCGAATGAACTTGGAGTTGCAACGGAGCTCTCCCCCGGGCTCATCCTGCGCCGCCGCTGCTCCATGTGAGCCAGTGAGGGCTGCCTTAGGTGGCAAGTCGTCGCAGCAAATAGTATGCTGCAATCGCTTTTGTGAGCGCGTTGTCATGAGATTCCATACCCCCATCTGGTACTTCATCTACACGACCCAGCCCGCTTTGACGTACGCACACACAAGTTTTCACGCACTTGGGTTATTGAATGCATGTAGTATACAGGGCGATCATGATGTATACGTATACCCAGATTGTGTTCCTTTCCCTGCATGGTTCTCACCCTTCGCTGAAATTATACTTGAAACACGCACATGGCCAATTTCATGTATGCTTATCATGTGCACCTGTGCAATTTGTGCGCAGGTGAAGGCCATCTTCAGCGGCGAGGGCACCGTGCCCATCAAGGGTGTGCGCAGCGACG
The DNA here is from genome assembly GCA_017506865.1 of Tribonema minus. Lineage (NCBI taxonomy): Eukaryota > Xanthophyceae > Tribonematales > Tribonemataceae > Tribonema > Tribonema minus. The sequence continues at coordinate 364,317 of JAFCMP010000047.1, read as the reverse complement.
TCGACTCCTCATGCACACACTCAAATCTTGCACACTTCACAAGTATTTACATGGCGATCTTCATGTACCTCAAACTTGGTGTCGCAACATAACGCGTACTTCACGCTGCATTCGTGCGCAGGTGGAAGCCATCTTCAGCGGCGAGGGCATTGCGCCCATCAAGGGCGTGCGCAGCGACGTCGGCGACACGTGGTTTGTGCAGTGTGGCAGCGAGGCGGAGGCCATGTCCACCATACTCGCGCTGCGCAGCAAGACGTTCGACGGCAAGCCCATCAAGGCGCGCCTCAAGGGCGAGAACATCCTGCGCTCGTTTTTCCCGGTGCGTCTCCACAGACTGGTGTAGGATCAAGTAGGCTAGGGTTAGCGTTTTCCTCGTGTAGGGTCATAGGATTAGGGTTAGGGGTTTGCTTTGGGCGAGGGTCATGGTGGCAAGACATTGGACTGCAAGCCCATCAAGGCGCGCCTCAAGGGCGAGAACATACTGCGCTTGTTCTTCCTTGTGCGTCTCTGCCCTTATGGATTGGGTCAATTTGAGGAGGGCTAGGATTAGCGTTTTCCTCGTGTAGGGCCATAGGATTAGGGTTAGGGGCAGGGTTTGGGTGAGGGTCATGGCGGCAAAACGTTCAGCGGCAAGCCCATCAAGGGCGCCTCAAGGGCGAGAACATACTGCACTCGTTCTTCCCGGTGCGTTGTCTTGCAGATGCTGATGTCAGCGTCGGGTTCAAAAGTTTCAAATAGGGTTAGATTCAGCGTTTTCCTCATGTAGGGCCAGATTTGGGGAAAGGGCTTGGAATAGGATTAGGGTTAGGGCTAGGATTAGGGTTAGGGTTAGGACTAGGGTTTGGGTGAGGGTCATGGTGGCAAGACGTCTGATGGCCTATCAAGGTGCATCTCAAGGCTGGTCAGGTGTAGAATTGGGGTCAGGGCTAGGATTAGGGCCAGGGTAAGGGTTTGGGCTAGGGTCAGGGACAACATGGGTGGCAGACTTTCTGACAGCAAGCGCATCTAGGGTTAGGGACGAGATGGGAGTGGCAAGGCTTTTCAAGCGCATCAAGGCGCGCCTGCAGGCTGGGTTTTCTTTGGGTTAGGGTCAGGCTCTCTGTGGCCACACTTTCCAGTGCGTTCCCTGGCAATGCGTTCTTGAGGGTTAGGGTTAGGGTTAAGGCGCCGTTTCCACGCCTTGCCCTATACTTTCAAGTACTATATTCTAATGTTCCCGGGCACAGTTGTCACACTGAGATTTGAGTCTCTGATCTGGCGTTGTTTCACTCAGTGGCTCTGCCGATGCTAGTACAGAGCATGCACTTCAAAAGCGCTTCTGCTTGCGTTTTTAGGGTCAGCATGTCAGACGCCAGCAATGTGCGCTGAGTGTGAAACCTTTGACTGCGCTTGTCGGTTCACTCCTGGGCGCTGGGCTGGGCATATAGGTCACTATGTGCCTTCACTGTGCTTCCACCGTCGGAGGTTGCGACCTTAGGGTCAGGTTTGGGTAGGGGTTAAGTTAAGGTTTGGGTTAGGGTTGGGGCCAGGGTTTGGGTTGGAAGTATCAGAGCTCAGCGCAGCATCAGCGCTCAGCCAACGTCGGTCATGGCACGCCGGCAATCAATACAATGCTGCCTCAATCAGTTCAATGCTGCCCAGCAGAGCACAGCTGTGATGTCACATCTATGTGAATTCACCGACACATTGTAGCAGAAGCCTATGCCCTCTTGTTTGCTGAAGTCTTAGATGCGTGTGTGTGGTGTGGTAGCTGATCGCGTGAGCCCGTGACTGACGGCAAGGCGGAGCCGCTACGTGCTTTGCATCACAACCTTCAGCATCCTGAGCACAGGTGGCAACACTGGTAGGCATGTGCGTGAACGACTGGGCTGCGGCGCACTCATACCGTATGTATGCATGAGCTGTCATTTATATTGTTGTGATGTTGAGGTGACGCTCCGCATGACCGTTTACAGGGGTGCTGCCGGGCTCGCAGAGCCGAGCACGAACGCACAGAGGCTAACCCTACCCCTAGTTATGCGTGGCAGGCCATCCCCTCCAGGCCCTCACTGCAGCAGTTGACGCTTCTAGCGGCAGGTTGAGTGTTTGGGTCAGGTTTGAGGCGCAATGGCCATTGTTATCAGTGGCTGGTGGCCAGTCTTGGGCAGCTTGCTCTGCTGCCGCAATCACCCCCCACTTGTGCCCCCCCCCCCCCCCCCCAATGGTGTCAAGCAGTGCTGATGGCTGCAGCAACGCTCATCACCACTGGCAGCACACCGCGCCGTCACCCCCCAACAAGTCCCCCGTCGCTGACCCTAACCCCACTTGCCCCCCCCCCCCCCCCCCATCAGGTGCCCATCGCGGCGGCAGACGCGGCCGGCGGCATCCTCGGCTTCCCCGGCGCAATGGGCTCGCCCTACATGAGCATGGCCCCGGGGGGCATGGCCTCGGGTCTCAACGGGCAGGCTGCGCCCTTCACCTTCCCCGGCGGCAGCTACGGCGGCCGCCCAATGGGCATGCCGCAGCCGCCCATGGCGGCGCCGCAGGGGCGCTACCCGCCCGCGCCGCCGGCGGCAGCAGCGGCGGCGGCGGCGGCGCCGCGGCAGGGTGGCGCGGCGGCACCAGCGCCGGCGGGGAAGAAGGGCGGCCGTGACGGCGGCGGCGGCGGCGGCGCAGCGGCGGGGCGCGGTGGCGGCAGGGAGGATGCGGCGGCAGGGGCGGCGGCGAAGGGCGGCAGCGGGGAGCGAGGAGGGGGCAAGGGCGGCGGCAGCGGCGGTGCTGCCGCGGAGCGCGCGGGGGGGCGCGCCGGCAGCAAGGGGAAGGGGAAGGGCGCGGAGAGGGGGGGGGACGGCGTCAGTGAGAAGGGGGGGCGCGCGCGCAGGACCGCGTCGCCGACGCCCGGCGCTGCGCAGGGGGGCGCTGCTCAGGCGAACCCTAATCTGCTGAGCGCTGCTAATTTCCCCCCTCTGGGGGGGGCTGCGGGGGAGGCGGCGGAGGCGGCTGCGGCGCAGCCGGCGGCGGTGGCGGCGGCGGCAGTGCCGGCGTTTGGCTACAGCGGGCCGTTCACCAAGTACAAGCCGGAGGAGGTACGTTGAGCACGTAGGCCGAGCACTGTGATGCTGTACTGAGCGATGCTGCATTGGAGCGTCACATGACAGGCAAAGTGGCTCAACTGGTCGCATAACATAGTTTCTATGATTCAACACAGTTCTCATGGCTTGACGTGATGGCGATTGGCAATAGTCAGCGCTGTACGTTCACTAGCGACCGTCTGTCTGCACACGTGACGTGAAGGAGATGGCCAACATGAAACAGATGCTCAAGCAGTCAGCAGCAGCGCAGCATAGTTTGAGTGAATGCCGTCCCTCAGCAACACAGTATCTGATGCGGTAGCGCTGTACCGTTCTGTTGTGCGCAGTGTAGGTGCGCAGCCAGCTTGCGCCTCATTGCTCAACTGCCCCAATACCTACCCACACCTCCGGTGAAACGCATGAGGAGTGAAGTGCAACGCCACATGCAATGACTTGAACCCTTCACCCCCTGATGGGCTCTATGCCACACACCTCACTCCCCTCCCCTCGCTCTCTTCTCGTCACTCTCTCAGATTCTGCGCATTGTACAGGGGATGAGCGCTGATGACGTGGCAGTGATCGGCGGTGGCGTGGACCCCCTGGAGCACACGCTAGCCCTCGAGGTAGGTCTTGAACTTCAATACCCGCCATGTTCATGTTCTGCCAGCCAAGTGTGAGACACACACAAGGCATCATCAGATTGTGCTTCTCATCCCCCTTGCTGTCGCTCGCCTGAGGCACAACTTCAACACAACTTCAACGACTGTTGACTTAGCAACTGGATGGCCCATCGTGCAATGGTGAGGCATGTGCGAGACATTGCGCCAACCGTGCTTGCGTTGCACTCGCTTCTGGAAATGCGCTGTTGACAACTCCAAAAATGGAGGTTGTTAAGAGCACTCACAATTTGTCATGATCTACAACACGTGCGCATGTGGTTCCGGAACAACATACGGGGGGGGGGCGGGGGAGGGGGCGATCCGACGCCAGCCGTCTTTTTGACACTGACATGTGCATTCGCTGCGTTGAGTCGCCCTCTCACCCTGCGGCCGCGGCTTCGCATGCGCGTCGCACTGCAGGCGAAAGCGGACCCTGAACTGCTGCTGCGGCAGCGCTCCGTGTGCATCGCCCCCACTGACTGCTGCTGTGCCAGCACTGGCGTCCATCGACACGTAGCTGTCGAGTCGCTCTCTCACGCTTCATTTGAGCGTGTCGTATGCAGGCGAGAGCGGATCCCGGACTGCTGCTCCGTGTCCATCATATCCTCCGACTGCTGCTGCGCCAGCACCGGTCTCCATTGATTGCTGTTAAGTTAATCTTTGACTCTGCGCCCGCGGCTTCGCACGCTCGTCGCACTGCAGGCGAAAGCCGACCCCGGAGTGCTGCTGCGGCAGCACTCCGTGTCCATCATACCATTTGACTGCTATATTGACACTCTGCTGTCAACTCGCTCTCTCAAACTGCGCTTGCGCGTGTCGCACGCAGGCGAAAGCGGACCCCGGACTGCTGCTGAGGCAGCGCTCCGTGTCCATCGACGAGGTGCGCGAGCAGCTGAGGCGCGGGCGCCCCGTGCACCGCGAGGCCATGCTCCCCGCTGGAGCGGTGGACTACAGCACCATGATGTTCGGCGATGGCGACCAGGCGGCAGCCGCAGCGGGTGCGTGCTTTGATGCTAGTGCTGAAGTAGGTTGCTTGAAGTGCCTGTGACGTTGTCGTGTGGCATGCACGCAAGGCCGTGCTCGCCGCCCGGCGCCGTGGACTACAGCATCATGATGTTTGGCGATGGCAGCCGCAGTGGGTGCGACAGCGAACGCCGTGCTTTTGCGTGCTGTTGCTGGCGATGAAGTAGATTGTTGAATTAAATTGTTGAAGTACCTGCGCCGTGGTCATGTGGAATGAGCTTCGGCGACGGCAACCAGGCGGGACATGCTTGTTTACGCTGATCGAGACACTCGAAGAATGCAGTGGGTCTTCATATTGAAGTAGCTGCGTTGACGTAATCTTCTCTCTGTGTAGACCGGTGCGAGGCGCCTGGATACGTCCATGCAGGCCGAGTCAGTCAGCATGCTCAGGTACGACCATGGACGTTCTGAAGCACCGAAAGGCACCTTAACAGCGATGAAATCATGGAATGCTCTATGCCAGGGCGCTGCATCATATCTCGCTGGTCGTTTACCCCCCCCCCCCCCCCCCTTCCCGCCCCCTGCTGCCTTGGAGAAAAGCCTCTGCAGGCAACTCTCCGTGCATGCCTTGCTGGTCATTAAACCCCCCCCTCCTCCCCCCTTCCCCGCCCCCTGCTGCGTTGTGAACAGCCTCTGCAGGCAACTCTCCGGTGCGCACGCGTGGCCCCGCTGCTGTCGCGCCCGCCTCTGCCGCAGCTGCGGCAGCGGACGCGACGAAACAGAGCACGGCGCCGCCGTCGTCAGCGCCTTCAAAGGAGGCGCCCGCTGCGGGCGACTCCGCGGCGGCGGGGGGCAAGAAGCAGGTGATACTTCAATTATATGTTGAAGTCAAAGCAAGTTGGTGTGTGACAGCGTTGCGTTTTGCACGCAATGTGAGGCGTGGCTGTCACAACTGCGAAGCGTGGGCTACGCATTGCGAAGGACTCGTGCTTCAGAGCGCCTGTCGTGGATGACTGCGCGGAGCGCTGACTTGCAGTGCTGTTATCGCGCTCTTCGACAGCTTTCCGGCGGGGGAAGGTGCAAAATGCATGAGGCAACGCTGACCAGACAGACCTGATTGTACTTCGAAGTGCAAGTTGAACTCAAACGGCATTTCTCAGCAAGGTGAAAAGTGACAGGTGGCAGCAGCTGTCATGCGCCCTGTGCTGGCACATGAGAAACCAGCACCTTCTTGTATGCCTGCCTGTACTTTCATGTGCCTGCGTTGCGTTGCGTGCACAACAATTCCCTTCTGTCGGTCCCATGGCCTATTAGCGTGACCTGCACCTCAACCACGCACCTCAGGGGGTATGCAATTTTTGCGATGTGCGACGTGTCGTGAACTCTACGCCAGTCCGCTGCACACATGAGCAGTAAGTGTGCCACTGGGAGCGGCCCTGCGCTTGTACATGGCATAGCATCGTCCTAGCCTTGCTGACGAGAGCATCACGTATCATGTACATACTGGCATAGTGTGCTTGATTCATGCAACGAAATTCATGCAACGAGCAGGACCGCAAGCGGGCGCATGCACGCAAGGGCGCTGCCAAGGCGCAACGGCAATGTAACCGCCATAACCGCCGCAACCGCCTATGCACGCGTTCCGCACATGCGCACCACCGCACGCACTGCCGAGGTGCCCTGCATATCACGCCTACATCTGCTGCGCGGCACTCGCAGCGCCGCCGCTTTACCAAATACGCGATTCATTCACGTTCACTCATACGCAGGAAGCGTCTGCGGCCCCAAGCGGTGCGAAGGGCGACGCCAAGGCGCCGCCGGCCATGGGCGCATACGCTGCAGCGCTGCTCAAGGCGCCCGCTGCTGCGCCCCCTGCCGCCCCCGCCCCTAAGAAGGCTGCGCCCGCGGCCGGCAAGGTGCGTGCATGCATCCGTGCGCTTGCTGGATAGGGCTATGGAGTGAGTAGGGCTGGCAGCTGAGTGATAAGGGCAGGTTCCTAACCCTGACCCTGGCGCCTGCGGCCGGCAAGGTGCAACCACGCACTTGCCATGTTAGGGTTATGAAGGGCAGTAAAAGTTGGGTTGGTAGCTCGCCGCGCTGGCCCACTTGATCGGTGCCGCATGCAACCTACTTCAACAGCAGCAGCACTCGCCGTCGTTGGCAAAGCGCCTGCTGCGGCGCCCCCTGTTGCCCCCGCCCCTAAGCAGGCGGCGGCCGCGGCTGGCAAGGTGCATGCATGCCATGTAGCTGCACGCGGGGTGCTAGGTTGCCAGAGCTGTGTGTGAGCACTGCTATTCGTCCTTCCATGTGCTTCTGTCGGGCAGCTGTGTACAGAGCCGCCAAGAGTTCTTAGGGTTAGGGTTAGGGTTAGGGTTGTTCTTTCACTCAGTTCATGTTTCGCTCGAACTGCTGCGGGGTAGGTAGGTAGCCAAGGATTTGACAACCGCGCACTTGCCGTGTTAGGGTCTATGCACTGAGTAGGGTTGGTAAGTGAGTAGGGTTGCAAAAAGCGTATTTTGAAGTTTATTTTGGAGTTCAAGTGCCCCTTTTGTGGCAGACTGTATGCTCGGAATTGAGCAGACTCACCGCAGGCCCCACAAATACGCCCTTCACGCAGCATACTATCATGTTAAATTTTGCTCACGACGTATTCCTGGTTGCCAAATACGCCCCAAATACTCTGTATTTGTGTGGCCAAATATACCTTTTTTTTTGCAACCCTATAAGTGAGTAATAATGCCCCGTCCCTAAGAAGGCTGTGGCCGCGGCGCGCAAGGTGCGTGCATGCATCCGCGCACTTGCTGTGCGCTAGGGCTACGGACCGAGTAGGGCTGGTAGTGGAGTGATAAGGGTCAGCATTACTTGTGCGTCTCTCATGTGACATGTCGCACCCCAATTCCTGAAGAACGCAGTCGTCAAGCGTGCTGAGAATACCCTTCATGGACTAGACACTGCGTTCGAGGCAGGGCCTTCACGCAACTCCAAGGCGGTTTGCGCACTTCGCTGCACAGGGTCGTCATCTCAGTGTTCATACCTGGAAATGCACACTTTGCTTCAAGATGGCATGCCAACGGAATCCCCTTGCGCCCCCCCTCCCCCCCCCCCCCCCAGGGATTACTACACGAACTTTGTGTACCTGATCACCTAATTTTGGACTTCACGCTCCCTCAGACAAAATCAAAGTAATGCATCTAGATACTCCAAGTACAATGGTTTATATCGGAATGATGAATGAGCCCCCCCCCCTCTCCCCCCCTTGATGCCGCTCTCCCGCGCAGCCCAAGGACGCCCCCCACGCGCCAGCCGAGCGCGGCGAGCGGCACGAAAAGGGCGACAAGCACGCCCCCCGAGAGAAGGGCCACCACAACCACAGGAGGGGGGAGGGGGGGGACCACCACAGAGGCGGAGACCACAAGGGGGGCGGTCACAGGGGGGGGCGGGGGGGCGAGCATAGGGGCGGCGATCACAGGCAGGAGCCGGCGGCAGCGGCGGCGGGGGCAGCGGAGGCGGCAGCGGCGGCGCCGCCTGCGCCGCGGGCGGCGCGTGGCTGGGAGAAACCGTCCGTTAAGGTGACGTAGACCTGAGTTCAAGCAGTGGCATCAGTGCCTCATTGTTGAAGTTCAGCATTTTGTTGCCTTTGCCTGTTTCCATGTAGGCGATTTGTACTTTATGGGTTCAAATCTAGGTCAAGAAGTAGGTTTTGGGTGTTGGGAGCGGAATGACGAGACACACTTGATTCGCGAGCGATCCTGTACATCAGGGTCTGCCGTGAGCCAGTATCACGTATTCATACTGTCCGACCGCTGCCCCTGCATCCGCCTTACCCCGCACAAAACCCCCTTTTACCCCGGTTTGCCCCCTTGTGGCAACCCCTTTCATCAGCATCTCCCAGCAGCATACATACAGTCACTCGTACGTGGCGTGTCTCTGAGGCATGTTGTGCTCGCGCGCTGGAGTTTTTGCAGGCTGCTGCATCACCAGCACCAGAGACCCCGCAGGCACCTGCTGAGACCGCCGCACCCCCGGCGCCGGCAGCAGAGACCAAGCCAGCAGCACCTGCTGCTGCTGCCACTGCTGCGCCGGCAGCGGCAGAGGAGTCCGCAGCTGCAACGCCGTCAGGAGACGCAGCCGCGGCAGCACCGGCGGCGGCAGCGGCAGCACCAGCAGCGGCAGCACCAGCAGCGGCAGCGGCAGCACCAGCCGCGCCATCTGAGGAGGCCAAGGAAAGCAGCAGCGGCGGTGGCGGCAGCAGCGGCGGCGGCGGCGGGAGCGGCGGCGGCGGCGGGGACGCTGGCGCATGGGGGCAGCGGCGGTCGTTCGCCGACGCCCTTAAGGCGTCCGCTGCCGCGGGCAGTGGCAGCGGCAGCAGCGGCGCTCCCAAGAAGCCCGTGGAGGAAGGCCAGAAGGCATAGACGCACGCTCTGTATGCCTGGCGTGACGGCGGCGGCACAGATGGGAGGCTGCTTGGCCGCATCAACAGTGAAGCCTGAGTCGTGCGCTTCTGCGGCAGGCGTAGCAGGGCACGATGAATGTCACGAGGCGGCTGACGATGTGGAGCGCTGCCACATTGCGCCAGATGCATTTGGAGTAGTACTGTAGTGGTAAACGGCGCGGAGGATGTGTGTGTGCGTGGCATGGTGCAGCGACCTTCAGCGGATACAGTAGGTGCTAGGTGCCCCTGTGCGACGGTGTGTGTGCCCCCTCAGTCAGGATCGCCCGCTGGTGAGAGCACACACTTGCTGGAACAACATTATTTTGATTGCCAGTTTGGAGGGGAGGGGGAGGGGGAGGGGAAGGGAGTATATCGTTGGCTGCTTACATAGGTTTCCACTCGCAGCGCAGTAGTCACCAAGCGCAAACGCAAGCAGGCAGCAGACGATTGCGTTGCCTTTTGCGCATTTTCAGCCGCAGCTGCGTTGTGCAAATCGGTGCTGCTGTCAGCGGACTTCATCCCGTGCCATATGCCCGCTTCGTGATGCTGGCAACGTTTTCAATGAGCAAGCAGCGTTTCATAGTGTGCCTGGTGCCGCATCTGCTGGTCATGCGTGCATGCACGATGCTGCCTGACTCAGGGCACCTGATGAATGGTGTGGTGATGAATGGTGCCATGACTTCATTATTTTTGCGCATTTATAAATGATAATGGTCTCATGTTCTTTGGCGCGAGCCAGATGTTCAGCCATGGTCACGGCATGTATGGGTGGGGGCACCCGAACCCAAAGACGACAGCATACCTTCCGACACAGGGATCTCAATAATGGCTGCCCTGCCTGCGTCATTGCTATTGCGCCTGCGCTTGTTCAGGCACCGAGGCCTTGAATAACCCTGGTGATTCTGGCACTGCAGACACCGTTGCGCCGGCTTCCTCCATGACAGCGCCGACCGCAGCTGCGTTCGCGTGCTCCTCAGGCGTCGCCGCCCCCGCAAAGATGTAGCGCGCCGCGGGCGGCGGCTGCGCGCGCAGCTGCCGCACCTCCGCGCGCAGCGCAGCATGCGCAACGCCAATGCGACAGCTGCTGAGATCCATCGCAGCGCCTGGCGCATGCTCCTGCTGCACGACCTGGTCCACGAGCACCGTCCACCCCCCCCCGCCGCTCCCCTCCGCCGCCGGCGGCGCCAGCGCCTTGTACAGGCCGAGATCCGCCGCGCCGCCGGCCTCGCGCCACAGCGCGTCCGCCGCCGCGGCGTCGCCCACCTCGTGCGCCGTGTTCACCGCGATCAGCACCATGATCGAGAGGCGCCGCAGGCCCAGCGGCGCCACGCGCGGCAGCCAGCTTACAATGCGTGGCAGATCGCGTGCGCGCTCCGCCGCCTGGAGGAAGTGCACGAGCGCGGCGGTGAGCCGCGCGCAGGTGGCGCTGGCGCTGCTCTCGCAGAGCGCCTCGAGCGCGCGCTCCGCGGCGTCGAGGTCCCCCGCGCCCGCGTACCCCTTTACGAGGGCGTCGAGCGTCTTGGCAGTGACCGGCGCGCGCGCTTGCGACAGCGCGCTCTTGACGGCGGCGCGGTCGCCGAGCCGCGCGTGCGCCGACAGGAGCACTCTCTCGAGCGCGGCGCTTTGAATCGTGATGCCGCGCTCCGCCATGCGCGCCGCCTCCGCCAGCACGTCGCGCGGCTCCTCGAGCTTCGCGACACGCTTCACGTGGCACGACCACAGCATCGCGTCCGCGAACGCGGGGAAGCGCGCCGTCAGGTCGCGGAACGCGCTCACGGCGCGCCGCGCGTCGCCCGCCTGCATGCTCGCCTGGATGACGCAGCGGAACGTGACCTCGTCAGGCGCGATGCCTCCCAGCGCCATGCGCGCCAGGATGTTGTCCGCCTGCTGCACGGCGCCGGCGCCGCGGCACAGGCGCAGCGCCATGTTGTACGCACACAGGTCCGGCGGTGCGCCGCACCGCGCCATGCGCTCGAGGATTGCGGGTCCCCCGTCGCTTTGGACAGCACGTATTTTGGAGCCGAGCACGGCGTGGAAGACCTCCAGCTCGGGCTTGTGACCGGCGTCTATCATCTCGCCGAGGGCTAGTTCCGCGCTGGTGGTGTCGCGCCGCGCCACGTGCGCGCGCACGATGTGCCCCCGGTCGCTCGACGTGGCGAGCCCGGCGTCTGTCAGCTGCGCCAGCGCGCTGCGCACGAGTGCGAGCTTGCCCGCGCGGGCGGCGGCGGGCAGTAGGGCCTTAAGCTTGTCGCTATCAAGGGCCTTGTGGCCTGACTGTATGCGATGCAGCAGGTCCTGCCAGTCGTGGTCGTGGGTCAGCTTGTTGACCTCTTTGCCGTCGCCGCTGATGGTTTTGCCGCTGCCACTGGTTCGGGTGTCGCGCGCACGCCCGCCTCTGCGGCTTGCGCCCTTGCGAACGGTGCCTTTGACGCTGCTGCTGTTGCTGACAACGCTGTTGTTGGCGCTGCTGCCGATGGTACCTTTGCCGCTGTCATTAGCACGCTTGCTGCTGCTGCTGGTGCCCTTGCTGTCGCGGCCGCTGGCACCACTGCTGCTTGCATCCTTACCACCTTCGCTGCTGGCCCCGCTCAGGCCGTCGCCGCCGCCGCCGCTAATGCTTTGTTTCGGTGCATTGTGTACTGGCAGGCCTGATGATTTGGGCTTCGGTGATGATGAGCTGGGATCGTGGGGGCGCTCCTCAGCCTGGCTATCTGCAGTTGCTGTGGTCTGCTCAGAATGCACACTGGCACAGCTGCGGCGTATGCCCATGGCATACGTGGCACCTTTGCTTCCATGGATGGCACCAGCATGAGAGGCGCTTGCCTTGACAATGCGCGGGACGATTGTCGAGATCCCAGTATGATCAGAGCTGTTGATTTTGTAACGCAAAGGCTGTGCAGCAAGCTGAAATCCTCTGACGGCACGCCAGCCCTGCCGTGCCGTGAGCGACAGCATCTGATGACACCCGTGTGCAGCAGACGCCGTCCTGTTAAAGTCTTCGTGATCTTGCGTTCACAACATCCTCGTACACGCAGAGGCGCTGCTGCTCTGCAGGCTGCAGCTCTCTTTGATGAATAGTTCAAGTTCGGTTTGAAGTAGCTACTACACGAACGTGTGTGTACGTGTGTACGTGTACCTGTTGACCTAATTCTGGACTTCATGCTCCCCAGACAAAAAACCAGTAATAACATAACAATAACAAAAAACCAGTAGTGTCTATATACTTTAAGTAGGTACAACGGTTTATATATCGGAAGTTAATGAGCCCCCCCCTCTCCCCCCCTTGCTGCCGCTCTCCCGCGCAGCCCAAGGACGCCCCCACGCGCCAGCCGAGCGCGGCGAGCGGCACGAAAAGGGCGACAAGCACGCCCCCCGAGAGAAGGGCCACCACAACCACAGGAGGGGGGAGGGGGGGGACCACCACAGAGGCGGAGACCACAAAGGGGGCGGTCACAGCGGGGGAGGGGGGCCGAGCATAGGGGCGGCGATCGCAGGCGGGAGCCGGCAGCGGCGGCGGCGTCGGCAGCGGAGGCGGCAGCGGCGGCGCCGCCTGCGCCACAGGCGGCGCGTGGCTGGGAGAAACCGTCCGTTAAGGTGACGTAGACCTGAGTTCAAGCAGTAGCATCAGTGCCTCGTTGTTGAAGTTGCGCATCTTGTTGGGTTTGCTACTTCCAAATAGGCAATCTTGTACTTTTTATTAATTCTCGCTCAGGGCGCGAAAAAGCCCAGATGATTGGCATCTAGCTGTAAGGAATCTACATGTCGTATGACAGTCTGTAAAGTGTCGCAACGACAACCACTCAAACGCCGCCGCCGCAAAATGGCATCTCGGGGTCCTCCCCTACGTCCTCCTCCATGTGCCCCCCCCCCCTGGATTCTGCCATGTGTGTCATGACACGGCCAGAGTACGCCATGTGGAGCGCTGCCGACAGTGCCGAGCGTAAGCGCGCCAGGGCGATGCCCTTGAGAGCTTTAGGGCGCGCTCCTCCGGGCACTGACATCCTGCTGGCATACTCCGTTGCCACAGCCTCCAGCAGCTTCCGCCCCTGCTCCCCGATGCTGCCAAATGACCCTATTGCCAAAGTGGCAAGTTTGTAGCAATTCTGATCATAATGACCAGAATAGTGGGTAGTCTTGGCGGCCTCTTGGTCGCGGCAGCATCGCTCGGGGTCTGCTGCAGTCTTCGCCGCCCGCGACGCCACCTGTGCCTCGAAGCAGGTAACGTCCACCATGAGCGGTAGGTGGCGTGTCGGGTCGTCGTAGCCGGTCACCGGGAAGGCGTCGGCAGGCAGCACGATGTCCATCCTGCGACTCCCCGGCGGCCCGGCGGACCCCAGAAACGGCGTGTAGTCCTCGTCCACCAGTCCCGTTTTGAGGTATTGCCGCAGGATGCGCTGCGTGGCCCTCTTGACGCTATTGTGGACGATGGTGTCGTGCGCCTTGACGCGTGGCGCTTGACACAGCCGTGCATGCAGGGTGCCGCCCGGCGACTTCCCGCACAGCTTGCAGCCTGCCGTCTGCTCCTCTACTCCGATGGCGCGTTTGACGGCCAGCTGCCAGGATAGGCCATCGAACGAAGCCGTTGTGGAGTACATGGGCTCGTTGAGGAATGCCATGCCGATCGAGTGCATGTGGCGCTGCGACCGGAATCGAGCAAGTGCTTGCGTGCGTTGCGTGCCCTGCGGCAGCTGTTGCAGGTCCGCCTCCACCTTATCTGCAAGCTCGGTAGCGACGGCATCTGCAAGCGCACTCTGATTGGGGCGCTTCAGGCTACACTGCAACTGCAGAGCACTGGCGTCAAGTACGCAAGCAGCATCCGCACCAGTGCCACCACCTGCTGTCGGCCGCAGCGGCGGCTGCTGCGTAGGTGGTTGCTGCTGCAGTGGCGTTAGCGCTGGTGGCAGTATATGTTCCAGCTTGTCACCTGTTGCTGCACGTAGAGATGTGGCAGCTGTGGCGATCGTCCGCATGAGGGGCAGGCGCGCCACCTCTGCTGCTGCTGCGCCTTGTAGCATTGCTGGTGTGGAACGCGCAGCGCCTGCATTGACGGCTGCCGCTGCTGCGTGCGCTGGTGCTGCAGCTGCGCCGCCTGCCGTTGCTGCTGCTGCCAGTGGTGTTGCTGCTGCCGCAGGTGTTGGTGCAGCACCTGCCGCATTGGCCGCTGCCACCGCCATTGCCGCTGTCGCAGCCGGCACGGTTGCGGCGCCGCCTGCCGACGCTGCTCCTGTTGCAGGTGCTGCAGCAGCCCTTAGGCTAGTAGGGCCTGTAGCAGCTGTGTTGCCTATGCCCGCAGCCGCTGCTGTTGATGCTGCAGTTAGTGATGCCGCCGAGGCCACTTGAGGTGCAACATGTGCTGCCGCTGCTGCAGCAGCCTCTGATGCTGGAGCAGCTGCTGCTGCCGCCGCTGCTGCTGCCGCCGGAGTAGTTGCGCCGTGCGCCGCCGCTGCTGCTGCTGCCGCTGGTGCCGCCTGTGCTGCCGCCGCGGCCCCTGATCCAGCGGCAGCTGCGTCGTGTGTTGCCGGAATGGCTGCGCCATAAGCGCGGCCAGCCGCTGATGCAGTTGCCGCTGCCGCAGCGGTCGCGCCTCTACTGGCAACCGCCGATCTTGTACTTCTTGAGTTCTATGTAGGTAGGTCAAGATGTCGGTTTTGGGTGTTGGGGAGTGGAATAACGAGACACGTTTGATTCGCGAGCAATCCTGTACATCAGGGTCTGCTGTGAGCCAGTATCACGTATTCATCCTGTCCGACCACTGCCCCTGCATCCCCCCTACCCCCCACTAAACCCCCTTTCATCCCAGGTTTGACCCCTTGTAGCACCCCCTTCATCAGCATCTTCCCGCAGCACACTTAGTATGGTCACTCATATCTGGCCTGTTTCTGAGGCACTATGTTGTGCTCGTGCGCTTGGGTTTTTGCAGGCTGCAGCACCAGCACCAGAGCCCCCCCAGGCACCTGCTGAGACCGCCGCGCCGCCGGCGTCGGCAGCAGAGACCAAGCCAGCAGCGCCCGCTGCTGCCGCTGCTGCGCCGGCAGCGGCAGAGGAGTCCGCAGCTGCAGCACCGTCAGGAGACGCAGCAGCGGCAGAACCGGCGGCGGCAGCGGCAGCACCGGCAGCGGCAGCGGCAGCGGCGCCATCTGAGGAGTCGAGGAAAGCAGCGGCGGCAGCGGCGGCAGCGGGGACACTGGCGCATGGGGGCAGCGGCAGTCGTTCGCCAACGCCCTTAAGGCGTCCGCTGCCGCGGGCGGCGGCAGCGGCAGCAGCAGCGCTCCCAAGAAGCCCGTGGAGGAAGGCCAGAAGGCATAGACGCACACTCTGTATGCCTGAGGAGACCGCGCTGGCACACGCGGGAGGCTGCTTGGCCGCATCAGTAGTGAAGCCTGAGTTGTGCGCTTCTGCGGCAGGCGCAGCAGGGCACGATGGACGTCACGAAGCGGCTGATGATGTGGAGCGCTGCCACATTGTGCCAGATGCATTGCAGTAGTGGTAGTGGTAAACGGCGGAGGGCTGTGTGTGTGCGCCGCGTGGCGCAGCGACCTTCAGCGGATACAGTAGGTGCTAGGTGCCCCTTTGCCACAGGGTGTGTGTGCCTCAGTCAGGATCGCCCGCTGGTGAGAGCACACTTGCTGGAACGACATTATTTTGATTGCCAGTTTGGAGGGGAGAGGGAGGGGGGAGGGGAAGGGGGTATATCGATAGCTGCTATGCTTACATAGGTTGCCACTTGCGGCGCAGTAGTCACCAAGCGCACACGCAAGCAGAGAGCAGACGTTTGCGTTGCCTTTTGCGCGTTTTCAGCCGCAGCTGCAATTGTGTAAGTCGGTGCAGCCGCCAGCGGACTTCATCCCGTGCCATATGCGCGCTTCGTGATGCCGGCAACGTTTTCAATGAGCAAGCAGCCTTTCATAGTGTGCCTGGTGCCGCATCTGCTGATCATGCGTGCATGCACATGCTGCCTGATTCAGGGCACTGATCAATGGCGCTGGTCTGAGACTTGCCATTATTGTGTATCATGTAAATGGTCAGATGTCTGTTGCACATGCCAAAAAGATGGTCAGCTATGGGCATACGTGGGTACGGGCGACAGAACCCAAAGACATGAGCACCACTTCAGACAGGAATCACAAAAATGGCAACCCTGCCTCACTCGTTGTTATTGCGCCTGCGCTTGTTCAGGCACCGAGGCCCTAAACAACCCTGGTGTTTCTGGCACAGCAGAAACCGTTACGCCAGCTTCCTCCATGACCGCGCTGACCGCAGCTGCATTCGCGTGGTGTTCAGGCGTCTCCGCCCCCCCAAAGATGTAGCGCACCGCAGGCGGCGGCTGCGCGCGCAGCTGCCGCGCCTCCGCGCGCAGCGCAGCGTGCGCGACGCCGATGCGACTGCTGCTGACATCCAGCGCGCAGCTCAGCTCATGCGTCGGCTGCTGCACGACCTCGTCCACGAGCACCGTCCACCCCCTTCCGCCCCCCTCCTCCGGGGGCGCCAGCGCCTTGTACAGGCCGAACTCCGCCGCGCCGCCGGCGTCGCGCCACAGCGCGTCCGCCGCCGCGGCGTCGCCGATCTCATGCGCCGTGCTCACCGCGATGAGCACCATGACGGGGAGGCGCCGCCGGCCCAGCGGCGCGACGCGCGGCAGCCAGCGCAGAATGCGTGGCAGGTCACCAGCACGGCTGCACGCGAGGACGAAGTACACGAGCGTCGCCGCGAGCTGCGCGGCGGTGGCGCCGTCGGCGCTGCTCTCGCAGAGCGCCTCCAGCGTGCGCTCCGCGGCGTCGAGGTCCCCCGCCCCCGCGTACCCCTTGGCGAGCTCGGCGAGCGTCTTGGTAGTCACCGGCGCGCTCGCTTGCGTCAGCGCGCGCTCGACGGCGGCGCGGTCGCCGAGGCGCGCGTGCGCCGTCAGCACGAGCGTGTCGAGCTTGGCGCTCTGAATGGTAACGCCGCGCTCCGCCATGCGCGCCGCCTCTGCGAGCACGTCGCGCGGCTCCTCGAGCCTCGCGACGCGCTTCATGTGGGACATCCACAGCGTCGCGTCGGCGAACGCGGGGAGGCGCGCCGTCATGTCGCGGAACGCGCCCACGGCGCGCCGCGCGTCGCCCGCGAGCGCGCACGCCTTCATCACCCAGCGGAACGTGACCTCGTCCGGCGCGACGCCTCCCAGCGCCATGCGCGCCAGGACGCCGTCCGCCTGCTGCACGGCGGCGGCGCCGCCGCGGCACAGGCGCAGCGCCATGTTGTATGCCCGCAGGTCTGGCAGCGTGCCGCAGCTCGACATGCGCTCGAGGATCGCGGCTCCGCCGTCGTCGTGTTTGGCGATAATTTTGGAGCCGAGGACGGCCTGGAAGACCTCCAGCTCGGGCTTGTGACCGCCGTCTACCATCTCGCCGAGGGCCAGTTCCGCGTTGGTGGTGTCGCGCCGCGCCACGTGCACGCGTACGAGGTGCCCCCGGTCGCTCGATGTGGCGAGCCCGGCATCTGTCAGCTGCGTCAGCGCGCTGCGCACGACTTCGAGCTGGCGCGCGGCGGCGGCGGCCGGCAGGAGGGCCTTGAGCTTGTCGCTATCGAGAGCCTTTTCGCCTGACTGTATGCGACGCAGAAGGTCTTGCCAGACGTGGTCGTGGGTCAGCTTGTTGACCACTTTGCCGTCGCCGCTGATAGTTTTGCCGCTGCCACTGGTTCGGGTGTCGCGCGCA
The DNA here is from genome assembly GCA_017506865.1 of Tribonema minus. Lineage (NCBI taxonomy): Eukaryota > Xanthophyceae > Tribonematales > Tribonemataceae > Tribonema > Tribonema minus. The sequence goes on along the minus strand of JAFCMP010000047.1, from coordinate 346,520 downwards.
CGCCCGCCTCTGCGGCTTGCGCCCTTGCGAACGGTGCCGCTGGCACCGCTGCTGCCGTTGCTGGCGGTGCTCCTGCCGCTGGTACCTTTGCTGCTGTCATCAGCGTGCTTGCTTCTGCTGCTGGTGCCCTTGCCGTCGTGGCCATTGGCACCAGTGCTGCTTGCGTCCCTGATTTTTTTGCTGCCGGCCCCGTCAAGGCCGTTCCTGCCGCTCCTCGTGCTGCCGCCGCCGCCACTTCTGCTTCGCCGCCATTTTTTCGGTGCTCTGTGTGCTGGCAGGCCTGATGGTTTGGGCTTCGGTGTGGATGAGTTGGAATCGTGCGGGCGCTCCTCAGCCTGGCTATCTGCAGCCGCTGTGGCCTGCTCAGAAGGCACACTGGCACAGCTGCGGCGTATGCCCATGGCATACGTGGCACCTTTGCTTCCATGGATGGCACCAGCATGAGAGGCGCTTGCCTTGACAGTGCGCGGGACGATTGTCGAGATCCCAGTATGATCAAAGCTGTGGATTTTGTGAAGCAAAGGCTGTGCAGCAAGCTGAAATCCTCTGATTGCACGCCAGCCCTGCCGTGCCGTAAGCGACAGCATCTGATGACACTCGTGTGCAGCAGACGCCGTCCTGTTAAAGTCTTCGTGATCTTGCGTTCAACACGTCTCGTACACACAGAGGCGCTGCTGCTCGCTCAGCTTTGATTGATTTTGGTGATCACAGCCATTTCGATGGTTCAAGTTTGAAGTTCGACTTGAAATCGTGGGGGTACAAACTTTTAAACGCGAGGCGCACCATGGCGGGATTCAGCAAGGATGGCATCACGCTCCTGGGCATGGGCAACCCCCTGCTGGACATCAGCGCGGAGGTGCCGGAGGCGCTGCTGGAGGAGTATGGCGTGTCTCTGAACAACGCCATCCTTGCGGAGGAGAAGCACCTTCCCTTGTATCGCAAGCTTGTCGAGGAGTATAAGGTGGAGTACATCGCAGGAGGCGCAACGCAGAACAGCATCCGCGTTGCCCAGTGGATGTCTCCAGCGGGATCCACAGGTAGGACATCCGCATTACTCGGTGTCTGGGTTTGCTCACGGATTCCACCTTCAGAGCAGACAAGCAGGACTCGGCTTGCGAATTGCACTGCAATGCCCAATTTGCAGCGCACCCGTATATCCGTATACAGCGCTCTAGGATACGCAATTAGTTGCCACGCCACGAAGTACATTCTTTGCACAAGGCAATGGTTCCACTGCTGAGCGTCATCAGCTTCGTGTCATGTTTGAGTGGTAATGCACACATCATCACAGGATGACTCGTCGACGTGAGGTGGCGCTCATTCGGTGCACAATTCAGTGGGTGCCGTGGCCAGTCACACCACTCTGCCTCATTGCAAGTGAGCAGGTTCGCAGTTGCCATGTGCTCTAGTTCTGATATTGATGGTACAACATTTTAGCTTGACACATGTGCATCATTGGTTTCCATCCAATGAGGTAGACTTTTGCCAAGGCAGTGAATATGTCATACTGCATGTAATGTAAAGTGTACACATTGGCAGTTGCTGCGCATACACACTGGACTCTAACATAACGCACCTGCAAGCAGCGATGATTCCTTTGGAGCACGTGGACTCCTGTCTGCCAATCATGCGTCCCTTCAGTCACTGCAAGCGCACGCGCGAAGCATGCAGCAGGCTGTGATGACTGTGTCAATTTCAACCTTTCAATGGCCCTTCACGTGACACTGCACTCACACCGCCTGCAACGGTCACTTGTGGCCATGTCCAACGTAGGGGTGCAACTCGTGTGCGCATTGCAGGCGTACCGAACTCAGCACCTCATGTGGTGGCAGGCAGCAGTGCAGACGGTGCGCTTGCCCTCGAACCAGACGAACAACAAACAACTCCTCGCTGACGCAAGTCCAGAAAACACAATGCTAGTAGTGCACTCTCACATGCTCCAAAGTTCTTTAGAAAGCAATAAGAAACCATAAAAAACCTTCTGCGCGCGCCTTGGCACCTTTGGCAAGGATTTAACCCTAATCATAATTTCAACTTCAAAACGTGTCACGAACTCTTACCCCAACAACGGCCGCGCCGCGCTGCGCAGGCTACCTCAGCGCCGTCGGCAAGGACGACTTAAACTCCAACCCTAACTCTAACCCTAGCTCTAACCCTAACGCAGTCCGCGCGGCGCTGCGCAGGCGATCTCGGCGCCGTTGGCAAGGACGATCAAACCCAAACCTCAACCTAAATCAAATCCTAACTCTCACTTCAACGACGGCCGCGCTGCGCTGCCCAGGCTGCCTCGGCGCCGGCGACCCTAACCACCCTCAACTCTAGCTGTTACCCCCTAACGACGGTCGCGCAGGCTACCTGGGCGCCGTCGGCAAGGACGTCCTAACCCTGGCCTTAAACCTAACCCTAACCATAGTTCCAACCTCAACTCCAGCTAACCTCCACGACCGCTGCGCCGCGCTGCGCAGGCTACCTGGGCGCCGTCGGCAAGGACGACTTTGGGCGGCAGCTGGAGGAGTGCGCGGCGGCGGACGGCGTGCAGGTCAACTACATGCACGACGACGCCACCCCCACGGGCACCTGCGCAGTCCTCGTGCACGGCGGCGAGCGCTCCCTCGTGGCGAACCTCGCCGCCGCCAACAACTTCAAGCCGGACCACCTCGAGACGCCCGCCGCCAAGGCCATGATAGAGTCCGCGCAGTTCTACTACGTCGCGGGGTTCTTCCTGACGGTGAGCGTGGACGCGCTGCTGAGCGTTGCCACGCACGCGGCGGCGCGCGGCAAGGTCTTCGCGCTGAACCTCTCGGCGCCATTCCTGGTGGACTTTTTCGGCGACGCGCTCGCCGCCGCGCTGCCGTACGCCGACTACCTCTTTGGAAATGAGAGCGAGGCGGCGGCGTACGGGGCCAAGCACGGGCTGGGGAGCGACGTCGCGACGATCGCGCTGGCGATCGCGGCGGGGCCCAAGGCCTCGGGGACGCGCGCGCGCACGGTCGTCATCACGCAGGTGCGACGTACGGTTTATTCTGATGCTGTGTGACGCCAAGTATTCGTTGCCTTTAGCTGTAAGCTGATTCTAGCGCTAGCCCACGCGCGCGCGCACGGTCGTCATCACGCATGTGCCACCTACGGTTTATTCTGATGCTCACCCTGAGTAACTCTTGGTTTGAGCCGTAAGCTGAGCCTAGCGTTAGCCGCAAGCGGGCGGTGATTAACAGCACACACGTGTGCGAGCTTGGCATAATCCTACTCCTAAGCAACCCTAATCTGGTGCCAACCCTAAGTCAACCTTGCCCTGAGCCTTGACCTGATCTTAGCGCTAGCCCTGAGCAGGCGGTGGTCGCGCAAGCTTAGGTTAGGGTTAGGGTTAACCCTAAGCAACCCTATCCCCATCCCTTAAAGCGGACGGTCGTCAGCACGCGGGCGGGCGCGCCATGTATTCACCGTAGCCCTGCGCATTGCAGTGAGCAAGCAGTGGTCATTGTGTGGTGTCAGCTGTAACTCAAGTCTTGGCGCTCAGCGCAGCTGGTCAGTACGCATGTGCGCCAGCTGCTAGCATCACCTCAATCTGACCAAGGAAACGAGATTTACATGAGCTTTAAATTGGGCTAGGGGGTTAGTGGAGCATAATCGGACACTTGCGCCAAGCCCAAAGCATGAGTGACGTCAGTGTACATACATACGCCATGCATGCCGCAGTGTTCTCCCCTGTGCACAAGATATCTTGATGCGGCAGCAGCGCTCCACAGCACGCACCTCAACTTCTACTGCAAAGTGACGCAGTCCGGCCGGTCCATGCGGTGTGTATTGTATGGGGCGCCCGTCCCTGCAGACAGCAGCAGTTGCGTGGCTGCGCACGACTCTGTCCCCTCTTGCTTCAGAGTCAAGTACGCGTGTGAAAGGTGGCCCGCACTGTGCTCCCGTGAGCTGCGTCAGTCACACCTTCAGGGGCCAATGTGCTGGTTTACAGATGATTGAATCCTCTTACTTTTCATGAATTAGCCCCTCAGCACATGCACTGCTGCAAGAGCACTACTACAGTCAGCGGCACAGGGGCCACGGAAGCGGTGGCAGAGTGCCACGATGGCGAATATGCGGCGCACATCGCGCTTTTTTGCATGTACTTTAAGTACGCTCTTGCAGCGCCCCCCCCTGCATACACTCGGCTCACACCGATCTGTGACGCAGTCAATGACGCAACTCCCGTCACCACAGACTTCAATTCTTACTTACCATGACTGCGTCACATGTTTCATACGCTCATGAAGATGAGCCCTGCCCCCCCACATCGTGCTTCTCATACCACCCCTAAGTGCAGGACTGCGAATGCCCGCTCGTGACGCTTGCTGTGTCCTATGAGAGACCACACAGCTGACCCCCCCCGCCCCCCCTCCCCCCTCCCTCGCTTCACCCCCCACCCCCCCACCACAGGGCTGCGACTCCACACTAGTGGCGCAGAACGGCACTGTCCAGTCCTTTGCGGTGCCGCCACTCGACAAGGCAGCGCTTGTCGACACCAACGGCGCCGGCGACGCCTTCGTGGGCGGCTTCCTGGCGCAGCTGATGCGCGGCGCGCCGCTCGCGCGCTGCGTCGAGGCGGGCCACTGGGCCGCGCGTCAGATCATTCAGCGCTCCGGCTGCACGTTCCCGCCTGCGTGTGACTTTGAGTAGGCACGCGCGTGGGGGGGGGGGGGGGGGGGGTCAGCGCTCAATTGAAGGGAGCGGTGCCCCGGGCGAGTAGATGGGGTGGGGGGGGGGCTGTAGTGCTGCTGCCGGCTGGTGCTGCATGCTGGTGTGCTGCGGCGCGCGCGTGGCAGTGTGTATGCTTCCATCATGTTGCAGACGCTGCGTTTGTGGGAAGGCTGCGGCATGGACACGGCAGGGTCAGGCGCGACGGGAAGTACGCAGCACATTATGTCATTGCTCACAGCGCAACAGTGCGCGCGCGGCCGTTCATACTGCCAGTGACAGTGGGGAATGTTTGAGAGGACTTTACCTGGGTTATCGCTCTCATGTGGCAGGGCTCTTTGTGATGCATCACGCAATAACCAATCAAATAACACATTATTGCCATAGTATCGAGCTCTCTGGACCACCAGCACTCTTTCAAGTTTCCCCTGCAGTTCAAGTTTGGTCTTGAAGTTTTTGATCGAGAACCGGAATAAACCTCGCAGCATCAGCATCGCATCGCATAAGGCCACCACCCTTGGAATCATCTAACTGCAGGCGCTACCGGAGCCGTATGCGGTGCCGCCGAAGGATCAAGTAAGCACCGCGTAGCGTGTGAGGTGCCGACGCACTCAAAGGCCGATACCATCGTCTAGACGTGTGTGCATCAAACCAGAGAGGAGCAACCTCGACGAGGCGGCAACATGAGCGCCGCCGCTTGGCTCAATCCCGACCTCGATGATGTTGGGGGAGTAGCCCTGAAGTGGAACTTTCGCGGCTTGCACCGCACCGTAAAAGCGGCTCTGGAAAGCCTTGTCCCACGTCTCGACGCCGCCTGCGAGCTGGACGAGGTAGAGGCTCTCAACAAGGAAATCGAGTGGCGAAGGCAGCTTTTGGAGGCGTGCGAGCCCTGTGTGGATGTTTATCCGCGGGAAGCGGATGTGATCATGAGCGGTGAGTCCAGCGTTCGCGTACTGAACCTTGCAGACCGCATTGCTGGTTGCTGCTCGGACCGCTGCTGCCGAGCAGTCCTGCTGCTTCATGTGTGCTCATAGACCATGACCTACGCTCACAACATACCCATTCAGGCTTTTGCGAAAGCCAAACATGATGCGCTGATCGCATCATCATGTCCAGCTGTGGCAACTCTGAGGGACAGTCTACGTGCTTCTGGTTCTGCATTCCATCGCCACAAAACTTGATGTGCTATGAACAAGCAGTGTGAACTTGCTGACGACACTCACATACACAATCACACGCCGTGCGCCTTGGACTGTGGTTGTCTGAATACTCCTGTCTCTGTGTACAGCAAGATGCAGCATCTGCAGGCACCATTGTGGCGCGCCGTTCAGCGTCTTCAAAGGGCCAAGGCGCAGCAATGCACCGGCCTCTGATAACAGCGCACATGCTGGCTCTGCAACCTAGAGCAGTGATTGATGACTGCACATTAGCAATAGTCAACTTCAGGACGAGTTAAAAAACGTGGCACACGACAGTCTGGTCTTCAACCTGGAGAAGGCCCTTCAAGATGAGCAGAAAAGGCCCCGCCTTTTGCAGGCAACAAACAACTCACTGCGAAGTAATCAGCGCGCATGCATTGTCGGCATCAATCAACTGATACTCTTTCTCACTCTGGCAATCCCCTCAGGCCCAGTAGACTGGCTGTTTGATCATGTCCCCGAACTGGACCACAACTTCGGAGACATTTTCCTCAGAAGTCTGCGAAGAGCCACACTCGTGGCGTTTCTACTCCTGCTACCTTGCGTACCACGGCATCACCACATGGCAGCACCTGAAAGTACTGCATGGTGGGTCAGCAACCCTGGCGGATCTCCCAGAGGGGCTGGTGACTTGCCTGCTGGACAAAATTCAAGAGTTGGAGCGTGACTTTGCCGAAGGTGAGCCGTTTTCGGCACCTCTACAGTTTGAGTCGCGTTTTCGCGGTGCATTCAACACCCGCATGCTTACTTCTGCTGAGAACCGGTTTGATGCCTGCGCACGGAAGGGACACGTTGTTGAGCACTGTAGCACCATGTGGCACATGCGTAGAGCCACCATTGTTATTTGTACACAATACATACCTAGTCTGAAAGTCAGCTTCAATACCAGGTATTGTTGTTTGACATCATGACATCTTCGGCAGGTCAAGCTAGACACCGTGTCACATGTCCAGCTTCTGTCAAATGCCCAGCTTGTGAATCTGCCATCTGCCTGAGATATGCTAGTTGACGCAGGCACAACAAGAGCCATTCCTTCGTGGGCATGTGGCATACATGACTACTCAAAGGCGCTTACTGCAGTGGTGACACGCGTGTTATCGCAGTCAGGGGCGCGCTGGCGCTTTTGCATTCCCTGCTGGTGCCGCGTAGCTGATGTCTATTTGAAACCACACGGTTTTGCAAACTGCAGCAAAACGACCTTGCATGAATTGAAATACATGTAGACTTCACCTGAGTGAAGGGCAAACTTCTGTGCGCATCACGATGATGCTGGTACTTATTTGTGCAGCGCAAGTTCAACTAAGTTTATGCGGCACTTGTCACTTGCTATTCAAGTAGTTGATGTCAATTTTCAAAGATTTTGAGAACTGAAAGGGAGGCTGATTCAATGAATTTGACACTTGACCTGCATGCAATCGGGCGTCGCCTATACCAACTGCTTTGTTGTGTGACGCCACTTTTTGAAGACATTATTTTTCCAACTCTGCAAACTTTGAGTACGGGCTCGCTTCCAGTTCTTGCAGTTGAAGTTGAACAGAGAATAAAAGTAAACCTAAACCTATGAGGCCTTGAGTAGTGGAACAAAAGGCGCTACCGGAGCTGTATGCGGTGCCGCCGATGGAGCAACAGTGCAGCGCGTAGCGTGGGATGCGCTGATACTTAACAGTGAAGTAACGTGTCTGACGCGTTACTTCAAACAGCTGACAGACTGTCGTTGCGTTACTTCAAACAGCTGACAGACTGTCGTTGTCTAACGTATGCACCCACCTGTAGATCTGACAGGAGCAGCGAACCAGATGAGGCAGCAAGCAAGCGAGGCCACCACCACTTGGCTCAACCCCGACCTCGATGATGTGGCGGGCGTGGCGCTAAAGTGGAACTTTCGTGGCCTGCATCGCACTGTGAAAGCGGCTCTGGAAGAACTTGCCCTGCGTCTGAACGCTGCTCGCGAGAAGGGCAATAAGGAGGACTGAGAGGCTCTAAACAAGGACATTGAGTGGCAAAGGCAGCTTTTGGAGGCGTGCGAGCCCTGTCTGGATGTTTATCCGCAGGAAGCGGATGTCATTGTGAGCGGTGAGTCCAGCGTTCGTGTACAGAATCTTGCACATGCTGCGCGACCGTGCTGCTGCTGCTGAGCGTGCTGTTGCTGCATGTGTGCCCATAGACCATGACCTGCACTGATGACACACCCATTCAGCCCCACCTGTCCAGGCGGCAATTCACTGCGAAGTAATCAGTGCGCATGCATTGTCGGCGTTAATCAACTGATACTCTTTCCACTCTGGCAATCCCCTCAGGCCCAGCAAACTGGCTGTTTGATCATGTCCCCGAACTAGACCACGACTTCGGAGACATTTTCTACGAAGTCTGCGAACAGCCACAATCGTGGCGTTTCTACTCCTGCTACCTAGCGTACCACGGCGTTACCACATGGCAGGACCTGAAAGTACTGCATCGCGGGTCGGCGATCCTGGCGGGTCTCCCAGAGGGGCTGGTGACTTGCCTGCTGGAGAAAGTTCAAGAGTTGGAGCGTGACTTTGCCGAAGGTGAGCCAGTTCGGCATCTCTACGACTTGAATTGCATTTGCTTGGTGCATTCATCAACTGCTGGAGCCCAGCTCACACTCACATGTATCTAATTACGTTCTCTCTTGACATGCAGGTCGTGTCATGGTGTCAGGTTCTTTCGAGGGCAAGGTGCTTTCACCAGCTTCTTCTGTGCTGCTGAGTTACTCATTACATCACCATCCTTGTCTAGTCGCCCATTACTGCATCGTATTCCTTTCAGAACGAGTGCTCTGAAACTGCTAAATACCACATGCATAGCTGTTGCTAGTTGCAGTTGTGCGGGGATCATGGACCACTGGTTGTGTCTCCAGAATTCTAGAAGCCTGATGACCTGGCAACTTCAATGTTGAGTGGCGTGTGGTGCTCTTGGTTGGCAACTGCCTGTGCGTTTCATCAGCCACTTGTTGTTGCTAGCTTTCAGCATGGTGTGGGGCGAGCATCGACCCGTCCTTCTTGCTGAGGATGACTAACGTGATGGTGTTGCTTGCAGACCTTGCAGCTCTGGCGCCGTCGCGGCAACTGCAGCCTGCCAGTGAGGCGCGGCCTTCAACGCAGAGCGCGACACACAATGTTTGTGAGGTGCCAGCAGCAGCGGCAGCAGCAATGCTTCAGTGCATGGCAGCAGCGCTGCAATTGATGGGAGACACAGTGCGCGCAGCATGCAACACAGCTGCCGGTGGTCAGTGGACTGGCGTCGGGGACATCGAGCTCAGTGACAGCCTGCGGCGTAGCGTGACTTTGTTCTCTCTGTTGCTTGAGAACGCAGACCAAAAGGTTGTTAGGGTGTTGAGGCTTTCACCTGCCAGTGGAAGCGATAGCTGAACGGAGTGTCTTGAGCAGCGGGCGAGGTGCGCCTCCTGCAGATGTGCTGTTGCTCAATGAACACCCAATGAAGGTATAAGCTGCTGCTGCGGTGCGTTGATTCATGTTTGATGTGTGCTTTCATGCTCTGTACGGAGTGGCATAATGCATCGTCTCTTGTCGACCGATAGAGGCATCTGCCATTGCAATGCTACATGGTTGACATTCCATCATGTGATGCACATGCGCTGTGCCATTCCATTAACATCTGATGTTGCCTCGGAGTTCTTGTGCAGGTGTGGCCTGACTCCCATTCACCTAGGGATGTGGGAATTAGCAAATGTGACAAATAATGCTTGTCAATGGAGGCATGTCTCATTGCGACGTGTGTGACCCATTTCATGCTGTTTTCTTGCAGATGTTGAGGTTCCATTCATTTCTCACTTGGGTAGACATTTCATGCCTTGCAGTATGTCGATGAGCGAAGATTTGGCAGCGTGGAGTGGCGCACACCATAAGATTCAAGATTGAACCTCAGATTGCATTAATCAAACAAGTAGCTTCAGCCTCAGCTGCTTCACAGTTGACAACCAGAGACTGGCAGAGCAAAAGCCAGCCACATTGCAAACATCGTGGAAAGCGCTGAGCAATCCTCCAGTGCTGCCATGTGATGCTACACCCACTCTTTCATTCTGTATGACTGCATACATGTGCACATGCAGGTTCAGCTAGCATGGCAGCAACCTCCTGGACCCTTTCAGCGCGCAGGTTGCATACTTTAAAGACATGTAAGGAGCGGCGTGCACATGTGTAGATGCCATCAGGGACATTTAGTGCAAATGTTGGTGAATCGCGCTATTGCATGCGTAGTGTAGTACATGATCTTGTCAGAAGAATGGCAACGTCACCTCCATGACAGATCCGCCACCATGCACCAAATGTCAGCAACAGCATCGTGCGTGCAGACGATGTATGTACTTACAATACAATCAGGTATCAGTTGAGCACCGACCTATTTGCCAGGCAGTAGCAGCAGCAGCATTGTCTATGGTCTATGGTAATGGGTTTCAGCAATGTTGCACATCTAGACTAACACACTCTAGATGAACACCCCTCTAGAGTAACATCCTCTACACCCCTCTATGGGTCTTTTCTAGACCTTCCACAGCGATTTTCCAGAAGGCCTCTCGAACCTTGCTCATCATTGTTTTATCCGAGGCTGGTCGACTCCAGGTGAAGCTGGTCGACCTGAGTCACCAAAAACAGCTGACTTTCGAAAAATGGATGAGTTCATTGGCTTTTCAGGGTTGAACATGCTGTGACGCGACCAGACAAATTGTTCTGCGAGCTCTGGTGACTATTGGAGGCCTTCCTTGCTTTGGGAGATCATCCAGCCTGTGCAATTCACACCAACACACTAGCCTGCAAGGATTGTGGCTAAGCCAGCAACAGCAGCAAGAGAGGCAGCGGAAGGATCCCCACACTGGGCTTACGGCAATCCACGCTCCACGTCGATCATTGACAATTCAGCAGCGTCGACAAGTGCATCAGCAAGACTTGCCACGCCGCGCAACACACAGGCCCCTGAATGAGTCGTCGGCACCAGCCAGGGTCAGCCTCCAGCACATGAGCTACGGTTTCAAGTTGCCTGCACTCAACTAGCAGTAGCACTTGCAAAGGGCATTGAGCAAGTCCATGCTAAACAGGTGCCACAGTGTACATGTACGCCTCTGTGTGCACGCCAAGTACACTGCGGCTTGAAGCAGCAGACTTTTGGTGTACAGTTGCTGCCTGCGTCAACAACACGCATTAATGATGCAAGAAGTTCATTGCGCACCTACTGTTCGACCAAGGTTACCTCTAAATCCCGATATACATCCTTGATGACTGATAGTAGACTGTGGAGCTTCAGCGCCATAAGCCCCTGCGGGGAATGTTCTTGCCGCCCACCACAACGCGCTCAGGCAGGCCACGATCACCGAGTCGCAGGCGATGCGACCACACAGCTTAACAGAAGCTCCAGATGAGCATCCTGCCGTACAAAACTCTGTTCCCTCGACGTGAAGATAGGACGCTGTTGCACCACACGCTGGGTGTATAGTTGCGCAGGTGGAGGGTCATTGCCCTGCCTGCCCTACCCTGCGGGCGCCTGCGGTCACATAAGCAATACCGCCGAGCAGCACGCGCCGAAAGTCGGGAGCAATGGTGCGCACATGCCTTGGTGGACACCTGTGACATGCCTACTGCCAACGTGTGCAACTGCGAAGACATGACTGCTCATTGAATCAGATCTACGTTTGGCGGTGCGGCGTGTCAGGGACGACATCACAGCCACACCCCATCATCGGCGTAGAAGCAAGCCGCGTTTTTGGAGCCTTCAGAATAAAACCTTCTCACTCTAACAGGATTTTGAAGTTGTTCGGGCTCGAAGTGTCAATCGACCGTGAGAGGATAGCGAGCGACAGTCCAGCGATGACGTAGGCACTTGAAGGCACTTCACTTTCAGGCACCAGTTTGTCGGAGAGGATGGGGGTTCCCTACAGCAAGTCCGTACACGGCTCCGCAAAGTCGAGTGCTGTAGATCGCAGGCCGACTGCTGAGGATTGGAGGTCGGTGCTGCTGAAGCGACGTCAAGACTTGATGCATGAGGCGCAAGCCATCGACCTTGAGCTTCTCGGCCTCAGTGGCGAGCATGGTGAATCCGCAGCAGCCCAGGAGCCCTCCCACAAACGCGCGGCTCATCACGCGACCAGTTCAGGCGCTGCTGCTGTGTCTCGACCAGTCCATCTGGGGCCACTGCCTCAGCTTTCTTGGGCCGCGGAGATTCCTTTTCAGCACCATTACCAAAGATTCCCTACAGCGGCCAGATACTCCTCCCCTGTACCCATCAGCTGCACATCAAGCAGCACATGCAGCAGAACAGAGGCGGTTTGACGTGCAAAGCCCTGAGACACACGAAGGCTAAAACTTCAAGCCAGTTCACCTTCTTTGCATCGAGGACCATGCAGCCACGCGCGTAATTGACGAGAGCCACCTGCTCCTCATGTTCACGTATTCGCTTGCGCATCATTCCTGGCGAGTCTGCCGCACGCTTGGCCATGGTCCGAAACAGTGATACAAACACTGCATTAATGCAAGCATGCCACTGCCATGAGCCCAAGGAGCGGAATGTTCCTGATATGCCCTTTGAAAGAATGTCTTGTTCTTGGGGTCAACCAGCTGCATACAGGGCGCTGTTCGGCCAGGCAACAACCGCCATCTCAGGTGACCTGTTCGCATCCCTGCCTATGGCTCACCTCACACTCATGGGCGGCGAGTGCCCCAAGTGCGCATCGTGGCACGTTCGAGTGGGCGTACGGCCACAGCCTGCCCGTCTCCGGTGACAAGGAGGAGGAGATGGCCGCGCTCGGCGACGTGGAGCGCCTCGAGTGGCTGCGCGCGCGGGGGCACGTGTTCGAGAGCCCTGCGGACCTGTGGGCGTGCGCCGACATCCGCAGCATGCGCTGGCTGCACGCGCACGGATCACGCGCACGGATTCCCGTGCGACGAGCGCGCCATGCACGCGGCGCTCGCTTCAGGCGACGCAGCCGCGGTGCGCCTGCTGCTGTTCGACGTCGGCAGCGACGCTTGGGACGGCAGCGCGTGCGTCGCCGCGGCGGCGGCGGGCGACCTGACGTCGCTGGCGCTGCTGCACGCGACGTGCCGCGCGACAGGCGGCGGGCACGACGAGGATGTCTGCGTGGCGGCGGCGGCGGGCGGCTACAGCGACGCGATGCGGTGGGCACGCGGGGAGGGGTGCGCGTGGGACGCGTGCGTGTGCGCGGAGGCGCGCACAAACGGGCATCTGGGCGTGCTCAAGTGGGCCGTGGCGGAGGGCTGCCCGTGCGGCGAGGCGGACCTGCGCTGCCTGTCGTAGCGGCGCAGCGGGCGGAGCGCGGCACCAGGCGGGGGCGGTGGGGGCCCTGCTGGGAGAGCGCTGCTGCTTTGAACACGCGCGCTGGCAGTCACACACATGCGCAGCATGGAGGAGGCGGCGGGGAGGGGAGGGGGGGGGGGGGGGGGGGGTGGTTTGGGCGCAATGCAGTGGGCGGCTGAGCGCGCGCAGGGTATACGCTTGGCCAGCAGCACCACCCTCGGTGCCCACACAAGTGTTCGCAGAGTGGATCATCCCATGGGATGCGTCGGGAAGCGTGCGCTGCGGACATCATCATCAGATAGAGCACTGACTTGGCGCGTTCGATCCATGCTGAGGGTGTCTCTGCAGCATCGCCGCCCTCAGGAGTCCTAACCAGTTCGCATCATTGATGGCTTCACGCCTTTGGTAGTCCCGACGGCTTCGCAGCATTGGTGGTGTATTTCCTTGAATAAAAAGCACACGAAGATCCACCATGCTTACCACAATCATCTGCGCTTCTACGCGCCCCAAGCAGGAACCAATAAGAGTACCAAGGCCTACTTGACGGTCAAGGCTTTTGCAATAAAATGGTCATGCGTTCAAGAGTCTCTGCTCCACCTTAACTTAACTTCGCCACTGTCGAATCGTCAGCAATGGTGTGCCTAGCACACAAGCCCTATCATCACGCACTATGGTGCTGGAGCTCGAGCCTCTTTCTGCGGTGCTAGCTGTGAGGGCTTCTGCCCTGCCACAAAAACTGTTGCATGCACCCCCAAACAACATCATTTTGTGTATGGATGCCATCAGGCACACATTGTGCAGATGTTGGCGAATCGCGCTATTGCATGCGTAGTGTAGTACATGACGTTATCACGAGAATGGCAGCATCACCTCAACGATAGGTCCACCACCATGCACCAAGTGTCAGGATTAGCATTGTGCAGACAATGCATGCACAAATTACGCGTGAGTTGAGCATCGACCTACTCGCCAAGCAGCAGCAGCATTGTCTACGGTCTATATGGTTGTGAGTTTCAGCAATGTTGCACATCTAGACTAACACACTCTAGATGAACACCCCTCTAGAGTAACATCCTCTACACCCCTCTATGGGTCTTTTCTAGACCTTCCACAGCGATTTTCCAGAAGGCCTCTCGAACCTTGCTCATCATTGTTTTATTCGAGGCTGGTCGACTCCAGGTGAAGCTGGTCGACCTGAGTCACCAAAAACAGCTGACTTTCGAAAAATAGATGAGTTCATTGGCTTTTCAGGGTTGAACATGCTGTGACGCGACCAGACAAATTGTTCTGCGAGCTCTGGTGACTATTGGAGGCCTTCCTTGCTTTGGGAGATCATCCAGCCTGTGCAGTTCGGACCAACACACTAGCCTGCAAGGATTGTGGCTAAGCCAGCAACAGCAGCAAGAGAGGCAGCGGAAGGATCCCCACACTGGGCTTACGGCAAATCCACGCTCCACGTCGATCATTGACAATTCAGCAGCGTCGACAAGTGCATCAGCAAGACTTGCCACGCCGCGCAACACACAGGCCCCTGAATGAGTCGTCGGCACCAGCCAGGGCCAGCCTCCAGCACATGAGCTACAGTTTCAAGTTGCCTGCACTCAACTAACAGCGGTCGGCGACTGGGGCTCCCTTGCATGGGTGAGTTCCACAGTGACTTGGCGATTGCGCATTCTCGAGTGTCGAAGGTAATGGTGCTGTGCTGGCAGACGCTGATTCTGAATCTTCGGCCATGAATCTACTGCTGTCTGCGCTGCAGATCCTCGCGTGGCGTCAACTAGGGTGCATGGCACTCTAGAGGAGTTCATGGGCGCCTCCAATGGGGTAAGCAAGCAGCCTCTCGTTCAAATGTGTGTTCCGTATGTAAGCTCCAGAGGTTGTGCAGGTAGACCGTGTGTGGAGAGCAGCAACACATGCCGGCTCATGTTTGAGGATCGCCACCAGCGGCATCGCACGGTTGCCGTGCTGCGAGCAGCAGCCCGCCGCCAAGCTCTTTGCCGATTGACGCCCGCATCGGTTGCGCGTCAGCAGGAGTGGCTCGCACCAGGCTCGCTGTCGGCTTCACGGTTTCACCCTTTGCTCGGGCATTCGCAGTTTGATCACGCCTGCACCGGTCAGCGTTGTGTCGATGCAGGGCACGCAGCAGCCGGCAGAATGTTTCGCCAGCGCAGCGGGCAGCCGTCCAAGCTCTGTATCATGTCGATCATGCGATTGAGCTTCTGCAGACACTGCCATGGCCGAGCCACAGTCGCCGCAGCAGCATTCATATCAACGACAGAGTGTGCCAGGCTGCTGTCAATGTGCTCACACTGATGCATCCCTGCCCATGACCTCTACCCAAGCAGGGCCAGCACATCAGCTACCATGAGCGGCGGCGCCTGGACGAGAAGAAAAACCTCAAGCGCGCGGCGAACCGCAAGTCCGCGAGCGCGAGCCGCGCGCGCAAGAAGACGTTCGTGGAGGAAATGTCCATCGAGAACGACAGGATGCGCCGCAACGCGCAGATCCTGGCGCTGCTGCCGGACCTCATAGTCGCGCTGTGCCGCCGCGGCACCGTCTCGTACGTGAGCGGCGCATGCGAGGCCTTCCTGCAGAAGCGCAGCGAGGAGATGCGCGGCATGTCCATGTTTGACCTGGTGACGCCGGAGTGCCATGGCGCGCTCAGCCTGCTGCTGCGCGACGCCGTCAACGACGTCGGCGGCAGCGGCAGCAGCGGCGGCAGCGGCGCCGCTGACTGCTACGCGCAGTCCGAGGACGCCGGGTACAAAGGCGACGCTGCTGCGCAGCAGCAGGACGACAGCAGCGGCGGCGGCGGCGGCGGCCGCAGCAGCGACAACAGCTCGGACACAGCGGATGCGGACATGTCATATGCAGATGGGTACGTGACTGTGGCGCCGCCCTTGCAGTTGGCAGCCTTGCTCAGCAGCACGGCTGCGCCAGCTGCTGCCGGTGGCGCTGGTGCTGATGCTCCGCACGCTCGTGCGACAGTGGCGGCACCGCAGTCTGGTGCGGCGCCCGCTGCGTCTTCCATGCAGCAGCGCGTCGCGCCTCCGCACTTTCCGCACAGCAGCAGCGACGGCAGCCGCAGCGGCGGCAGCGGCAGCAACAGCGGCGGGGACGACCGCAGCCGGCACGGCGCGGGCAGCGGCAGCATCGACAGCGGCGGCACTGCGCAGTCGCTCGCCGGCTCTAGCATGGCGACCACCTTTGGCGCCACGTCGTCCGTTGGGCCGTGGACATCGGCATCGGCGGCGTCGTCAGGCACGTGCGGCGGCACGTCCAGCGGCTCATCCAGCAGCGGCGGCGGCGGCGGCGGCAGCAGCGGGTCTAGCAAGCTCGGCGCGCCGCACGCCGTCGAGCCGGCGTTTGTGGGGCCGGCTGGCACTGCCACTGGCGGCGGCGCCAAGGCATCGAAGCACGCGCTGCACCACCATGCGCACGTAGGCAAGCTGGCGCACCCGCGCCACCGCGCGCGCGCCGGCTCCTCCGGCGGCAGCGGCAGCGGCAGCGCCGGCGGCGGCAGCAGCGGCAGCGCCGGCGGCGTCGGCAGCGGCGGCGCGCGCGGCACCACGAGCAGCGGCGCCGGCAAGTGCCGGCTGTGCCTGGTGCGCCGCGACAGCACCACGCTGTGGTGCGAGATCCGCAGCAGCGTGCTCGGGCGCAGCGGCGTCGGCGGCGACGGCAGCGCCAGCGGCGCGGAGGTCGTGCTCAGCCTGAGACCGGTCTCTGAGGACGGCTCGCCGCGGCCGCGCCACTACTCTTCTGCGGACATGCCCACTTCATCCAGCTCGTCGTCGCCGACGCGCAGCAACGGCAGCAGCAGCGGCGGTGGCGGCGGCGGCGGCGCTGGCGGCGCGGCGGCGCGCGGCGAGTACACCCGCAGCCCCCAGGGCACCAGCAGCGGCAGCGGCAACGACTCGCGCGGCGGCAGCGGCAACGACTCGCGCAACGGCAGCGGCAACGAGGCCGTGATGCCGCCCAAGCTGCCATCAGACGCAGCGCTGCTGCACGCGCACGACGCCGGCGGCCGCAAGGGCGCCAAGCGGAAACGCAGCAGCGACGGCGGCGGCGCGGCAGCGGCGGCGGCGGCTGTCAGCGCTGCCGCGCACCTGCAGTGGCCCAGCACCAACGACAGCAGCAGCGGCGGCAATGGCAGCGCGAGCGCCAGTGCCGGCGGCAGCCAGGACGGCGACGACACAGGCTCACGATCGCCCAGTATGAACGGCAGTGGCGCCGCCTCCGAGGACATAGGTCACTGCGGCAGCGGCGAGGACAATGGCGTGGCGTCCACCAGCGGCGACGGCGAGAGCACAACGTCACAGCGGCGCGCCGGCGGCGGCGGCAGCAGCGCCGGCAGCGGCGGCGGCAGCGGCAGCGGCAGCGCGGAGGACGCGGGCGGCGCGGATGACGGCTCCGAGGAGGACGCCGAGGGCACGCAGTCGAACGCGAGTTCGGACGACGTGCGCAGCGCTGTGAATAGGCTCATGATGATACATGCCGGCAGCAGCAGCAGCAACGCGGCGCAGCAGCAGCAGCGCTCGCCCGTGCGCCCGCGCAGCCGTGCACGCGACGCGGCGGCGCGGAAGCACACCGCTCAGCAGCAGCAGCAGCAGCAGCAGGCGCGATGACAGCCGGGGGAGGGGGGACCCCTCTCACGCGCCGTTTCCGTGTCGTGCTAGTTGTTGTGCTTGCTCGCTTGCTGCGAGCCTAGAAGTAGTTCTTTCCTCGTGACTGCTCTGTTCCTCCCCCGTCTACTTGAATATTCTTTCTGCTTCAAGGGGGGTGGCCACAGGCACCAGCCCCGCGTGCACTTGCACGTCCAGGCACGGCCTGTGTTGAGTACGATCGAGTCAACAGTTTGGTCGTAGAGAAGACATTTATCAAGTACTGTACTGTGCGTTTGCATGTCATGCACGCATGAACGAATGAACACACACGGGTGCATCAACGCAACTCCCACTCTCTTGCTGCTTGACCCGCCTGCAATGCTCGAATGTGATGTGGACACGTACCTGCTGTTCCATGATGACGTGGCCATGTTTGACATCGTTTGTATAGATTGGTCATAGATTGGTCTCGATAATCCGCATGCGCTTGAGTCACCAATGATCATGTAGTGGGCTTTGTCCCGTCCTGACCGGAGCGCATTGTGAGACGGCATTGTAACATGCTCTTTTCACGTGTAGCCTGGCGCACAGTGGCGCACATACCATTTTCTGAACCCAGCATTAGAGTCAAAACTGCTGGGACATACTGTTTGAAGTACAAGGCTGTCTAGCGTGCGCACAAGCGCAGGATATTAGCACAAGTGCTGCAGATGGCAATGGCGCTTGTCAACAGGACGATGGCACGAGTGGCAGCAGCAGAGCAACTGGAGACGGACGTGCAGCGCACAAACGCAAGAGGGTACAGAATGACGGTTGGTCAATTTCCGATCAAACAGGCGAAGGGGAGCACACGGGCGGGCAAAGTGCAGTCAAGCGCTCTAGAACAGGTCATAACAGTCTGGAACAGCAACGTCTGATGCTAGACGACGAAGCTGGAGGTGGAGGCAGTGCGGACCCGGAGTACAAGTGCAACTTATGCGACCTCGTGGTGAAGAAGGGCATGTCGCTGCTCTCGTTACAGCAGAGGTTAAACGCCCACATCGCGGCGAAGCACCAGCGCGAACACCACAGTGGGACAGCAACAACGTTCCTGGAGCGCTCCGACCTCAGCACCTCGCACTTGCAAACCATCTACACCGAGTGTGCCTTGTGCAAAAACCTGTTTCATGCCAACAAGACATTCAGAGTGGACAGCAGCGATGCCAGCGCGGGCAAGCACTGCCGCAACTGCAGACCTATCACTTCACTCGCTGCAGTGGCGGCAACATTGTCAACAACAGCATCAGCAGCACCGCTAGCACCTGATGCATCGACGGCAACAGCTACCACGTCGCTGCCACAGCAGCAACCGGCGTGCACACCCATCGGCAACCCCTACGCAAAGGGACCAGCGCACGCGCAGCAGGCACCTGCTGCTCAGGCTGGTGGCAGCAGCTCCTCCGGCAGCTCAAAGAGGGGGCAGCAGTGCTACACGAGGGGGTCGGGGTCGCAGTGGAGGGCGCGGACGTGGCAATGGAGGACGCGTTCGCATTGGCAGCAATGATGCAGACATCAGCAGTAGCAGAGCGACTAGCGGCAGCAGAACCGGAGGCGGCAGCAGCAGCGGTGCCGGCGGCGGCAGTGCAGCCGGTACTAAGGACAGCGGCGCTGGCAACGGCCGCAGCAGTGATGCCAGCAGCCGCAGCGGCGGTGCTAGCAACAGCGGCAGTGGCGCGCGAACTCAAAACGGCCGCGGTGGCCGTGGCAGCGGTTGCAGCAGCGACAGCGGCGGACGAGGCTGTGGTCGTGGCGGCCGCGGCGGCGGCGGAGGGGGCCCCAGAGCGGCAGAAGCGGCGACAGCAGCGGCAGCGCCAGGCCCTGCAGGCGCAGCAGGTGGGGCAGGTGGGCTGTTCACGTGGATCTTCTCAACCCCCGCAGTCGCAGCAGTGCTTGACAGCATCAGCCTCGATGAGCTGTGCAAGCTGCAGTTCGCGAAAACTAGAAGCCTTGCTAGACCACGCAATCGTCGCTATGTGGGAGCTGCACTGGAGAACGCAGCAACACATCTGTTGGCACACACAATGACGATGTTCGTCAATGCGGCGCGGGAGCCAGATTCCGCAGGGCGGGTGCAGCGACTGCAAAGATCCACGATTCTACACCACCTCATGCCATCACTCATCACCTCCACCGATGGCGCACCTGGCATCACTCGCTCCGACAGAATCAGAATGTTGGCACGCGGTGAGCTTGACCGGTTGGTGCCAGCGCTCCTCGCACACGCGCGTGCGCACCGGCGCTGGCGCGCGCGCCAGCAAACGGAGGCAGCGATCAACGCCTACGTCCTACAGTGTATGGGCACACGGGGGGGGCTACAGCAGGCAGCGCGTTTCCTTCAGCCCAAAACGGTGGCGATACCTGATGATGACTGCTTTGCCGCCATGCAGTCCAAACACCCCCCCGCTGCGCCAGGGGAACAACTCCATGAGCTATCCGGCATGGTTGATCAGCTTGTGGCGAAAGCAGCCGACATGCCAGCAGAACTCAGCCTGTTACAGGGGGGGGGAATTGAGCCAGAGACGGTTGCCAAGCTCATCCAGCGAGCAAGCCCTTACAGTGGAGCAGGCGCATCGGGGCTGCGCTACAGCCACCTGCAGGATGCGCTACGCACAAGCTGGGGACGGCATGAGTTTGCTGCTGTCCTCACACGGTGGCTTCAGACCGTTATGCGGGAGGCTGCGCGGCTGCCGGATGCCTTCTGGCAGTTGCATGGCGCGGGGCGCCTGACGCCACTTGCAGAACAACAGGAAGATGGTACAGCTAAGCAGCGGCCTATCGTTTGCGGCGAGGTGCTGCAGCGACTATGCACTTCGGTGTACGTGGCAGGCCGCAAAGACTTCCTGGCGGAGCTCCTTGAGCCAGACGGGCAGTATGGGGTAGCCGTCTCAGCAGGAGCGGAGAAAGCGGCCATGGCCGGCAAACTCGCGTATGAGCTCGGTCACTGGCAGTTCATGCTGGACCTTAAGAATGCCTTCAACATGGTGTTCGTCCTGGCGGCAGCGGAATGGGTAGCAGCACAGCTGCCGGACTTCCTCGACTACTTCATCGGCACATACGTTCGCACTCGGCCACGCCTGCTGTTCCAGCACGTCGACGGCTCCACGCGCATCATCATGTCTCAGCGCGGTTTTAAGCAGGGGGACCCCGCGTCACCGATGCTCTTCTGCGGCGCCATTGCTCAGTGCTTGAAACGGTTCAATGAGGCGGCGGCCGCGCAGCGCGCGCGGAGGCGGATGGGCGCCTACATGGACGATGCCAACGTCCGAACAGGCGCTTGCACGCTGACTCAGGATGACATACAGGCGGTGACGCAGCTCAAACAACACTTTGCGGAGGTGGGGCTGGAGCTAAACCTCACCAAGTCACGCGCGCTGCCTGGCAGGGGGCATGTGGTGACAGACCACGAGCGGCAACTGCTGCAGCAGCTGGGCGTTCAGCTAGTGGGGGATACGGATGAAAATCAGAACCGTGGAGCTGTGTTGCTGGGGGTGCCGGTGGGCCACAGCAGCTTTGTGGACGCATGGCTGCGCAGGGAAGCGGGTGCAGGCGGGGCAGGGGCTCGATTTGCAGAGCGATGCGCGCGCCTGACATCTCCGAGGGCTATGTTCAGGTTACTGCGCTACTGCGTGGTGCCTCGCATGACGTACTGCCTGCGCATCATTCCCACTACGCAGACAGCGCCAGCCGCCAAGGAGTGGGATCGGGTCACGCAGTGGGTGCTTGAGCACTCAATGGGCCTGCAGCCACCAGGCCAGACCTGGCGCCAGTTTGAGCAAAGTGGGGCCCACTTCCATCTGGCAGCGCACGGCCCAGCCTTACAGCAAGCGCGACTCCCAACACGGCATGGCATTACCAGCGCCTGCGACATCGCTGATGCTGCGTATGTGGCGGGCACGTTCAACTTGCAAGCGCTGCAACCAGCACTCTCTGGATGGGCGGGGGTGCTGCAGCAGGCGGCTCCTCAAGCGGCTGCAGACAACGCTGCTGAGGATGCGGCAACACAAGCGGCACCGGCAGCAGCACCAGCACCAGCAGCATCAGCAGCGGCAACTGTTACAGCGGCAGCGGCGGTGCCAGTGGAGGCGCGACCGCTCCGGCAGCGGCAACTGCATCAGCGGCTGGCCGCGCTTATGGCGCAGCCATTCCGGCAACACACGACGCAGCTGCCGCTGGATCAGGGGCCGCGGCGGCAGCACAGGCGGCACCAGCGGCAGCAGCAGCAGCGGCGGCGCACGGCGCAACTACTCCGGCGGCAGCAGCAGCGGCGGCAGCAGCAGCTGCTCCAGCATCAGAGGCTGCTGCAGCAGCGGCAGCACATGTTGCACCTCAAGTGGCCTCGGCGGCATCACTAACTGCAGCATCAACAGCAGCGGCTGCGGGCATAGGCAACACAGCTGCTACAGGCCCTACTAGCCTAAGGGCTGCTGCAGCACCTGCAACAGGAGCAGCGTCGGCAGGCGGCGCCGCAACCGTGCCGGCTGCGACAGCGGCAATGGCGGTGGCAGCGGCCAATGCGGCAGGTGCTGCACCAACACCTGCGGCAGCAGCAACACCACTGGCAGCAGCAGCAACGGCAGGCGGCGCAGCTGCAGCACCAGCGCACGCAGCAGCGGCAGCCGTCAATGCAGGCGCTGCGCGTTCCACACCAGCAATGCTACAAGGCGCAGCAGCAGCAGAGGTGGCGCGCCTGCCCCTCATGCGGACGATCGCCACAGCTGCCACATCTCTACGTGCAGCAACAGGTGACAAGCTGGAACATATACTGCCACCAGCGCTAACGCCACTGCAGCAGCAACCACCTACGCAGCAGCCGCCGCTGCGGCCGACAGCAGGTGGTGGCACTGGTGCGGATGCTGCTTGCGTACTTGACGCCAGTGCTCTGCAGTTGCAGTGTAGCCTGAAGCGCCCCAATCAGAGTGCGCTTGCAGATGCCGTCGCTACCGAGCTTGCAGATAAGGTGGAGGCGGACCTGCAACAGCTGCCGCAGGGCACGCAACGCACGCAAGCACTTGCTCGATTCCGGTCGCAGCGCCACATGCACTCGATCGGCATGGCATTCTTCAACGAGCCCATGTACTCCACAACGGCTTCGTTCGATGGCCTATCCTGGCAGCTGGCCGTCAAACGCGCCATCGGAGTAGAGGAGCAGACGGCAGGCTGGCTGTGCGGGAAGTCGCCGGGCGGCACCCTGCATGCACGGCTGTGTCAAGCGCCACGCGTCAAGGCGCACGACACCATCGTCCACAATAGCGTCAAGAGGGCCACGCAGCGCATCCTGCGGCAATACCTCAAAACGGGACTGGTGGACGAGGACTACACGCCGTTTCTGGGGTCCGCCGGGCCGCCGGGGAGTCGCAGGATGGACATCGTGCTGCCTGCCGACGCCTTCCCGGTGACCGGCTACGACGACCCGACACGCCACCTACCGCTCATGGTGGACGTTACCTGCTTCGAGGCACAGGTGGCGTCGCGGGCGGCGAAGACTGCAGCAGACCCCGAGCGATGCTGCCGCGACCAAGAGGCCGCCAAGACTACCCACTATTCTGGTCATTATGATCAGAATTGCTACAAACTTGCCACTTTGGCAATAGGGTCATTTGGCAGCATCGGGGAGCAGGGGCGGAAGCTGCTGGAGGCTGTGGCGACGGAGTATGCCAGCAGGATGTCAGTGCCCGGAGGAGCGCGCCCTAAAGCTCTCAAGGGCATCGCCCTGGCGCGCTTACGCTCGGCACTGTCGGCAGCGCTCCACATGGCGTACTCTGGCCGTGTCATGACACACATGGCAGAATCCAGGGGGGGGGCGCACATGGAGGAGGACGTAGGGGAGGACCCCGAGATGCCATTTGGCGGCGGCGGCGTTTGAGTGGTTGTCGTTGCGACACTTTCAGACTGTCATACGACATGTAGATTCCTTACAGCTAGATGCCAATCATCTGGGCTTTTTCGCGCCCTGAGCGAGAATTAATAAAAAGTACAAGGCTGCATGAAGTGACTCAGTGCGCGCTCGAAGGACAATGTCTGCAACTCTAACTGTGAATAGGGACATTGGTGCACATTCAGCAGCCTGTGCCGGATATATGGCCATACTGGCCTGCAGGTGGCAGCGCAGGCTCGCAATTCAAGTAGTCAGCAGCTACATGTCAGCCATGTGCAGCGAGCATGGCTGCGTGACAGGAGATTGGAGATGTCACTATAGGACTTCATTGATGCCAGGATTGCCTGGGTGATACCTTGCGCCTGAACAACTAGTTGTGTTCATGGGAGCTGAACGGCTTGCTAACCCTGCATTAATTGCCAGGTGTTACGCCGTCTGTATTTGCAGCACATGAATGTGCTGTCACCTAAAGCTTTTCAATCTTCTGATTTGTGTCCTTTATATACAGAGTTTGTGTTGATGAGGCTTGTGTGCCTGGCACATCATTGCTGACGACTTGTCAGCGTCGAGTTAACGTGGAGCACCTGGTTAGACTCTGAGTCGCATTACGATTTATTGCAAGCCTTGACCCTTGAGAAGGCAACTGCCCGCACGTGCCATGTTGATCCACCTATGCTTCAAGGTAAGAAGCGCCGCAACAGTCTACATGGCACGCACAGCTTTGGACTAGTTCTGCTGGTAATGTGCGCCCAGGTGTTGTCAATGCAACGCATCTCGGTACCTGTACGACATTGACAATGTCAAATGTGCGCCCAGGTGTTGTCGATGCAACGCATCTCGGTACCTGTACGACATTGACATTGACATTGACAATGTCAATGTCGTACAGGTACCGAGATGCGTTGCATCGACAACACCTGGGTGCACAGTAAGTAACATTGTCGTACAGGTACCGAGATGCGTTGCATCGACAACACCTGTGCGCACAGTAAGTAGAGTCATGTTGCCATGTCAATGATCGACAGGGAATGCCCTTAGGCTGAGGGGCCATGCGTGTAGAGATTGTTGAGATCAACCACACTAACGACATTCACCCTATCGTGGTATCCGCTGTGCTGCAGATGTTACATGCAGAGGTATTCACAAGACACATGTAGTGTCTGACTGCAAGCTGGACATCCAGCATCTGGGCTTTTTCGCGCCTACATACATAGACGAGAAGCAATAAGTATACGCATCGCGCCCTGAGCGAGAAATAATAAAAAGTACATGCATATGCTCTGCCTTCATTTGGCCATAGGTTTTAGAAGTATCGTCTGCGCATGAACACATTTCGGGTTGTCACAAGAACAAGTACACTCTGGTGCAAGCTTGACGTCTACATCCAGGATTTTTTAGCATTTTTCAAAGTTCAAGGATTTTCAAGTAAAGAGTACAAGCCTTCACGGGGGAGCGTGGCAGAGACAGAGGCTGCTGCCACCGGGGCGGCGCTCACGACACACAGGAGCAAAATAACAGGACAGCCCTAAAATGGGTCATGATCAAAAAGACCCTTGTTAACAAGACGATGTACTCGTCAGTGCCAGTTGTTTTCACCAACGACACTATGTGTTGTGACACAATGTCGCGCAATGTCTTCATGAACATCTTCATGAAGAAAAGCATTACGAAAAGGGACGTGCAGCGCAAGAGAAACCAGCTGCCAACTCGGGCAAAACATGGCAATCTTGCTGGCAGACAGCATCTTAGTTGCACATATTAGATTCACTACCTAGTTCAATGGTTTGACAACTCATCACAAGGTGACGGTGACACACCAGTGCAGACACACACTTTGAAACATGGAACGATAAACGGGGCATGCACACAGGGCACAACGCTCATGTTACAGGAGGGGCATAGCTGCGCACAATCATGACAGCCTATATTGAGGTGCAGAGGCAGCAGTGCCATGTAAGTGCTGCTACCAGCTGCATAAGCAGCACCTTGGACATTTTCACCTGCGTGGCACGCGCAGGGCAACACATTGCATTCCCGCTCAAACCGCAGGCGATAATGCCACAACTTGGGAGGGGTAGTGGGACTCGGGCTTGTAGGCAAGGGCCTAGAACACCAATGTCCAAAGTGGCTGTGTCAGGTCAAAAACAAGGAAAACGGTGATGGTGTCTACTGCCCTCTCAGTAGGTGTGCTTGGAGCAAAAGGCAGCATCGCGCAGCACACATCTCCCCCCCCCCGCCCCCCACCTTCCCCCTTCCTCGCACATCCAGTGACCTGCATCCCCCTCTCTCTCTCTCTCTATCTCTCTCTCTCTCACTCACTCTCTCTCACTCTCTCTTCACTCTCTCTCACTCTCTCTCACTCTCTCTCACACACGTTGAGCGCCGTAACCCCAACATGATGGCGCGCGCTGCATCACCACCGCAATTACATCACCTCTGGGTGCTGTTTGACGAAATACCAGCATATGAGTCACATGGCCTGGCTTGCAATGTGTCTACAATTGCACATCATGGCTGCTCGTCAACACACGCAACACCATCCCAGTGTGAAAGCATACTTTGTGGGCACTGACATCACCACTGCACGACATGTAGTTCAGCAGCAGCAGCAGCACCAGCACCAGCACCAGCACTGTCAGCAGCAGCAGCGCGCAGTGCCTGCGCAGATGCAGCCCAGGCCATGATGTTGCCTGCCTCAGGTTGGTGATTGCGAGCTATGTAGCTGAGGCATGCTCGCTCTGTGCGCCCAGGTGGTCAATGCAACGCATTTCGACCTGTACGACAATGCAACGCATTTCGACCTGTACGACAATCGTACAGGACAATCGTACAGGTCGAAATGCGTTGCATTGACCACCTGGGCGCACAGCTCTCACTGTATGCAAGAAGCGCCTGTACTCCACAAAATCGAACGTCTGTCCTCCCTACTCACATTGAGAAGCATGAACATGTTTTGCGCAGCCGCACGGCCTCAGCGTCGCTGATGGCGCCGTCGGCCACCGTCATTGGCGCCGCCGTTGGTATCCCCATGGCTGCTGCCAGGGCCGGCGCGTTATCTGCTGGCAGGGTGCCCGCAGGTGCGGCCCCCAATGCCTGCAGGTCTCTGATGGCGTTGTCCAGGAAGTAGCTGTCGGTCCAGTCAGTGAGGGCGGAACACCGTCAAACCTGTGATAATGCGCAGGGGGGGGGGGGGGGGGTTGTAGTTGTAGCCTCTGGTTTTGATTGTAGCACATCACCTAACTCAAGTTTGCTGACTGGTTCCGTTTGGCGCTGTTGCTGCGTGGCCAGCTGATACCAGTCGCCGAGGTGTGAACGATATGACACCGTGACATCATCCTGTAAATAGCTGGCACCGTCGCTTCGAAGCCGCATGGAACCAGCCTGTTGAGGTGTGCCACAAACATTATATATGTATGTATAGCCAACAACGAACATGTCAGGTCGTCCGAATTATTGCCAATGTAGAGGCTACGTGAGAGATCACAAGCTGCCCAAGTTGAAGACAGCTACACGCCGTGGCGTTTTTGGTATATGGATGGTTCCTGCTTCTGTCACAATCAGCTGGTACGGGGTTCAGAAGCAGCAGTTGCGTGGCTTGTGTCAGGCATGTTCTCGGGGATGTGCCTTGCTTGACACTACTCTAAGACTTCTACAGTCTGACGGTTACATTCCTGCTTGGTGCTTGAAGTTCGTAATTTATTCACTCTCGTAAGCCCAGCACCCGATGCTTCTCAGCCTCCTCTGCTGCCTTTACTAATGCGCAACACCGCATTTGCAACGGCAGACACTCCAGCCGGACTGGACACCTTGAAAAACGAAGCTCGTGCGTCAACGCTGGCAATGACCCTCTCATGATTGCACATATACTGCCAATAACCCCGCAGGATCGCAGATGCGCAGTACACCTCACAAACACACAACAGTAACTGTTGTAATCTGCCTACCCCACACGCTGCTCACCTTTGGCCACAGTAAATCCAGCTTGCCGGTGTCAGGCTGTTGCCACCCCTCTGCCCTCGGCACCTGCATGCCCACAGAGCGCAACAGGTCCATGACAGAGCGACGGCGGCGGTGCTTGACAGTGTCACACAGCAGTGTGCCGGTGCCACCGCCGATGGCCTCCAGCTGCGAGCTGTCTGCAGCGTCACCTGCGCTGCACGACCTCGCGGCACTTGTATGCCATGTCAAAAGGCTGCGAGCTGAAGCCCGGGCGCTCAACAAATGTGGAGTCTGCGCCCGTCGCTGCACCACTGCCGCTGCTGCTACCGCTGCTAACTCTGTTGCCACCGTCGCCGCCGCCGCCGCTGCCGCTGCCGCCACCATCGCTGCTGTCAAAGGTGACGTTGCAGCTGTTAACGTGCATGGCTGTCATAACATCTGCCTCACCACCGCCGGTGCCACCGTCGCCAAAGAAGAACTTATGTAGCTCCAGATGTACCTCCAGCTCAACTTGCAAGGCAGCAAGGCTACCACTTGGAATCAAATTGAATACATCCTGAGCACAGTCGCTGTTAATGCCTTGGCCGTAGGCGTGCGTGCGGTTGAACGCCATGGCGTGCTGCTTATCGGGCGGCAGCACGGTAGCATCCAGCGACGCCGTGTGGGAGGGGGCGAGCGTGCCAGAGGCGGCGCCTACGGGCGTGGACCTGCAGCGACCGTAGGTATACAACAGCATTAATGGTGGGGTTAAAAACACAGGAGCCTCAGGCATGCGCGCAGAGCAACCTGGTGGTCTGCAATTGCTCTCGCCTCCCTCCGCCTTACAAAGTGCTGTGAGTGCATAGCCAGCCAGCATTTTGAAAAGCGGGATGCGGAAGCAGGTGCGTGGACGGAGTGGCGTTGACTTCTGTCAGTGAGAGCATGCCATTGCATCTACAAGCCTGGGCGCCCATGCTCTGCTGTTCACGATATGTGTGACTGCAGTGCTTTGAGCACATGCGGCCCGCTCTGCAGTCATTGAAGCCTTGCTAGATTGCAAGTGCAGTTCTGCCTAAATTCTGCTGCGCTGTGTGTGATAAGCACTCTCTGGCATTTTGCCACCCGTGCAGCACTCTAGCTTTGTGTGCTCAGGGAACTGGTACGAAGCAGATGAAAGCATACTCGTACACCCATTGCAATATTACATGTGTCGCTGCCCTGTATACATGAGCAACACAGGCGCTCATTTTTATGCTTTCATAATACTTTATTAGTTGTCAGGAACTTCACTGATGAAGGTTGTTGAATTTTTGGACCGTGTAGTTTTGTGTATATTTTCAAATGTCCATGAAGCAGGAGTCAGAAGGCAAATTGCAAGACCGAAAGTCACCGTGCCGTAACTCATGGCAAATATTGTGGCTACCAGCTCGGCTACGCGATTGCTGTACACTCCCCTCATACCCCGATCATAGTGAAGATGCCTGGTCTTCCGGGGCACCACCAGAATTGCGACATGCCTGCTGCTGATGGTGATGATGATGATGATGATGCACTGGATGTGTGGTTGACGCGAAGACTGCCAAAAGCTTAAAGTGGGCAGAGGAAGTGCTGGCTGATATGCTCAGGCACGAACTTCAAGGCCGTGTCAAGCGCAGTGTGGAACAAGCCTTGATAAATTTCTTCTTGTGCTGGCGCCCTTGCAAAAAGAGAGGCTCTTGTGAATGTAGTTACTGCAGCAAGCACTTCTTGTCGGCAGTTTTGGTGAATTTGATCAAGGAGCATTTCATGAATGACGACAGCAACTGCAAGGCACAGGTGTGACAAGCTCAGGGCTTCACCAGCATATGCCTCAAGGTTGGTGCTGACTGCGCTGCTTTGTAGGCGAGGGACCCTTCAGGGCGCGAGCCTTCTTAAGTCATGGCGTGCGCAAGCCTCCGCACTACTTGCGCACGCCACACTACTGATGCACAAACATGATGCCACGCTTGCTGATTTTTGCGAACATGAATACTGATTTTTGCGGAATGTTACGCATCGCCACCAATCAGCGCTGGCGCATTGTTCCTCAAAGCAGCTCGGCACGACCGTTTACCAATCAGCGTGCAGGGGTTTAGTTGCCCAAGTTTAGTTGCTCGTTGCTTCGGGCAACACCAGGAAGCTGCGAGCTGATTCTGGCGCTGGCTCTCCAGCTCGCGAGGTGTTGCTGCACAGGCGGCGCTGACCGCATACAGCGTTTTGGCACTTGGCATGTATCGCATTGCAGTTTCAAGCCTGCGGCCACGCTTCACGGCCTGCAGAGCTCTCGAGGGCTCACGAAGTCTCTATTTTCGTTTCGCTATCGTCTACTTCAAAGCCGTTACGCGCAACTTCTCTTCCTGAGGCGCTAACCCTAACTTAGGGTTATGACTACTTATGGTCAGGGCCAGAAACCCTGATCGCCAGAGCGTGGTGGTGTTGATGCGCTAAGCGTGGCAGGACGGCTTAATGGCAATGCAGATGTAATCCCGCAGCATGGGCATAACATGATCTCAGTGCAACAAAAAAACATGAGGTGATGCGCATGTTTCAGATTTTTAAAAAGCAAATGTTGAGGTGATGGTCTCTGTGACTTGCTTTAAGCGCTATTTACAAAAGAGGCTGTCTGTTTCCGGGTCGTTCGCCTCCCATTCCTTTAGGAGGGGGGTGCTTTCTTGTAGCAGCGGACGCAAGTCATGAGCAATTTGCATTGATGCACTCAGCGTGATGGCGGTTCACACAAAATTACAGCCTCTGACAGTGGAAAGTTTTCGACATATAAATAAATGAATGATGGATAGAGCAATGTGTCTCAAAACGACCCAACAAACAAAGAGACACTCTATCAATTTGATAGTTTACTTGAGAAAGGACACTGCTGCTTTTTATGGTGAAAGCTGAACTGCTGCTATAGATTTTTTTTTATAAAGGTTGATAGGCAGCACCAGCTGGTGACACTGGGCTGATGCGACCGTGACGGCCGGCGTCAGCTGCCGTGGTGATAGCCATAATGAGGTTGATCATTATGTCCGCTGGCCACGGCCACCTTGCACATAGCCCTTCGCCGCAGCGTTTTATCTGTCCCACATTTGTTGACACAACAGACCCTAATTTCATCTTGATACAACTTTAGCTACAGCCGCTAAAGCTACAGCAGCGGCAGCGAATGATGATGCACGATGAGATATCGGTATTTCCTCGGTGTTGTGACCGCTTTGTACTTCACTGCGTGACGTACTGTAGTGCTTTGTCCAGAAAGAAGTGCCCGGGCGAGGAAAGCCAGGCCGCAAACATGCGGCACTGCTGCGCACTGCCAGGTACAGACAGCTGTCGACCTACATTGCTGCGCGCGTTCCCACACGAAAAGCACTGCTCGCAGGCTTGATGGCGACGGGCAATCATGCATTGTGTCTGCTCACTTCGAAGCGTGCGTCGAATGGCGGTTACCTGGTCGGCGGTTAGATAGGTTTGGTTCGTATAGTTTTGATTGGCAGATGTCAAAATTTCATTTCGTTTTCATTTCCCTTCGATTTTGCATGGGCTGAGTAGGAGACTCAACTTGCAACCATCATTACAGTTGCTAGCAATTTATGGCTTATCATGACAGTGGTTTACGTTAGTACAATGTCTGGCATGTTTTTTTAGTCCACGTTTAGCATCACCCTAATGGTAAACATAGAAGCTGAGCTGTGGATAAATTAAGAAGGCAGCCTGAGAAGGTATAGATCAAGTGACAGGCACCTTGAGCCCGATTCCATCTGCCCGTTTTGCGGTGTCATTGTTACATGGTCTCATAAACATGCCCTGTGCCTGCATGCTCGCGTGACTGACTGTGCCACCATGACGCTGCACTTCCATGAAGGAACGAGTAAGATGACTTCTAAAAGTTTAGGTTGAAATCGCTCAATGAACGCAGTTAAGTAGACACCTTTCCTCACGAATTTAACACTGTAAGGCACCGCATACAAGTGCTTGCTGCACTGCAAGTATCAGAAACTTCAAGTATGGCGCACCTGTCAGGAGACCGCTCGGTTACCCTCCTGCTGGTCCCATGGCGTTCCTGGCCAATGCAAACAAAGACCAACCAGACAACCGTGTGAAGTCCAAGTACAGTCACAGCAACTGCTAAAGCCTTGCCAAAAATGACGCGGTGCGTTACTAAAGACATCGCAGTGCCGCCTGCATTCCTGCATGGCATAATGTCCCTCATGCTGAAAGAGTGGCGAAGGGTTATCAGCTACCCACCACGCGGTCAGCAAGGCAAGTCAGTCTCACTGAGCTGCAGATGCTGGCGTGCACCCTCAAAGTCGGATCGACAGCTGAGAACATTGGACTCAAGACATGTTGTTGTGTTGTTCACACAAACAGAATGGCTGCAATGGCATGTACGCTTTTGTTTGACCCCCTCCTAAATGCACATTCTTCACGAACCTCATCACGCATTGCATGACCACAATCACTTGTGGCACCGATAATTGCAGCCAGCTTATCGTACGCAGTGGGACGCAGCGGTGGGATGCAGCAGCACTGAACGCGGTACAGCCTGCGGCACCGACAAAATATTGAGTCTACTGTGACACCACGCTGGCAGCGGGCGCAACCAAAGACGCGCAACACGAGAAAAGGCACCTACCATCTGTTCAGGACAACAGCCATCCCATGGCGCTTCCTCGTCCAATCCCCCCGGCAGCTGCTGCTGCACCTGCTGCATGTGGGAAAGCTGCTGCACCACGCCAAGACCCCCCGTACCACTGGGCGCTTGCCGCGGTAGCAGCAGCGGCAGCGCGTCTACTGCTTGCTGCATGTCCAGCTCAATGTCGCTGCTGCTTTCGCTTCGCACGGTGCCGTCCAGCGCGCTGCCCATGCTCTGACGGGTAAGCGTGAGGCCGCCGCCCAAGCCGTATGTGGAGGTGATGTCGACCATGGAGGATACCGAGGTACTGCGCAGCAGGGTCGAATTCACGGTGCCCGTCGCTTCACTGTTGATGCCTCCATGTTGGTTCAGCGGCGTTGCAATCTCCCCCGCCATGGGGATGCTGAGCGTGGCATGCTCACAGCGCGCCAGCTTGGTAAAGTACAAGTCCATCGCCTGCGGAGAAGCAGCGTGCAGAAAGCTGCAAGGTGAGCCAGCCGCGATTCCGAGCAGAAGGGACAAGCGAAGCGCTGAAGCAGACCGCCCCCCGGCTATACCTCGCCCACGAACGCATGCGACTTCGCGCCTGGTCCGTCATCACCCACACCTTTCGCACATCCTAAAGCATTATGGCAGTTTTCAGCGCCTCGCTGCTTAGGGTTAGGGTTACCCTAACCCTAAAAAAAGCAGCCAACAATGATGTGCATGCAGTAAACAAATTCATGAGGCATGCAAGCATCTCAAGGCACGTAAACGCGTTGTGCATACGACAAGCATCTGTTCTACATAGTGTGATCGCGCTGACTTTTTGTGTTCAGCTAATGTAAGGCGAGACATGCACTAAGCTTCAACATCAAACATAGTCATCAAGTGGCTCTGCATGATGAGCGATATGGGATGCCAAACACTCTGTGAACTGGTACGGGGTGTGTGTGTGTGTGAAAAGTCGTCTCTGACACTGACCGCATTGGTGCTTACTGCCGCAGGACAGGCATGAGCATATAGAAGGTGCTACTGCCCTGCTGCTGCGCGATACCAGCAATATGTCTGTGCAGCGCACACCAGATACGGACACAGTGTATAACCACTTTTTGTACTTACCGTCGGTGCAAAAGCGACCGCGATGCTGCCGCTGTCTAGGTCGGCGCCACCCTTTGTTCGCTTCCGCTTTCGGATTCGTTGCGGGGGCCCACTGCCTGGCCCAGGCTTCAAGAGTTGACTATTTCACGCCGGGAGATACAACAGAATAGTGTGGAGTCAAAGTCAGCATTGGCAAGAGCCAGTTAATGTACAGGTGAAGAAGCGGACCTACACCTCAACTAGACTGGGCACAGTTACACCGTGATTAAAGCGAAGTACATCACAATACTTATGGGCCTAGATCAGTAACAACAGACCGAATCATGCAGGTTGCCGTTCTGCACCGGCTTACCGCCGGGCTCTTTGCTGCATCATCATTTTAAACCCTGTCTGAGCTGAGTCATTTACAACATGGACTCAAGAGAACAAGCGGGCCCTTGGCAAAAAAACATGAGCACCACCAGATTCCGGTTTTTGTGCAAAAACATCCCCTGCATCACCATGATTTTCAGCATCGAGCTAAATGGGTAATAGTATGGTTCATGGATGACATACGCATTTCTTGATCGGCACTCAGAAAGCACTAGTACATGTATACCGCTTGCCACATGGTATGTCTGCCATGTGTAGTTGGCCCATGTTCATTCTTAATTCTGTTCTGAGAGGTATACATAATTTGAAGGTCTTCACCGTGCATCTACCATATTGTCAAAACAGTGCATGCATCATGAAAGGATTCAAACCCGAAGAACATTAAATCCCTAAGAACATGCGGGGTACCCGGCCTCCCTTGGATGAGAACAGGCTTTGGTGAAACAAGTCCATGAGTACATGCATGAACGTTCATGCGATTTACAACTTGTAACGCAATCGGCGTTTGTCGCGCAAAATGCTGTGTGATCTTGTCTGCGGCCACAGCAAGCGCACAAATGTAGCCAAACAAGCCGCAGTCATGCCATGCAGGAACTTGAGCAATCACATCTATCATAATGATCCGTATGATCCGTTGTGTCTACATTGTGTACAGGAAAATGAAAACGAATCAGAAGATCGCAGAAAATAATATCGCATGCACACAGCGGTCATTGAAGCTGCTCCTTCAAAATGCCGCTGCAGCAGCAGCACTGCGTTCAACTGCCATTACCACAATGCTATATCTGTGCATGTAAAAATATTGGTCAAAAATACTGGCAATTGGCTCAGCACATGGTAAGAAAAAGGTAGTCACAGAGGTATGCAGTGTAAACTCACCGAAAGCTGCATTCGTGGCCTTTCCCTTTGCACGTCTCACACGGTGTGGCAGCTGCGAAAGACTTGATGTCTTTCGGGTCCTCAGGCAACAATTCTTCAGAGGGAGGCACGGCACAACATTCTGCCTTACCCTGTGAGGACAAAAAGGAGGTATGTACCTAGATGAGCACAGCCACTTCCATTTGCGCTCAAATGAGTTGCATCTGAACATAGAAAACAACCGACAGCAACACCATGCTTGTTTCACACTGATTGGTTGCTCAGCCACCTTGTCTATAAAAGATGCATCACGTCGTCAATTTCGGCCATCTGCTTGATTTGATGGTAGTGCGGTATAGGAGCCCCACATGTTTGTATAGGTAGCAATGCATGGACCTTGACATTTGCAGGTGGAGCCTGCACCAGGCATGAACCATCACATTGCCCCGCATTTGGCAAATTGACTACTGCTGATGTATCCGCAATGACTGGCATCGCATAGCATGTGGGCCGCAAATCACCTGCGATAGATATGAGTGGTTGTCCGGACCTTGTCACTGATTAACACTGCCAAATTGTTCAAGAGTAAGAGCCTTGAGTACTTGAGAAGCAGCATGGCTCGACCTCTTCACACCAACCTGCTGGAGTACCAGCAGGGACAGGCAATGACCTAGAAGTATTCTTCACTAGGGGGATGATTCGTCACAGCTTCAGACACATTGTATGTGATTTTGTGCCCCGAAGAAGTACAATGAGGTTATTCCAAGGCGCTGGAGGCTCAGGCGGTGGCAAAAGGTGGTGTCGTGCCGAGAGACAAGAGCTACGGGAAGAATGCTTGCCTTGCCTTGCCAAAGCTCTCACCTTCTCATCTTTCTTGCAGCTATTGCAGACCCCTAACCAGCCATGCTTCCATTTGCCTTTCGCAATTTTCGTCTTCAATCCATGCTTTGCCCTGGGGCCAGCTGGGTCGGCCCGTTCAATCCCTGTCTGGGGGAGCCAGCACAGACACGACGCGGAGTACAAATAAGGACCGAGCCAGGCGGAACTTCACCAGCATCGCCAAGCTCAAATCGGCAAACGCTTGAACAGCAGGTAGGCCAAACAATCACATGAAAAAGTTACCAGAAGACAAACAAGTGATGTAGTTTCCGTGCTGTGCTGGCGATCTTGTTCTCGAGGTGTTTACAAAGACGCTGGTGTCTACAAAGACGCTGCCGGAACTGAAGTGCACGAGGGAAGTGCTTGAGTGCGCTCACGGCGTCACGCAGGAAAAAGATGCCTCGTACTCAGTCGAACGAGCTTAGCGTACCTGTCGCGTAGTGCTCACGCAGGAAAAATGATTTCTTCATTCAAACGAATGAACGCTCACCTCTGTGGGATGGTCTGCTGCGCACGCCGCGTGCAGCAGATTCACAACACCAGCCTTATCAGCGGGTTGCGCTCCATGACATAGGTGAGCGACATACGCGTGCTCCGCCAAAGAACCCGAATCAACCATCGTGGATGTCATTGCAGACGTCTTGTGTTGTGTGTCTCGTTCTAGTCCACAGCTGTACAGTTGACACAAC
Source organism: Tribonema minus (assembly GCA_017506865.1). NCBI lineage: Eukaryota > Xanthophyceae > Tribonematales > Tribonemataceae > Tribonema > Tribonema minus. The sequence goes on along the minus strand of JAFCMP010000047.1, from coordinate 310,386 downwards.
TTGCCAGTCGAGATCACCAGTTGAGGTTGAGAAGACCAACTGGCAGTTGGATCACAGCGGGAGATCACCAGTTGAAGTTGTATATTATGTCCTGGACCGCATGGGTTGAGCACACGATAATCGGGCAATAACTAAATCTACGGAGGGGCCGGCGGTTCGGCGCTGGCCGGCGAGGGTCGCGGCACTTGCAACAGTGCGATGCGGCGGTAAGCACTGACGTCGCCATCAGGGGCAATGACTGCGTTCCAGTTGTCGATCACGACACGTGTGAGCGCGCGCTGTAGCGCGAGGGAGGTGCGGCGGCGCCAGAAGGCAACGCGCTGCGCGAGATTGTAGCTGCCCTGCGAGCTCTGCTCGGCGAGTGCGTGTAGCAGCGCTTGTGTGTCGCATGACATAGCGCCGAAGTGGTCAAAGGCTGCGGAAAATAGGGTGTGTGTAGTGGGGTCCAGGGCCCCTGAGACTACGTATGTGTCTATCTTTTCCTGCGAAGCCGATTCAAGCACGCGCTGCACATCGCGCGCGCCCCCCTGAGCCTGACGGAGGCGGGAGGGACATGAGCTGTCACGTATGGTGACGTCTATGCAACAAGCTACTTCAAAGCCGCCGCGCAGTTTAGTGCACCGGCCTGCCGCTACCGCGTCAGCGCTCGGCTGCACTTTAGGGACTGGAAGGCAGATCTGGTTGCTGCCGAAGACGATGTCCATGAACTTGTTGAACCCGTGGCGCGCCGCGTAGCGGCGGAAGGGGGCAAGGGTGTCCCGGTCGAGACCGCGGAGGTGGGCCACCTGCTTGAGCAGCTGAAAAAGCGCGTCTGCGAGCAAGTTGTGTCGCGTGACGTTGAGCCCTTGTGTGCAGCGGCGCAGGTGGGCACCTGACTCCACTGTTTTATGACACTTGGGGCACCGCGCCGCAGCGGAGGCGGGGCGCTCCACGCCCAGGTGGCGCCGCAGCGTCTCGCGGAATTCCGGCGGCGACATGGTCTCCGCTGGGTCAGTGCTCGGCAGTTGTGCCAAGAAACCCATGGCCCCCTTAGAGGCACCGCTGCGCCACGCCGCGACTGCTTCCAACGCATTTGCTGCTTCAAGCCGGCGCAGCTGCGTGGCGGCGAGCGCTGCGTCTAGCACCCGTGATGGCGCGGCTTGACGCCGCGGCAGCACGGCGGCCGGCGGGGCCTGGGCGGAGCCTGGCTCGCGCGCCGCCGCTGGCGCAGCGCGGCGCGCGCCGGCGCGAGTCCGCATGCCCAGCCCCGCAGCTCCGCCTGCCCGTTGCAGCAGATCGCGCAGTGCCCGCCACGCGCCGTCGTCCTGGCGCCAGTCCTGGTACCAGACCGAGGGCAGGAGCAGTGCGAGGGCCGCTGCGGCATCATCGCTGCCGCTGCGCAGCTGCTGCAGGCAGGTAGCTATCTGAGTGAAGGTGAAGCCGTAGCGGGCGTGCTCTAGGACGCGGCTGCGTGCCGCCACTGGAAACGCCGCCAGTGCCGGTCCCATGCACTCGAGGGCACATGCAGCAAATGCGGCACATGCACGCGGCGCCGCGCCCAGCACGCCAAAGCCGCCGCTCCCCAGCCGCAGATGCACGCGTACCTGCTGATGTGCTAGTAGCGTCACCGGGGCCTCGCCACCCCAGTCGGCGCCGCGTACCCATGCCACTGCCGCCGCCCACAGAGAGGGCGGTGCCGCCGCCGCCGCAACCGCCGGCGGGCTGCGGCAATTGCCACCAGCCGCCGGCGCGCCCTCGTGGGCCGGCGGCGTAAGGCCCGCCGATGGCTCCTGCGCCAGCGCCGCCACGGCCGCCAGCGTGATGGCGTCGAAGCGCCGTAGCTCCTCGTGCGTGAGGGATGGCGCCGTGTTGCGCGCGACATGCCCTGCGCGGGCGGGGACAGCAAGACGCAGAATCGAGAAGGCAGCCTGCACATCCTCCATCTGCACCAGCTCCGCCACCAGGCGGTCGGTGCTGGGGGCACGAAGGGTCGCCGCTACGTGTGTGCGCACAAAGTCCTCGGTGCCCACCGGCACCCCCATCAGCGTGACGCCGTCGTCACATACTGGTACGGGGACATCGGCGGCGGCGAAGACGGCGGCGACGCGCGCGTGAGCGCCGCCTGAGGCCGGCAGCAGCGCTGCGCATTTCGTGACGTTGACCTGAATGTTCAGCTCGCTCAGCGCCTGTTGTATAAAGCAGAAAGCGCGGCCAACGTGGCCGAGCACTGGCGCGTCACAGCTGGGCGTCATGATGGTGAGGTCATCGAGGTAGCCCGGAAGCGCCAGCTGCGGGAACTTGGCGCGGGCAGCCACCATGGTGCCGCGCAGTGCCAGCGCGAACAGCAGCGGCCCCAATGGGTCGCCCTGCTGCACGCCCTGTTGGGAGAGGATGATGGCGGCGTCGGCGTGCCCATCTAGGCCAAATTGTAGCCAAGGGGCCCGCCCGGGGCCGTAGATGTGCTCGACGTAGCCGTACAGGCCAGGCAGATGCTCGGCCACCGCAGTGAGGACCGCCGAGCGCGACAGCGCGTTGAAGGCATTACTGCCGTCAATGGCAAGGAGCACGCCACCGCACTCATGCGTGAGCTGCGCCATGAGCGCCACCCTCTCCGCGCCCCCCCGCGCGCCGACCCCAAACTAGTTGAGATCACCAGGTTTGAGTTGGCCAGCAAGCACGGGCAACGATAATTATGCTGTCATTACTCTCGATTCAGCACCAGCACGACCCTCAGTCTCTGAGAAATCAGCACACGACTCAGCATACCTGCTGGCAGCCGACACCGACAGAGACCTACGCGCGCAGGCAATCACGCTATTCGGCAAGTGCGACACCTGCGGACGCGAGACCAGCTTCACCTTCTGGCAGCTGATTGGCTACTTGAGACGCTGCGTCTTGGCCGTCCTTCTACACATCCCGCCCGCTGGTGTGCCCTGCGTCGCTCGGGGCGACGGCTGCGTTGGCGGCGTCCTGTACCCCTACTAGATTGCCGCACAAGCCACTGTGCCGGGAACGCATCACCACTTCATCATCATCGGCAGCGGCAGCGGGTGCAGCACTAGCACGCGGCGGTGCCAAATACGGCTACGGCGGGACATGTACGTAGATGTGGAGCAATGTAAACATTGATGTTTGCTTTAGGCCAGCTGCAGCAGCAACACACAGAGCACCAGGTTGCACAATGCGCGAGGACAGAGCTTGTAATGTTATGAGGGTCCAGAGCAGGCAGTTTTCTGTTGCAGTCAGTGCATCGGAGCGGGCATTGGGCTGTTGAGCTGCCAGGTTGTTTCACCTGCTGAATGGCAGGTGTGCGAGGTAAATATGAAGGTCCCTGGCCTATTCTGACTGCTCGGCTGTGCCTTCTTTGTTTTCATTGCTTGTTTTATGGTAGTAATGATGAACTGCTTGTGCAGAACGGGCCAGCCGCCTGCTCCTTATTGTACTTGCTGTAGCATGCTTTTGCACCAATCACAGCAGTTGTTGTTTGTGCGGGCCACCTGGCGTGCCATGATGGTGTCAAAATTGTTGTGTGCTGAAGCGGCTTACTAGAATGCCAGTTCATGAATTTGCTCCACGCCACCCTGTTGACTCGCATGATTGCTGCACGCCATTCTCTGGCATGCTGCTACATAGACTTGGCTGACCTGCATTGAAGGCGCGATGCGTATACAGTAGGTTAGAGTACGCCTGAACCTAGGTACATATTAACTTCAGGCGCAAGCCGCAGGACCTCCTGCACGTGGAGCATGAACATCATGGCGCAGTGCAAAACTTGCAGCTCAGCATGCATGCATGCGCCTCTGCTTGCTACCCCTGTTTTGGCGCCATCAAATGTTAGAAGTCTAGAGCTGATTACAGCACTAGCGCTCAACTCAGAATGCAGCAGCTAAAGTACTTCGAAGTATACAAATCCAGCTGTTGAATGAGGCCATCATCCAGCACCATATGTGGTGCTTGCGTTGGCATGATTGCTCAAGTGCGTTAGGTACACTGGTGCACCAACTTTGAAGGTAACATCACAACGTTTGCTGCAGTGGTCCCTTGCTTTTTCAGCAGTGAAATCTGATCTGAGATAATGAGTGCGCTGCGCCACGCCAACACCACGAGTCACAATGTACTGCTACTCAGCTCCTGTACAAATTTTGCTGTCAATAACATGTCATGGCTAATGCACATAATTGTGCAAGTTGTCCAGCAGTCATACGAGAAGTCCCACATGAGGTGCCAGTCAGGCAAGTTCTTGTTTGAAATTCATACACAGTGCGTTTCTTTCACCATTGATTGGATCGCTAACTTCTTTGCCACTGAATGTTTGACTGAGTCACATGTCTTGTAATGTAAAGTGGTGTGGTATGCACGTGCACTTGCGGTAGCGTGCTACATGTAGGTGGCTTGTGCCGCGTTGCCGCATTTTGCATGCATAATCTCGCAAGAAAGCTATGGAACCTCTTGATGTGTCTGGTGTGCTCGCAAGTACATCGCGATATGGACATCCACCATCTGGACCACTGTGCGCCCTGAGCGAGAATTGATAAAAAGTAAATCACAATACCACATTCAGTTGTCACTGCCTTTATGCAACTCTTGGAACAGACCTTCAGCTGCGCCTACGCCTACAGGTGAGTGCACATTGTGGCCTACTTTAGCATCACGTTGATGATCAGAAATATTTTGTTGGACTGAATTGGTGAAGCAAAGCACTGGGTTCAATACCAACAAGAAAATGGCTGGTTCAATGTCACAAGTGAACATGATGAACTTTCAACTCAAGATGAATGGTTGAGGGCCAATACATTGGAAATCATTTACTGAAACCAATCCCATTCATCACAAAGCTCTCATCTTGGTAACATCTTGTTGAGCTGTTGTGTATAGCAGCGCACCTTGTGTGAATCATGCAGACAACCGTTGTCATTGATAGCGGCGGCACCAGACAAAACTACTGCCACCAGCAACCGGGTTTCACACAAGGAACAGCAGCATATGCATTCACTGACCCATGATGAAGCACAATGCATACATACAAACATACGCCTGTCAATGGCCACATGACGCAGTTTGTGATGGCTGTATGGCACCAATTGTAATACAGTGCCAGGGGGGGGGGGCACATGGAGGAGGACAGAGGGGAGGATTCCGAGATGCCATTTGGCGGCGGCGGTGTTTGAGTGGTTGTCGTTGAGACGCTTTCACACTGTCACACGACATGTAAATTCCGCACAGCAAGCTTCAAAGTTAGATGCCATTCATGTGGGCTTTTTCGCGCCCTGAGCGAGAATTAATAAACAGTACAATGCCTTCCTTGACAAGCACTGAGGATGCATGCAACACATGAAAACCAAGTGCTGAGGCGGCAGTGCCAAGTCCCCTTCTGTGCACGCCACGTTAGAGGCAAGTCTGTGGCAAAATCACCAAAATGCACTGAGTCCCCAAATGCCGTGTGTACTTGTATTTTAAAACAGATGTGTGATGTGCATGATCCTGAGACTTTGTACCCCTAATCAACCAAAAATCTACTCGCGCACCACAACTCAAGCTGCCCGGTGTGCATGCAGTCTTCACGAAGCCGGCATCAACATGCATTATGCCGCACCGGTGCCAGCTAGCGCTACTTAGTTCACACCAACTCAAACCATCAATCAAGCTTATTCTTGAAGATCTAGGCTAGATTGACCAGGGTTTTTACTGCTCCTACGACTCTGGTTGCCCTTCGATGGCCCTGCAAACAAGCCACCAATGATGAGCCTTCACTGCGCTGCAATGCTCACGCTGAGCACTGTTACCCCAGCGCAGCAGCCCTTCCCCCCCCCCACCTGGCCCTTGCGCACCCCAGCTACCCGAGCGCCACTGGCCCAGCTGAGCGCTGCTGCTGTGGCCGAGCACTGCTGCCAGACCTGAGCGCTGTGGCCACACCTGAGCGCTGTTGCTGCTGTTGCTGAGCGCTGCTGCTGTGGCTGAGCGCTGCTGCCCCAGCTGAGCACTGCTGCCTTAGCTGAGCACTGCTGCCTTAGCTGAGCACTGCTGCCCCCTACTTGCGCATTGCTGCCCTAGCTGAGCGCTGCTGCCCCTGCCTGAGCGCTGCAACGCAAATTTGAGCGTAGTCGTGACCCAATGTTGAGCGCTGCAGCGCACGCTCTACGGGCCGTCCTCGTCCACCAGCACGAGCACGCCCTCGTAGTACGCGGGCTTGGCGGGCGCGGCCAGCAGGCCCGCCGCGTCGCGCGTCGCAGCCGCCGCGACCGCCGCGCCGCTGCTGTTGCGCCACTGCTCCGCCGCCTCCCTGCTCTTCCACGCCGTCATGGCAATGTAGTTGTAGCCGTCGTCGGGTACGTCGCGCCGCAGCAGCGTGGTGAAGACCATGTCGCCGGCGCCCGCGACGGCGGTCTCCGTCGCGGCCCAGAGCTTTTCGAAGTCCGCGCGCGCATCGGGGCGCGCCTGGAAGCGATTGAGCTCCACGTACACCTGCGGGGGGCGTCACAGTTAAAGATGGAAGTTGAAGATGCGCGCAGCATTGGCTTTTAGACTCTTCTTGTGAGCTCTCCCATGCAGGCGAAAAAGGAGCCGATGACTCTTGCAGGCCCCCATCATCAGTCAAAGTGTACATACTTCAAAGTAGGTAGAATGTGCTGCAGCGCCTGCAGTCACTCTTCGAGACAGCATCACTAGCAGCAGTGGCAGCGGCGACGGTCGCACACACGCAAGTGGTCGTGGCGAGTGCCGCGGACAACAGCTGGGGACGCAAGGACTACATGGAACGCACGCTTACGGCATGGACCGCTGCTGGTGACGCTGCCACGAAGGGTGACTGCAAGCTCTGCAGCGCAGCCGGCAGTTTGCGCGCAGCGTTGCACACTTCCGGTGACAACGGGGGGGGGGCACTAGAACCATCGGCTGCTGCGTCTGCAACAACACACCCAGATGAAAGGAGACCCTTGAAGTAGAAACAATTCTTGAAGTAGGTGATGTTTAGTTTCAAGTTTGAAGTTGAAGTTCACCTCCGCGGGGATGTGCTTGACGCCGTCGGCCACCACGTCCGTCCTCCATCCCCCCGCCACGCGCCCCACCTCCGCCTGCCCCGCGCCCCCCACGACCGGTATCAGGCCGGAATAGAAAGCGGGCTTGGGGGCACCATCTAGAATAAAAATGGCCGTCGTAAGCAGCTTCACAAAGTCCGAGATGCCGCCGCCGCCGTGGGCCTCCTTGAAGGCCTCGCCCGTGCGCCACGCGTCGAACGCTGTCTGCGGTGGCGGTCGCGTGCGGTTTGAGCGGTGTGTAAGCCAGTATTCATCATAATCAATAAATGCTCGGTTTTTTGAATGAAATGTGAAGAAATTGGGTGGGAGATGCATATGACTGTGATGCTGACTACGTCACAAAAGGCGGCGGTTCCATGCGGCACAGCGCGGTGAATGGATTCACAAACACTGTGCTCGCTGCCTGTGTGAATGCTCCATGCAATCAGTAGCCACTGCAACAGGTAAAATGCACTTCTCATGACAGAGCTTACGTTACTGCAAGACCTTTCACAAGCCACACGGTCCTCACCTTGTCTTCCCAGACAGTCAGGGATATGTAGTTGCCAAAATCTCCCTCCACGCTGTAGTCAGAGCCCTGGCCCTCCACACGCCGCAGCAGACTGAACCAACGGAAACCGTCCAGCTCCGCAAGCCTGCAGTTGACGCACAAGAAGTAACAGTGAGCACACAAGAAGTAACAGTGAGCACGTGCATATAATGTGAAAACACAAATATGACATTGTGATCAGCAAATCCTTGACGACAGTGCAGATGTGAAGTGCAATAAGAAGTCACAGCGAATGCGTGCACATGGCATGAACGGTCAAATTACATTTTGATCAGCAGATTCTTGACGACAGTACAGATGTGTGGTGCGCAGTGCAGAGCAGCATGCGGCAAAGAAATACTAAGGGATCTACCAGCACTCTGGTGCACCCAGATAATGCGAAGTGATCACGGCGTGTCACATTTCGCTGCGAATAGCAGCTATGCATTCAGCTGTACTGTGATTTATAACACCGGATCTGCCAAACAATTGTGTAAAATACGTATATCCAAAAGAGCGATCAGCTCCGCAAGCTTGCAGTACTGGGCTCGCACGGCTAGTATAATGGCTCACAATGGATGCGGCAGGCAACATTGAACTTACAACACATCCTTGTGCAAGCTGGTGCTGCTGAGAGCTTGTGACAAGACAAGTCCTTGCCCCAATCATTTTTGTGACAGCACAGTGCCCCATGCACGCAGTAAATGCCTGCGCCATTCTCATTGTAGTGCCTACGGAAACCCAGTACACCCACAAATGAGGCATTGCTCTCACAGCTCCATTTGCCTTGCAGCTGTGCACCGAAACAGACACGAGTAGAGCTGAAGCTGATGTGCCGCGTGCAAGCACAGCTTTTTGCGTGCATTTCAGCAAAGGGTAGCAGTCCAGAAGAGCAGAAAGTGATCCCGCACATTGCCATGGTCAGTATGAGAAAGCAGAATCTGAACGAGCAGCCCTAGCACAAATGTAAGGGCAAGATTACGTGCCTGGATGTCCGCTGCGCCCACCGCTGCTCGAACTTGGCCCCTGAGTTCTTTCGCACTTTAAAGCGGTTGCTGGCGATATAGCGACTGGCCTGCAGCTGCTCCGAGTCGAGCTGCACATCCGCCAGGGCCTCCTGTGAGACGCAGCACGCCCGGCTTAGCAGATGTCGCGATTGCTTGTGTGTTAAGTAGGAGTTTCAGAATGGATACAGCAAAAGCAGCGGTGCCGCGCTGTGCGCAGCACAGACGACCCATGTTGCTGGTGGTACGATGACAACAGAATGGAAGCTAGGGCACAAAAATCCGTGATCATGATCATGTTTTGTGCAGGATCCTTTCAGATCCTGCTGCATGTAAGAGGTATCAGCCTAACGAGTCGTCGGGAGACGCGTCAACAGAGGCGCTCTCTCTCTTCGCATACACAGCTTGACACTCACCTCGAAGTGCATCGCCATCCCAGACCGAACATGACTCCGTTTTGCTGCACGTCGCAAAGCCGTTCTGCAGGACAGCGGAGCAAACGCCAGCGCGCCGGCCACCGCCAGCAGCAACAAAAGCAGGTGAACTTGTCGTGCCGCCATCGTGTTGTGCTCGCGTCAACCAAATGTTGTTTGTGTAGAGGCGCGTCAGATTCGTCAAGTTGACCTTTGTCAGCCGAGTCACTCGCGACACTTTTGGCGCCCTCAATCAACGCATAGCACAACGTAGCAAGAGCAGCCCTCGCCATCCTGAAAGTCACTCTGCTGCTCCGAGCTGCAAGCTACAGCGTCTTTCAGCGTGTGCAGTAGAGCTCTGGGACAGCAAGCAAACCAGCAGCACACACGCTTCTGCCCGGCAACAAAATGCCGTACGTCGGTCCGACTAAGCCAAAGCCAGCCAAGGCCCCCGGTGGCCGCTTCGACAACAGCCTCAATGTGCTGACCAAGCGGTTTCTGGACTTGATTCACCGATATCCGTCCAAACAGCTCGACCTCAATGCAGCAGGTACCTGAGCCTTATTTCAAATCCTGTGAATGAAGTTGAGGCAGAGGCAGAGCTCCTGAAGCAGCTACACATTGCCTCGTTGTAGCTGCTCAACATACTCGAAGATCATCAATCTTGCTGCTGCTGCTGCGCCTGTTGTGCCAACACCAGTAAGTCAACATAACGAGCTTAGGGACAGAGTCACGATTTCGGCCACTGTCTTGTTGAGTTAGGTGGCTACAACAGCAACTGCTGATGCGCTCACTGTGCGCATGGCACCGTGTATGGGTCAGCTTAGCACCACCATCAGTTTGTGCACCGACATGTACATGCCGCAGTACTGTATGTAGGCATGCACTGACACCTCCTAGACGACACGACATGAAGCTCTGCCTGTGCATTGGACCTCACGAGTACCCTCCGTGGTAGGGGATGCACAGTAGTTTACAAACCTCTCTCGGCCGGCCGTCTTCTGATGCCTTCCAAGTGCACTGTGCAGTGATCACTCGCGCGGTGCTATGAATGCGCCGGATCGCACCACAACACTGCAAGAGACACTTTTAACATTGTTCCTTCAGCCAGTCACTTGACAAAGCTGATGGGGCTGTTCACTGACGTTAGTGGTGGGACGTGCCGTGCTGTCGTGTCGCAACGCCGCAGCCATAGAGCTCAACGTCATGAAGCGGCGCATCTACGACATCACCAACGTCCTGGAGGGGATACGGCTGGTGCGCAAGATCTCCAAGAACAACATACAGTGGCTGGGCAAGGACGGCGCTGTAACCCCGGAAGATCAGGTGAGACACTTACTTCAACTGCAACTCGGTCAGTTGCGTTTGGTATTGAGTGACGTTTTGCTGTTGGAATCCGACGTCCATCTGTGCCGCGCACTCAAAGCGGCCACCATTTGCGTAGCGCACTCAGGACAAGGAGTTGGCGCGCCAGTGCCGCGCTGTCGATCTGTCACATTTGCGTGGTGAAGTACGAATATGGCGTCGCGTGACTGAAGTACTGGGTGTTCTCACATGGCACATACGCACAATCACGTCCTGCTGAATGCGTGGCGCAAGTACTCACCTGTCGCCTCGCATTCGAAGCGTCTGTTGTTCGCGCAGCGCGCTCAACCATAACGCTGACCCTAACAGCCTGCTCATACGCAGGACGAAGCCTCTCTCATGCTCACAGCGCCCACGCACGCACGCACGCAACACCCCCCCGCCGCCGCAGGAGAGGATACAGGCGCTCACGCACGCGCACGCGGACGCCGACCATGAGCTCACCGAGCTCGACAACCTGCACCTCTACGTGCGCCGCCTGACGGAGGAGGCGGCGGTGGACCTCGCTGTGAAGAAACAGGACGTGCTGGAGCTGGAGCGGCCGCATGGGAATGTGGTCATTGCGATACGCGCGCCGCCCGGGACGTCACTCGTCGTGCCCACGCCCGAGGACATTGCGGACTCCATGGGGCGCCCGCGGTGAGCGCTGCTGCCGCTGCCTAACCCTAGCCCTAAGCCTAGCCCTAACCCTACCTCCAGCCTTACCCAACGTAGTGACGTGCCGCTGCGTGCAGAGGCGCGGATGTTAGGGTTAGGGTTAGGGTTACTTAGGTACATGGGCACGTCGTGCAGCTGGGTTGAGCGCTGCGTTATGAGCGCTGCGCTATGAGCGCTGCTGCTGATTGCGTGTTGACGTTCCGCAGAGGGCTGTTCAGTAACCCCAACATGATAATAATTCGATGATCATGATATGATCCACGGGGCCTCGCTTTGGTAAGGAGTACATTCTCAGCTCCGCGCTCAGGAGATGCGCCTAGATAGCCCATCAGGGTCCATTCAGGTGTACTTCCTGATACACGCACGGTCATGCCACAAAGCCTGCCGAACAAGCATCAATTCGACAGTGACGCTGCTGACACACCGCCGTCTACACCGATCAAACACAATGACGAACCGCGGTGACATCGTTTTGCTGCGCCGCGCATCCGCCCGCCGCGCGCAGGTACCAGGTGCACCTGCGTAGTCCTGCGGGACCCATAGAGGTGTCTCTGCTCGCGCATGAACAAGTTCTTATTCGACAGTCACGCTGCCGACACACGGCCGTCTACACCAACCCAGCCACAAAGCACCGCATTGACGTCGATTTGCTGCGCCGCGCGTCTGCCCGCCGCGCGCAGGTACGAGATGCACCTGCGCAGCCCAGCGGGACCCATAGAGGTGTCGCTGCTCACGCACGCGGACGACGCAGAGGACGCCGCAGCAGCAGCAGCAGGCGCTGCATCAGATGCTCAGCAAGCGGGCGCAGGCGGCGAGGCGAGCGGGGGGTCTGAGTGGCCTGCGAATGGGGGACACTTGCTGAATGGGGGGGGGGCGGCGGGGGGGGGCGGGGGCGAGGGGGGGGGCGCGTCGCGCAAGCGTGGCGCACCGGTGCGTGGTGATCCCAAATTGTCACTTGTTTCAGGGTGTCTGGGCTATGTACTTGAATGTTTTGAGGTGTAGAGTGCGCGCGCCTGGTGAACTCATTACGCAAAAGCAGGAGCTCTGCGGCGCTCTGCAGGGTTAGTTTGGGTTAGGGTTAGGGTTAGGTGACCCCAACCCAAGTTGGAGCAGCGTGCGAGTGCAGCGCTAGGTTTACAATTGGCTAACCTCAATGCCTGCGACATCGGGACTAGTGCAGTTAGAGCTTAAGTGAGCGCCATGAAGGATGGGTTGTTGTTGAGCTCGGGGACTGTTGGGTCCTTTTTGTGCATACAGTACTGTAATGTAAACCTGGGTGCTCACATTGTTCAACACCCACATGCAGATCTTACGCAGTGATTTAGCACTCACCCTGTGTTCGTTATTTCTCAATTTGGGATCATGTTTATGTTCATGTAAGCAGGGTGCGCTGATCTGCTTCTGTAGTGCAGTCTGGCGTGCGAATGTTGGCAGCCCATATCCGACAAACGACGTTATTTTTATAAGCATGTGAGCAAGGCAGACTACTTAGTGCACTGCGCCAGCGCAACGTGTATTCCACAGCACTCTGAATTCATCGCGCTTTCGATGGACCCTGTGGTGCTTGTCACATGTACACTCCTTTCACCTCCTCTCATCGTTCTCCCTGTGACGTTGCAGGATCAGCCTACGCAAGCGGAGGCGGCAGCAGCGGCAATGGGCCCAGCGGACGCTACCGCCGTGCCAGACAACAGAAGCACTTTGAACGCAAGCGATGCGCCCAGCAAAAGAGTCAAGCTTGAACAAGGGCTGTCCGCACAATGATTGCACGCCCCCGCTAGTGTCGCCTACGCCACGAGTCCATCCGCAGCAGCAGCAGTAGCCAGGGCAGTGTCTCGCTGTAATTAGCGCTACCTGTGCCATTGAGTGCTTTGCAAAAACTTCTGCCGCCGATGCTGCTGCTGCTGCTGCCGCCACCGCTGTCGCATCTGCTTCAGTAGCAGGTGGTGGCAGTGGCCATAAGAATGCTCTCGTAGACAAGGCCGCCGCTGCCGCTGCAACTGCTGGTGCTGCCGCCGCCGCTCCCGCTGCTGCTGCCGCTGCGGCTGCCGCTGCCGCCGCCGCTGCTGCTGCCGCCGCTGCTACTACTACTGCTGCCGCCGCTGCCTACCACTGCTATAGCTGCCCGATGGTGGCGGTGGTGGTGTTGGTGATGGCGGCGATGATGTTTCCAGCCTCTGCCAATCAACTTGAGAACAGCACACTGCGCATCCTCTCAGGCATTTTGTATGCGGAGGCACAGGCAGCAGCTCGGCGCGCACACAAGCACGCCACGCACTTTGCATCACCGCATTGCACCCGGCACTTCAGCCACTTGTACATCGGCAAGCCGTTGTGCACTGCGGAGCAGTCAGCAGCAGCAGCAGCGGGGTCAACGATGGCGTGGGACGAAGTGCAGCTCTGCCTGTGTACGGGAGGCGGGGCTTGCGCTGTCTGTGAGTCTTGACTCTGAGTCACTGAGTCCCTGCCCTCCTCGCTTTATGCAGTGCCGCCATCAATGCCATCGTGCACATCCGTGTCTGATGTGTGGCATGAAAAGGGCGTGCGTGGATGCTGCAGGCACAGGCACTGCTGGGCGGCGTGTTGTTTGGATTGTGTGCTGGTTGCCTCTGTACACACTGCTTCAAGCCGCTGCGGCACGGCTGGTAAATGACATGCATGTTTACATTTTTTCCCCCCCAACAATATCTGTTTCTGTCCGTATGGCTTACCAGCACGCTTAGGCAACGTTCTCATTGGTCAAGTTATGTGGCTGTTGTGATGGTCACTTCTTCTCAGCTGCTGGTTTCAGGCTGCTAGTTCTGATGGACCCACCATGTCAGCTTGCAGTCCCATTTCTGCTCTTTTTCAGCACAATCCGTGGCATTGTTGTGTTCCACGAGCACATTGCAGAGCAGACGAGAACTGATATTGTTTTGTGGATAAAGATTGGCCAGTGTAAATTTGCTATTGCAGTCAGCAGGAAGTTGGCCATGCTGCAGTTAGTGCCATGCTGCAAATGTGAACATGTACCACAAATGAAAGTGCTGGTGCAAAGCCGGCCGCTAACATTCAATGTGTCAGATGCCTTTCGACGTCAGCAGTGCTCCACTTAGTGTGTAGACAGAGGGGGGGGGTGCACTGCTGCTTTTTTTAAAAGATGGCATGGCTGAACCGCGCTTGCACGATGACCATGGCCTGCTGTGGTGGGTGGCCTCATATTGTCATTGTCAGCCAATCAGTTGAAACATCAAAGCGCCCCCGGGGCGGCCCGTCATGTGGGCATCAGGAAAAAATGCAATGTCAGTGCCGCTGCTAAGCGCTGAAGCACGTGTGTGCTTGGCTCAGTGTGGCACGATGTTGTCCGCCATCGGTGGCGGCAGCAGTACCTCCATGCAGACCACCATTCATTTACTGGTGCCCAGCAGCACTGTTGACAATCAGCGAGTTGAGACACCTTGCAATAATGCGGGCGTCATGCAGCCGTCCGCCTGAAACTTAGCCTTCTGGCTTGCAGCATGGGGGTGTGAGGCTTCAGAATGCAGAAAACGTACCGTAGGCGGTGGCGATTAAGCCCCCCACATGGTTTAGGGTAGGGGATGGTGATTAGGGAGGGGTTAAAGGCCCATGTTTTAGTAAACAGACGCTAAGACGGGGGTACATGGTATAAGACGGGGCTCCCCTAGCATTATATGACGCATCAGCCCCAAAAGTGCTAGACGGGGGGGGCTTAATCGCCATTGCCTACGGTATCTCTGTGCCTTGAATTGTGTGCATTGAGAACGTCACAAGCGAATGCGCAGCACAGGGAGCACCCGCAGACTGGCTAGAGACGAGCCTGCAGCTTACTCGTGTTGCTCAACTGTGACATGCACTCATTCATGATCATGATTGACACTTTGAATCCTGTACATCAGGCGTATCGCAGATACAGTCACAAGATGCATGTAGATTCTGTCAGCAACCTTGACATGCACCATCTGGCTTTTTCGCGTCTCTAAGCAATCAATTAACAAGAGGACAGTGCAGCAAGGGAGCACTGGCCAAGCGGCAAGAGGCAAGCCTGCAGCTTTGTGTGGCACAATTGTGACGTACATTTTCACAATGGTCGTGCATGCGGCAAAGCGGCACCAAGGTAAACGGACATCCGTGGCTTCTGAACACCTCTCTGCCAATTGCCCTATGTTGCCCTATCTTGGATTAATCTTCTCTTGCGAAAGATTGTAAGCTATGATGCGGCGCGCACGCGGCCTTTGAACTGCCGGCGACAGAAGCGTATACCTGAGTGCATACCCAACATACCCAACGCCCCGTTGACGGACAGCAGGCGTCTACTGTACTTTCAAAAACACCCACAAACCACACGTTGCATTGAAATCTTGCATCAGTTCGACTGATGCAAGACAGCCAGCGCAGTTCCTTGCCAGATGCTACATGATGCTGCACGAATCTGCACTGCCCTCGAGCCTGCCCCCTGCTGTCCCCCTTCGGTGTGCTGGTGAATGAGATTTGTGGGGGGGGTCGAGAGGGTCCCTGACTGGGCCTTCGTCACTCTCTGGCTCCTCACTGAGGCACTTGGACAGGGGCCTTCGCGGGCCGGCGGCAGGGTAAACTTGAACCTCCTGAAGGGGGCAAGGCAGAAATTGGTCACAACAATCAGAAAGGGCAGCATGGTGCTGCTGTCGCAATATCGACACACATTTCAAGAGTGAAGAATGCATCATCACAGAGCGGTGACGCCTGCCAGCATTCACCAAGAGACTCTTACCTTCAATTTACTAAGCTCATAAAGGGGCTTCTTGCCTTGATTTATAACTCGAGAAGTGAATGCATGTCTGGTGGGCAAATACACTCCAATCACTGCCGTGCGCTGTGCAGTACAGCGGGAGTCCATGAGTACACCTGGAGCGCAGGCTGTGCGCTCCCTCTCAAGTCTCTCTGCGCATCATCAGGGTCTGCTGTCGTACTTGAGAGTGCACACGTACTGAGTGTGCTCACGAGTGCGATAAGCTGGAGTACATGTCACCACTTATGTGCTCAATGCGATGACTTGAAGTACACGTGAACACTTGTGTACTCACGGGTGCGATGACGTCAGCGCGCTGCCTGAGCACTTCTGCAGTCCCAATGGCCTTCCCAAACAGGCGCACGAGCAAGCTGGGGCGACGATAGCGCACCACCGTCATCAGAACCTCGTCGTTCTCGTAATCGGCGGCGGTGTGCAAGTCGAAGCTGAGGTGCCTCGAGGAGCGGTTGACTGTGGGAAACAGGCGGTGGCAGCAGCGCACAACAAGGGTATGTATGGTTGTCAGTGCACATGGGTAGGTATACGGGCAGCGGACGGCTGCCGGTCGGTGCCGTTGCAGACAACAGAGCCTCCTGAGCTGGCACACACACTGCGCATTTGCTAGGAGGAGTATATACAGGAATGCATTTTGGCCATCAAACACATCAACCGCGCGCGTTGGCTCCCAAGCATGCGCTCAGCATGGCCTGGTTTGTGGCCGTTGTGAAAAGGAATTGAATCAATGTTACCACAAATGCCGAAGGAAAAGGGATGCATCACGCGTCGCTCAATCCGCCGTCATCAACTGCTTCCTGCAGAACATGGCGCTAGCTCACATGGCTCGCCGCCGATGGTACCACCAGCCGCTGCCGCCGCCGCTGCAGCAGCAGCAGCGGCGGCAGCGGCAGTGGGCGCGACGCGAGCGCTGCCACGCCTGCCGCCGCCGCCGCCGCCGCTGCTTCGCCGGCCATTGTCGCCGCCGCGGCTGCTCGGCCTGCTGCCGCCGCTGCCGCGCTTGCCGCCGCCGCTGCCGCGCCTGCCGCTGCCGCCGCCGCCGCCGCCGCTGCTGCCGCCGCGGCTGCTGCTGCGCTTCTCGCTGACGGCGGCGAGGCCGGCAGCAGCAGCAGCGCTCAGGCGGTGCGGCCGCAGCGTGTCATGCGACGCGACGCTGTGCATGGAGTTCAGCGATGACGTGGTGCTCGTTCCGCTGAGCGGAGGTGCGGCGGCGGTGGCGGCGGCGACGGTGGTGATGGCGTAGTCGCTGGCGGCATCTGCGGCTGCGGACTGCGCACGCCGAATCTGCGCGAATCATGGGGGACGGCGGGTACATTGCAGGGTTGAAGTCAAAGACATGGGGGGGAAGGGGGTCTCATTCTGCCAGTGTGAATGTGGATATTGTGGGATCGTGAGATCAACTGTGGTACACTGCAGTAAGGGCTGTGTTGCCAGCAAGCGGTCCTGTTGGATCAAAGTGTTTCTGTGACGTGGTTCGAGCGCAGCTCAACTGCCTCCATAAAACCGCTTGCAAAGGCCTACAGTCACTGTTCCATACAGCAAATATTATGTTGACCAGGACTTGAGAGTTGGCTCCAGAAGCAGGCGCGTAGGCACATAGAGTACTGAAATCTGCTAGCAACTTGGCCACGGCTGGCACCGCAGCACTGCAGCTGTTGTTGTATAATCACTGGCTGCCTGCAATGGTCACTCTGGCAGATACCCACACTGGTCGAGAACGTGCTGTAGGGCAAACAACAGCTCTCTGCAAGTCAAACAGCAATTCAATGTGCATTCTCAAGTGCTAATGCTTCGAAGCGCGTGCTTCGAGGGCTCTGATAGGGCATGGCAACCGACTGGTGCTTTGTTCTCTTATGTAACCACTGAGTTTCATGGGCGGCAGGTCCCCTACAATCGGTTGCCGCCCCAAACCCCAACCCCTCTTGCTTCTTCCTCATGCTTGCTATTCATTATTTGCAAGCGCCACCAGCACAGGCTCGCGCGCAAGCCCCTTTGACACGGGCTACAGATACCCATGCTATGATGAAACCAACATGTCAGGCGGGTCCCAACACCCCTAGCGCGAACCCTGCTTACCGCAGGAGGGCGCTGCACCACGGCATCGCGGTCCGGCTCGGGTATCCCCATGGCGGCGGGCACGCGCGGGCCCTGAGTCGGCGGCAGCTGCTGCGGCGGCATGGAGCACTGCTGCAGCAGCTGCTGCTGCTGCTGCTGCTGCTGCTGCGCGACTGAGCACTGCCCCGCCACGCTGGCGCAGCAGGCGTCGTCGCGCTCCACGTCCGTCGCGCGCATGCTGGGGTCGCTGCCGCGTTTGCAAAGGGAGCGGGTATATATAGGCGGCACGCATGCAGTAGGAGTAGTGAGGTTTGCGTGCGGAGAGAGCTGGGATGCTAAGCGGAGCGCATTCGCGCGTATCGATCGGCAAAGGCCGGCGACAGTGGCCAGACACAATGTCCCACCTTGCAAGCAGTGTTGGGATATGGACCTCACTCATATTCTAGTGTCTGATTAGTATCAGAACTCATCAAGTGCATGTTACATGATGACATACTTGCGAGCACCTGTTGAAAATGGCCGTTGCATTGCGGTTACTTGTCTTTATTCTCCGAGTGATTACTGTTGTTTGTTGATCTGGCCTGGCGTGGCGCCTACGCTGGCGCCTGCGGGCTGCCTGTGGCAGGTCTACCTTCATCTCCGATCTGCACTACGTGTGCGTATTTCCACGGGTCATTGCTGAGTGTGTAGGTAGGTATGTACCGCTGGGCACTGCGCAGCGTCGGTGCGCGGTCTCGCTGTGTCAATTAAGGCGCTGCTGCGGTACATGCCTGCCTGCTGCTGAGCTGTGGGGCACTGCTGCGGGTGCTGCGCACGTCAGCACTGTCGCGCCATGCTGTGCCATCATGTGATGACTCAGCCCGCAACGACTGACAAATGAAGTAAATAAATGGCAACATGGCACACACACGGTGTGGCTGCTGGTCATGTCGGGAACCGCGAAAAAATCATAGGAGCGCCTGCGGTTCGAGTAGTTCAGGATGGTTCATTCAAAAATTTGCATGACAGCCACGCCTGCCTGCATAAAGACTCATGACTACCACAAGCACCTGAATACTGCGCTGAAATTATCACAACTAGTATGCATACTGAGCATTGCCACAACTTCAACTGCTGAACGCTGCTCACCTTGAACATGACTCGAGTCGAGGAAACTTGGCGCCGAGGAACCTGTCAGGGCGCCACGTGGGGGGTAGGCTGGCATGAGGTTGAGCAGTGACATAGGTGACGTGCCTAAAAGGCGAGTCACACTTGAAGTGCGCAGGACTGTTTGTCGCGTTGATGGAGTTGACAGCAACTGAGATCTGTTGAAGTCGCATTGGGCGGTACGCAGCTGTGGCAACGGACATAGTAAAGGGCCTGTGAGGCACAAAGCAGTGCGTTACTCCTCAGGAATAATGTGCTGCCGTAGGTACACAAGTTGTGCAACGAGGGTAAGCGTTTCTGCCCCTTGAGCAAATAAAGATGATGTACACAGACAGCACATGTTTGTGCTTACATGTCTTTGGAAAAGTTGAGTGAAGCTTACGACAAGCACAAACACACCAATTAATGCCTGTCCTGTTGACACTGTACGTGCCAATGATGGTCGCCTTCTGTGTTGTGCACAGCTTGTTCTACTGCAGCGTTCTCATTGCTTTGGCCGAAACTGCACACAGAACATGACGTACTGCCGAGTCTAAGTCTTTGGCCACAACTAGGTTCAGAACATGATGTACTATGTTTGGCTGAAACTACGCATAGATCATGATGAACCGCCAAGTCTCAGTCACCGCACTCCGCTGCAGCGCCTCGTCTTGTCACACAGTCTACTAGGGTCTTCAGAGCGCTGAGCAACGCGATGAGCACTGTTGCTGCTATGTGGTCAGAGAAACAATGCCCATGAACACGCAAGTTCCAAAAACACACGCTAACGAATAACACAACACGCGCTCACAAATAACACAATCCAAGAAGCCAGAAGGACGTGCGCTTGCGCGGCCTCTAACACACCATAACACCCGCTCAAAAATATATAACAAGTCAGGAAGCCAGAAAGACGGCCACAAACACCACAACACACGCCTACAAATAACACAAGTCAGGAAGCCACAAAGGCCATGCGCATGCGCGCACCTGTCGAAGTGCCGGCTCTGTATGAACTTGGGCACGATCCCCTGCCGTATAGTGGGTATCGCGCTCTGCTCCAGAACCTCATCAAACAGGCTGCACAGGCTCGGCGCAGGTGCCAGGGCGAGCGCTGCTGCATCAGGGTACAGGTGCAGAGGCGATACGCGCACCGATGCCGCTGATGACACGTCCGAAGCGGCCTCCAATATGTCAGCGGCGGCGCGCAGTAGGGGGGTGAGAGGGGGGGTGACGGGGGCTGACTTGGGGGTCAGCGATCGCGGCGGCGTCTGCGGGCAGGGGCAGGCAGGGAGAGTGGATTGGGGGCTGTGAGGCAGTGTCGTGTGTGTGCCAGCGGTGTTGAGCGCTTTTATGCCTGCAAGGCTGCTGTACTGTACGTGGGGGGCAGCAACATGCACAAAGGATTGCGGGCAGAAATTCACAGCTGCACGTCGTAGCATATGTGTACATGCAGGTTGCGACGCATTTGTAGCATGTGAGTTTAGCAGGGCGTCAGCGGTGGCGTGCAACACAAGGTGATCAGGATGCGTTGAAGGTGCGTTTGAGGGCAAACGGCTGCTGCTGCGACATGTGACAGCAGTGGAACGCGCACATGATCGCTGTAGTTGCAGCAATCAGATGGGGGCGGGCAACGGCCAAAACGGGAGCACTATTGCTTTGAAGTGCAACCGGAATTTATCCACTGCCCTATCTGCTGTGAGTCACCAGCTCCTCAACTGAGCATCAATTGCCATCATTCTGTTCACTCGTGAGTTGTGTTCGCACCCACAAAGTGTCCAGTACATGGCCTGTCAGTTTCATGTGGATCTTGTACAGTCAATGTCGAATAGCGCCTGACTTTGCAATATTGCATGCACTTTTGCATTTTCACACTCTTCAGCTGTTGGTCATTGGCACTTACCGTAGTAGCGCTGGTGCCTTTTGCCGCTGCCGCCACCGGCGCCGCATCGCTTGTGGGGGCTGCAGGAGACTTGCACACATTGGTGACATCTGCCTTGAGCTTTGTGTGTGCAGCTGCTGTTGCCTCAGTGACTGGTGCAGCGGCAGTCACAGGTACTGGTGTCGCTGCTGCAGCTGCTGCGGCTGGTTCAAGCGGCACAAGTGGTGCTGAGATCGCCGCTGCTGCTGCTGGTGCTGCTGGTGCTGCCGCTGCCACTGCCGCTGCCGCTGCTGGTCCCGCTGCACCTGGTGCTACTGCAGCGACTGCGCCCACCACATCTGACGCCGCTGCTGCTGCGCCACCGGCTGATGCTGCTGCATTCACAGGCGCCGGCATGGCCGACCCTTGCCGTGATACAATCGGCGGCAGCTGACCGCTGCGCCGTAATGAGACAGGGGTGAGTCCTATCGTAGGAGGGGGCTGCTGCTGCTGCTGCTGCTGCTGCTGCTGCTGCTGCTGCTGCTGCTGTGACACCTGCGGTTGCGGCTGCTGCTGCAACGCTTGTGGCTGCTGCTGCTGCTGCGGCGGCGGCTGCCCTAATGGTTCCTTTCCATTTGAACGATCTTGCAAAGGCAGAGTGCCATCCGTTTCAGTCGCTAAACATGGCTGCTGTCTCTGCTGCTGCTGCTGCTGCTGCTGCTGCTGCTGCTGCTGGACCTCCTGCTGCTGCAGCAGCGGCTGCTGCTGTGGCGCACCGCCCGCATCATCCGACGCGCCACCTTGAACTTGAAGTTGCGCGGCACCCCCAGACTCCGCCTGGCATCCCGAAACGAGCTGCTGCTGCTGCTGCGCGACCCCCCCTGAGCACTGCTGCTGACACCGCATCATCGGCACCATGGGCGTCAGCGCGGGCTGCACCTCTGGCTGCTGCCAGCAGGCCGTGAGCGCGCGTGCGGGGGGGTGCTGATGCGCGGGGGAGGGGGCGACTGAGCGCTGCTGCGGTGTGTCCGCGGCGCTGGATATGGGGGAGTCCGCTTGCATGAGGAACTCGTCCCTGCGGCGAGGTGGCAGGGGTCAATGGCTGAGCGGTATGTATACACATTGCCAGTGCCAGCGCTTGTGTCATTTTTGTCTATGATAAACTTGTCCCTGCGAAGAGGCAGCAGGGCTCAGTGGTTGAGCGGTACGCGTACACATTGCCAGTGCCAGCGCTTGTGGTTGTCTTTGACAATGCTGTGATGCAATGGACACTGTGTTCAACTGTTGAAATGCGGGCAGATGTGTCAGGATGGAGCCACAATGCAAAAGGCAACCTGCCAGATGCACAGTGTGCATGAAATTGAGTCACCGATGTCGAATGAGGAGTTCATGCAACCTAACTTGAGCGTCATGATCGTCCACGGAAGTTTGCTACCATGGATAAAAGTATATTGCAGTCACAACTGGCAACAACGGAAGGAATAAGCAGAAGCGTCAATCGCAGCGCGTCACAATGCATCAGCAGATGCGGCGTTCTACATGCATACATACACACTAGGCGACAGCGCTCACGACAGGACACTGTTGACACAGGGTGTTGGAAGGCTGACTGCTTCATCTACCATGGTCAGCAAGCACCAGAACAGCTTTGTCATCACCGGCTACAGAAGGTTTTCAGTGCAACGCCGGTACTGGCGCAGGTCAATGTAGGTGCAGGCGGGCATCGTCCAGTACGACAATGTTGCCATGAATCCAAAGAATCGACATCACCATGCGGACTTTGAATAGACCGCGCTAATGCACGGTGCTGGTAGCCCTACATGCTGTCATACACCAGATGCTAGTTGTTGAGTATTTACACCAGATGCTAGCTATTCAGTATTCATTTAAGTTGGAGCATATGGCAGGCACATGCTCATTGCCATATGCATGCTTGACGGTCCCGGCAGCTACACTCGTAAGATCTGCACGACATGGCTGTGCTCAGGGTTGGCACCGCGATCATCCTGCAGCACGCGGTGATTTGCCAAGGAAATGACAAATCGAATAACCCATCAATTTGCGCGCCCAGGTGTTGTCGATACAACGCATCTCGGTACCTGTACGACATTATGTTCGTACATGTGGAAGGCACTTGCGGCTAACCATCCCTTGTCACCTAGAGCTCTACGATCTTTAGATTCGTTTTCATTATGTTCGTACATGTACCGAGATGCGTTGTATCGACAAATAATGTTGTACAGGTACCGAGATGCGTTGTATCGACAACACCCAAGCGCACAAATTCCCCAATGAGTTCACCAATCCCTTCATGTAAGTCCGCGTGTGCCCGTGCGCACGCCTGCTTCATCTTTCACTAAAGCAACAGACAATGACTCTGAATCATTCACTTACTCACTCATTCCGCACCTACTTGCGCGTGCAGTGCTCAACCGCGCACCTGTCCAGCCGTGCCTCCGCCTTGTCCATGGTCTGCAGCAGGCGAGTACGCTGCTGTACTGTGGTGTACACCAGCGCGGGACGCGCGGGCTCGTCATGTAGGTAGGTACTAAAGATGCGGCGCATGTGCTTGCGCCTCTCCATGTCGCTCGACAGCTTCTTGAACGCTGCCGGTGCAAAACGCAACACAAGCAGAAAGCAGATGGGACGACGCATGAAACAGTAGCACACGACATTTGAGGGCGCGTATGGACTGTTGCAAGCGCAGTTAAATGAGGGGCAGGGGTGGGGCATTAGCGCAGCGAGCCTGCCCATGGGCTTAGTGCGCAGGTGAAGCAACACACTGTACGGAAGTTAAGTAGCTGTTTGACTGCAGGGAAATGCCATGCTCTTTGCAGGAGCACTCAGTTTTTAAAATAAATTTTAACGGCCACAGTGCTCACCATCGGTGTTGCGGCTGAGCGCAGATCTGAGTTGATGTGTTGCAGGCGACAGCAGCGCCCGCTCTGCGTGACCTACAGATATGGTGGGGCCATGCAGCAGCAGCTCACCCACGATTTCATTGTATAAGTGAAGATCCGCGTTCATGTGCTGCTCGGCGGAGGCATGCTACGTGTAATTACAATTACATTACATTATCATGGGGCAGCAGCGCTCACCAACGATCTCGTTGTAGAAGCGCAGGTCGCCGTCCATGTGCTGCTCGGCGGCGAAGCGGCACAGGAACGCCATGCCCCGCGCGTCCGCGCGCAGCACGTCGAACAGGTCGTCCACGTGCTCCATCTGGAAGCGGCGTATTTTCAGGTCGCGCACCATGAGCGCGCGCGTGCGGCGCGAGACCAGCTCGTCCATGTCCGCGCGCAGCAGGAGGTAGACGACGAGGCCATCCTTGGCGCGCACACTCGCGAAGGCCTTCTCGTTGGTGAGGCAGCGCCCCTCGCCGAAGTAATCGGGGTAGCGCACGTCCTTGACATCTACTTCCTGTTGAGGGGGCGGGGGGTGGGGGTGAGGCACACGGCAACGGGGGGGGGTGGGGGGGGGGGGCGGGCGTGGTGTGCATGGAAGGCGCCGCTTGCAACTGCTAGTCTGTACTCCGTGGCTGCTGGTGGTGTATGCATAATGCACAAGGCACAAAGCCATATCCGTACCCATACCCATACCCAATGCCCATACCTAGTTCCATACCCATACCCATACCCATACCCAGACCCCATACCCATACCACATCCATGCCCATACCTATACCCATACGCAATACCTATACCCATACCCGATACCCATACCCACGCATACCTGCACCCCGCCGTCGGGCAGCTCGCGCGTGACGCTGATGGTGGCGCGGCCCGCGGCGATCATGAATATGGCGGGCTCGCAGTCCTCGCCCTCACGAATGAGGTAGGCGTCATCTTCAACTGCCATGCGCCGCAGACGGTGGGCCAGCAGGACCTTCTCCTCGGGCGTGGCATTCTTGAAGATGAGCGTCCCCTGCAGAGCCTCCAGAACTTCAAACACCTGCGCGGGCAGAGGGTAAGAGGCAAGGGTGGTGGTGCCGGCTGTCAAAAGAACAGATGTGCAACCTGAGATTCGTGACGAGGTTGGCTCCCGCTGCTCCCGTGGCAGGTGGTGTTTGATTAACGTTGCTGCCAGGTATTTCATCTGCTGTGCTGCCACGTGGCTATCGTTTGAAGTGCCCTAATAGACATGGTTTATCACAAAGGCGGATTTCCTGGCCCCCACATAGGGACCGAATCGCGACGACTTTGCAGATGCTGAGCATCACTCAGGTGCGCTGGTGCGACCGTAGAGTGACACCCAAAAAGCATGTTGCAGCCCATGCTTGCTGACTGCATCGAGCGTGATACTGCGACTATGGCAGCGGAACCACTGCATTCAGCAACCAGTGTCAGATGCGAAGATATGCCCTTGCGGATCGACTTGTTTGCCTGTAGCTATGGCTAGCCGTTACGGACACTCATATGACCAGCAAAGATTGCATGCCATCACTGTCAACATGATAAACCTCCACTCCCCCATTGTCCATGCAGATGAATGATGATTCGGCAACCAAGTTAAAGATGTGATTCTCTGCATACAGGGGCAGCTTCTCTGCAAACGCCAATTTCAGCTGCGCATAGCAGTCAAAGTGTTAGGTCACCTGCTGACAGTACACCTCCGGGTGCTACCAGCATGAATTATCTAAACGACGTGAATGCGGAGCATCCCCTGTAGCTGTGCCGACCCTACCTGGTGACACAACACCATTGCTTCAACAAAACTTGCTACTCACAAGTTGACGATGCATCACAACGTGAACTTTGAGCACCCTGCAAGGCAGTAACCTCACTTGCTGGCCCAAAGCTCAACAACATCCCATATCTCACATACAGTGTACCGAACACGTGAGACCTTTCCATACTGAACACCCATGCCTCAAACGCTAAAAAGCTTGCGCACAGAAGTCTTGCGCACAGAAGTCTTGCGCACAGAAGTCTTTTTGCTTACTGTTGACATGTTGACACTGTTTGACTCGTGGCCAATGACTGCAGCAGCGGCGACCACGGTTATTGGCGGAAGGCACTTGCGGCTAACCACTCCTTGTCGCCTGGAGCTCTACGTCTTTTGATTTGTTTCCGTGATTGCTGAGCGTCCTCTGTGGCAGCGCTCACCTCCGACCGCGCGATCCTCTCCGTCTGCAGCAGCAGCTTGCTGTGCACGTACTGGTTGTAGCCGTTGCCCACGTAGCGGAGGCTCAGCCGGACCTTCTTGTCCCCCCCCTTACCGCTCCCGCTGATGTCCTCCCCCCTGCCCCCCCCCCCTGTCAGCGACTGGCGCCGCGCCGCCGCGCCGCTGCTCTGTCGCCGCGCCGAGCCGCCCTGGCTGCTGCGCCGCAGTGACTTGCCATTTGGAGCGTCCAAACTTGCAGTTTGTGCGGGTGGGGCGCTGCTCAGCGACTGGCTTGCGATGCTGAGAAATAAGGGTCGAGGTAGTGGTGTCGGGGGTGATCGGTTTGCGCAGGGAAGGCAATCGGGGGTTGTTCACAATGTCATTGTGTGTATGGCAGTTCGTTGATGCAGCTGCAGGGGTTTTTGATAGAGCAGCAGCAATGTGCTCATGTCATAGCATAGCAGCTGTCTGTCGGTAATGTCTATGAGGACGGCATGTGTCCCCAAAGTAGCATGATATGCATGCATATTTGTATGCCACCAAGATTCAGGTGCCCACACGTAACGCATGTATATGCGTACTGCAACGATGAGGCACACATGCGAAACATGCTGCACGACTGCAGCCTCAGCGGCTTCAGATTGGGTGGCTGCAATGCATGCTGCCGGTGTGACGCTGGTAATTGCACCAATCTTATAGTACAAAGCTCGATGGCGTAGGGTCATTGTGTGTGGAACAGATGAGGTAGACCAGAGAGCACCGCAATAATACACTCGCATCGTGAAAAGGTGGGCAAAGTAGAGGTCGGGCATGCACGAAAAGGCGATGGTTGTTTACAGCTGGACAAGGAAGGACACGATGGAAGTAATGGCGTCTGCCGAGCTGCGTATCATTAAACTGTAGTAGTTGGCGCTGAAGAACGTGCTGCAGCTGCTGTTGGCGAGGCGCAAAAAAACGGCAGTCCCAATCTCACCACGAAGCTGACCGACACGACACAAGCAATCTTACCACGGTCATCGGCTACCGATTTTCCCCTTCGTCAGCTACAGAAATCTTGCATCGAGCACGCAGCTGCTCAAAGGTGCTTACCGTTCTTTCTCCAGGGTGCTGTATTTCGTCCTGCTGTTCCTTCGCTTACCCCCCAAGCTTGCTCCCGACAGCCGCCGCAGCCCGCTCGCTGCCGCACTGAAGGAGCCACGCTTCTGGTCACCATCACCAACATCCCTGGGTGTTGTCTGCGCCAACATGCACCAGGAATCAATGGGTCACGGACCCCATCTTGTGCTATGCTCTAACACATTGATGGATATTGTTGAGAGCAGCAGCCGTTTCATGTTTTGAAACTGTTATCAAGTGGATGGAGTGAAAACATGAATGAATCCGATCATTGAATCGACTGGAAATGGCCATGGGAGGCAGTTGTGTGGCGCTACACACGTATGTGGAGGCCCAACAGACCACATGCAAATGGCGAGAAAGCTCAGGCATCCATGATTGTCTGCCATGGCCAGTAGCCTCTTCATGAAATGCTTTCATCAGGTTGCATTGCTTGAACCTTGGACACACGATACTTTTTTTTGGCAAGCCCCGATCCAATCGTGCTTGATCAGGTCTCAACCAATGCCATAAGATTGCCCTGCACCGCTGCACCTGGCAACAAGCAGCTTAGCGACAACGAGCGCTGCAGGCAATAAAGCAATGCTTACAAGCACCATCACAGACACAGCAAAAGCTCCATGTCGGATACCAGTACGAAAATCGATCATTGCTGATGCACATGGACACGTGTCCTTCACAACACACTGGTCCCTTACAGCAGGACAAGAGAGTACACCATGCAAATGTTAAGATGCGACAAAGGCCAATACCCTACCTCACCCTTAACTGCACACATCTATGGCAGGATGCCAGCTGCTCAAGCGCGGCTCCAGACACACAACATCAATGCTTTGACTGCTGCTGCACTGAGCTGCGCACACCAGCATGCAACCGATTGGAG
Organism: Tribonema minus; assembly: GCA_017506865.1. NCBI lineage: Eukaryota > Xanthophyceae > Tribonematales > Tribonemataceae > Tribonema > Tribonema minus. The sequence continues at coordinate 282,482 of JAFCMP010000047.1, read as the reverse complement.
TGCACGCTTCTTCTGCTGGGCCAGCTTAAAATCTGCAGCTGAGATTGGCCATCGCAAAGACCATTGGCCCCTTACCCTGCCCCCCCCCCTCCCCCCAACCCTCCCAAAAAACACGAAGAAAGGCGTCAACCACGCCATCAACTCCTGACGGCACGCATCAGAACAGGGCGTGTACAAAGCCCCCGCTCTCGGCAGGTGCGCGCGCAATCGTGACCGGCGAAACCGCCATCAGGCGCCACGCCAACAGCGCTCTCGCGCGTGCGCAGCGGTGGCTGTCAGTGAGATCCACATGCATGCTACCTCTTGAAGTACGTAGTAGAAAACAGAAGCGTCCCTGGAGGGGACGCGCATGGCCGCGCGCAGCGGCGCACGCGCTCTTGAGGCAGAGCGCTGCAGCGGCAGCACCTGCGGCGCTGCCTAGAAGAAGGCTCACAGAGGCATGTCCGGGCCTGTGATGAGCTGCGCCCCGATTGCCAGAGCTCAGGCTATTCCAAAGGTGGGGTCCACACTCCCCCTCTACAAAGCAGTTCCCGGTGCACTATGATGCCAGTCGCCCAAAGCTAGTGCCCCTGAAACGTCATGCCAGCGTGGCCTTCGCCATCTTTCCTGCCCTACAGGCGCCCGCCAGCCCTAGGGCTAGGGTTAGCGGCCGACCGCCACTGACCAAGCTCCACCGCCGCCACCGCCTCTGGCACCTCCTCAGCAATGCGGCTGCCGACGGCACAGTCACCGCCTGCTGTTAAGTTAAGTTTACTGTCCCTCAACATCTAGCTCAGCCTCCGGCATAGCCTCCGCCGCAGCGCCCGCTGCGGGCTCCGCCGCCGCGGCAGCATCCGCGGCGGCGTCCGCCTCCGCCTCTGCCTCCGGCTCCTCCTCCGCCGCCGCCGCCGCGGCCCACTCTACGCCGGCCTCGCGCGCCATCGCCAGCGCGCGCACGCCTTCCGGCTTCTTCTTCAAGTCGCTCACGAGGCTCGCGGGCCACTCCCCCCACGGCAGCCCCGCGCGCTGCCCCCAGCGCAGCACCGCCGTGTCGCCGCCGCACGCCGCCGCGAGCGCCGCGAGCGAGCCGAGGCGCGGCGGCAGCGCGGCGCCGCGCCGCTGCAGCCAGCGCACCGCGGGGAGCGCGCGCGCGCCGAGCGCGAGCGCCGCCGCCATGCGGCGCGACAGCGCGTCGGGGTCCCACGCGCCGACGCCGAGGCTCATGAGGTACTGCGGCGGCGGCGGGCGACGAGGGGCGAGAGGAGATGCGTTAAGACACCGTGGTACAATCTTTTTATTGGCTTGTCCCATGCGTCGCGACAGCGCGTCGGGGCCCCATGCGCCGACGCCGAGGCTCATGAGGTACTGCAGCGGCGGCAGCGAGGGGCGAGAGGGGATGCATTAGGACGCCGCGGGATGGGTGTTATTCGCTGGCTTGCGGGTGGTTTGGGGCTTCTCGAGTGCCTCGGGCGCCCAAGAAGTGCATGATCTGGGTGTAGCTTGATGCAAGTGCGGCTCGGGCTGTGTTGTCATGCGCTGGTGCACCTGCGGCACACGCTGCCGCTGCGCTGTCTCGTCCACGTTCTGCCAGCTGAAACAGGTGCAGCAGCGCTCTGAGCATGGGCAGTACGCTAGCCAGGACAGCCCTAACATAGCAGAATCAGTACGCTCGCACAGTACGTGCCGCAGAGCCATGCCCCCCACAAGCAGCGAGTCAGACCATGCAGGCTGCTCATCGCTACACGTACGGCGCTTATACCAGAGGCGTTCAGAGCGCTGACACGATGTGAACGGCAACAGACATAGGTCCACCCTCGCGCAAGAGCGCAATGCAGTGGCACGTAAGGCGGCTGTGCTCCCGCCCGCCGCCGCGCCTGTGCATGCCGCATTGCAGCGCCCTCACCACCACGACCACCACCTCCATTACTACACTGCGGCACAGTGCGCCTCAACGCAACTTCGCGTACTTCCACACACCAGCGCCGGCCTGCGCCGCCGCCGCACGTCCCATCTCCACACGCACAACATGCACAAAGCGCGCACCTGCAGCGCCGCCACGCTGCCACCCTCACCACGCCAACCGCATCCATCACCACATGGCAGCACTGACAAAACCTCGCTTACTTCCACACATCAGCCCCGGCCTGCGCCGCCGCCGCCGCCACATGCCCTATCCCCAAAACGCACAACACGCACAAACTCAGGCCTGCGCCGCCGCCGCCGCCGCGGCCACACGCCTATTCCTACACGCACAAACAGCGCACCTGCAGCGCTGCGACGCTGCCGCCCGCGAGCGCGTCCGCGCACGCCGCCTCGTACGCCCACCCCGCCGCCCCCACCATCTCCGTCAGGTGCGGCAGGATGTCGGCGTGGCCGCCGCGCAGCGCCGCGCGCGCGCACGCGGGGCCGTCCACCGCAAAGTCGTGGCTGTGCAGCCAGCGCAGCGCGCTGACGCTGCCGCCGGCGCAGGCCGCGAGCGTCAGCCCCGACTTCTCCTCCCAGAGGCAGCCCGCGCCGTGCATCCAGGCGAGGATGTCGGTGTGGCCGTGGTGCGCGGCGGTCCTGCGCACGAGAATTCAAGTTCAAACTTGAGGTTGGTCATACACCGGGGGCGGTGTGTCGGATGCAGCAGCAGGGGTTAAGCGCTGTGTGTGGCGGTTGATGACTTATGTGCACCACGCTGAGCAACTGCGTCGGAGTGTCGGTGCCAGTGCGGCGACGCGCGGCGGTCCTGCGCGCGCGCACGTGAGATGCCAGCTAAATACACACCAAATTCACCTTTTGGTGCTTCTGTTGCAGTATATGTTTCACCAGACGGTACAACTAAGAGTTCAAACACGAGAAACGTTACATGTAGACGTTATATGTAGGGGGCAGTGTGTCGGGAGCAAGTTTAAACTTAAGCCTGGTCATATGTAGAGGGAGGTGTGCCGGATGGTCAGAAAGGGGGGGTGGAGCGCTGCATGTGGCGGTTGATGTTGATGACTCATGTGCGCCACGGGCAACTGCAAAGTAGCGAGCGCTGAGCGACCGGATCAGAGCGTCGGCGTGCAGGTGGCGCAGTGTGCGATTGCACAGTGCAGCGGTGCCGACGAAGGACAGAATGGTCCATCGGGTGCTATGAGTGAATGAGGTGGCTGCTTCGGTGATGGTCAGGAAAACAGCCTTGGCTTCGGCAGCAAACAGTGCAATGCATGCACATCAGACTGTCACCGCGGCCATGGTGCGAAGCCAGATACAGAATGATTCGCCGCAATAGTGACTGAGGTGATTCTGATGCTGAATTCTACAACATCTTATTACAAGGTGACCCACCACTCTGTAAAAACATCAACGGTCATCTTTTGCGTAACGGCATCGTCAAAAGCTGATGATAGTCTTCGGACAGTAGGAGAAATGGCAGCAATGCTACATAAAGCGTTTTTTATAGTTAACCCGGCAACTCAGGCTGGGATCTGAGCTTAACGAAAAACCGTCGCTTGTCTAGGAGAACGCCTGACATCACAGCAGACGTAGGGCATCAGCGCTGTGCACCTTCAAACACTGCATGACATGGTGGAGAACAAGAGGTACGTGAGATGAAACTTACCAGCACACTAGATCCTCCTTGGTCCACCGCACATCCGTCTGGCGCCACAGCCAGGTGCACAGCTCGTACTCCCCGTACCTCGCAGCGGCCAACCGGATTTCAGAGACATCCCAAGGGCACGACTTGTCGATGTGAAGCCACAGAGCTATCTTGAACCGCCCACTGGACGCTGCCGCTGTACATATCGTCTTTGTCCACGGCAGCCCCATCTCTCGCGCGAGAGACAGCGATGCTTCCGTGCCGTACCTGCCGGCAAACTCACACAGACATCCATTGCTGAGCTCCAACCCAGCGGCGATGGCGAGCCTGAGCCGTGGCGCCGTATGAAATGTCCTGCTCACATAGGTGACGTGCTGTATAAGTGTGCGCCCCGCCTGCGCCTCCAAGTACTTCTCATAGCTCTGCCTGAAGTGCTTGCTGATGCTGGCAACAAACAGCCACTCCCCGGGGCCTAGGAGGTGGAGAATGTTTGCCACGATCAGGTCCTCGTGGAGCACTAGGGACGAAGCGCAGTCAACCATGGTGGCCATGACCGGTGTACTTCGCAGCATCGCTTGCCGACGCCGACGTGTGAATTTTCACCTCAAGGGGGAGGGTGGGTGCCTATTAGTAAGGGTTAGGGCTTGACTGTCCCCTTCCCCCCCCTGGAAGGATAGGGGTTTATCTTTGAATCGACGAAGCCAACATGCGCGCACACCAAGCCCTTACTGCAGAATCAAGTTATTAGGACAAAATTGGAAAAATGGCAGAATCTGCCACCTGCTGTACATGGCCGGACTGCAGTTGTCTGTCACTAAGGCAGGTGCAACACCGGCATTTTGTATTGCAAGCACAGCGGCACAATGAGGCTTCGCCACAAGAACACCAAGCATGTGCAAATGGCAAAAATGTGCAATGCACCGCAGTAGACCACGTGTCAGGGAGTGGTACGTTACAACTGTGCCATTACCCTCCACCGCAACATCACAGAACCTGCGCCTGCAGAGCGCACGTAAACTTATCTGAAAACTTCTAGGACACTGTGAAATGCCAATACAGAAGCCCTGCTACCGCTGCCGCTCTGTGTGTGTGTGTGTGTATGTGTGTCCTCTCTGTGTGTGTGTTTGTGTGTCCAAGACTTGGTCACCACAGACATATAGCTGACACTCCACCCAATGCTGTATCACCTGCGGCAAGCACCCTTACAGCAAACACCTCATATCGTACGGGAGCCACAATCCGCCACTCTCAACAACCAAGAAAAAGCCCCACACTCCAGGCTGAAACAAGAAACAAGGGGGGAGCGGGGCAGGACACTGCAAGGGCGCTGCAGTGCCGAGCCCCCCCCCTCTGCTGCCGCCTATGTGCCACCATATGTACCAGCGCCGGCCACCGCGAGCTGCGCGCGTGGCGGCGCGCTACAAGCACGCGATGCAGCCGCGCTGCAGCTTCGTGGCATCGCTCAGCAGCAGCGACTCCCCCGCGCCCCCCATCGCGGCCGCCGCCAGCCCCGCGTCCGAGAGCGCGCGCCCGCGCGCGCCCGCCGCCCAGAACTCCGACACGGCGCTCACGAGCACCGCCGCCGCGGTCGTCGCGCGCCGCAGGCTGGGGGCCTGCGGCAGCAGCAGCTCCTCCTCCTGCTGCCGCTGCTGCTGCTGCTGCGCGCTCGCGGCAGAGGCGTCTGGCGCGGCGGCGGCGGCGACGTCGACGCCGAACAGCACGGGGCGCAGCCACAGGCGGCCGACCCTGCTGGGGTCCGCCTGGTCCGCGACGGCGACGACCATGGTGTTCTTGGGCACGATGGACCAGCGCTCAAGGCTGCGCGAGCACAGCGGCTCGCTGGAGATGACGACGCCGCCGACACCGTGCGGGCGCGCGAAGCGCAGGCAGTTGTCGTCGCCGACGGCGAGCCCCGAGCCGTGGCTCATGTAGAGCGACGGCGGCTGCTCGGTGGGGGAGTTGCGGTAGCGGGAGACGACCACATGGAGGCCGTTGGTGACGGCCATCTGCACAGTAAGACAAATGCGTGGCGTAGTGGAAGAAGGGGGGGGTCAGGTGTGGGTGCGTGGGCGCGCAGCGACGCTTGTCAGGGCTCGTGTCTGTTTGAATGTGATGAGATTGAAGCATGTGGGTTGTGTGGTGGCAGCATAATTTCCTGGAGCAAACAGCAACATCTCCGAATTTCAAGCACAACGCAGTAGAGTGTGCATTGCTGCCTGCATCTGACTGATGCAGGAAGCAAATTCTGGCATCATATGAGAAAGAAGACTCACGTTGAGGGAAGAGGCGTGCACAATGCCTGCCTGCGCGGTGGTGGAAGTTATGATGCCGATGGTTTTGTCCAGAGCGTGCGCCAGGTGCAGGGCGGAGTGCTTAGCGGATAGGTCCCCCAGCTGACTGAGCCACAGCGCGAACAGCAGCTCTGAGTCGGTGTTGCCCTGAATGATAGAGGCTGCCTCCTTGGTGAGGTGTTGCTCCAGGTGGTGGCGCACTTTGGCAAAGCAAGAGATCGCCCCATTGTGCATAAAGGTTAGGTTCTTGTAGGCAAATGGGTGGCAGTTGGTCTCCCCCACGGCCGCCGCGCTTTCTCCAGTCACTCCAGCTGCGGCAGACCGCACGTGTCCAAACATCAAGTCCGACTGGATCGACTTGGACACCTCACGCAGGCCATCGTCGGCAAACGCAGGAAAGGGAGCTCTGTAGCGATTGGAGGCCCTTTTGCTGTCGTACCAGGCCACCCCTGTGCCGTCCATGTTGACGGGCATCTGCAGGCAGTCGGGCAGCCCTGGGATGAGGCAGTCGCTGCCTGCCCTGTTGCTCTGATGTATCAGGCTGTTGCTGGACTTGAACAGCACATCGGACAGGGAAACAGCGGGACCTTTATAAACAGCGAGCCTGCACATTGCTGTCGTGTGGAAGACGGCTGTGCTGCTGGCTAGTAGGAATGATGAAGCTCCTGCGAGCCGTCTCCGGAAGTTTGGCATGTGGTGTGTTTGTGCGAGTTCCCTACCGCAGGGTGGTACGATCGTCCTCTTGGTGGGAAGTTTCAAGTTCCTGGGAAGGAGAGTTCTCCTGGTGAAGAGGGGGATCGGGGGTTTGAGAGGAATCAAATTTCATCATCTGCTACAGTATCTGCTGCGAGCCATCATTTCTAAATTTTGTCTGTATGACGAATCTCTTCTGGCAGAACCACGTGCATTTTGACAGTCTCCCGACAGCCTTCTGTTCGAGAGCAAGAAGGAGTGCCACGCCTCTGCATACTGGACCATGTCACATTCCCACATGACATTGCATATACTTCCAAGCAGGCCACGACATGTATACTGTCTGACATGCATCCCTCTTTTCGTTCCTCACCCAAACGTTTTCAGCACGCAAGGCGCGAGCGGCGCGCGCCAGAACACTTCAAGTGGGGAGTTGAAGTATTATATTTTTGGTGGCCCTGCTTGCCCTTCCCACACCTTCACACACCTTCAGGAAGCGTCCAGGACCGCCGCGCAGACTACTGTCCGATGTGAGGTTCCGGAGTCATCGGGCGTGCCCCGTGGTCGTTACCTACCAGCGGCGCCCAGCGCTGCGCGAACATCAGCCTTCAATGCAGGTACCCACCTTCCTCTTCTTGCTCCTGGTACCTCGAAGACGCCCAATTTAATCGTAGCTGTAGGAATTGAACGATGCTGCTGCTGCACAACTGCTGCTCTGGGCCTCTGTGCGTGATGACAAGAGAACACATACCTTAGGACACCTTCGGAGCACATCGTGCGATGAGACCAACGTTCATTTTCTGGCCTGATGCAGACTCAGCAGCAGCCGCAGCAGCAGCAGCATAGCATCAGCATGCGTGTTTTCATCATGAGAACGGATGATAGTCAGCAACTGCATGAGTCTGGGGAAGATATCGGTTGCCAAAGCTGCAACCAATCGTCTGGCTCCCCAACTGGACAAGTAAAGTGCTGTTTTCTCGCCCTTGGTCTGTCGCTGCAGCCTTGTCAGATGCTGTGTTTTCCAATCAAATGTTTGCAGGCACATGTGTGTCCTCTAGGTTTCTGGACCGTCAAATCAGGTTGGATGCCAACCTGTGCTCAGCCACCGCTCTATGTTTGGCGGTGGAAGTTCTGGCCTATGTATGCCGCCTATATCGTTTGTTTGGACGCTCAACTGCCTACGCGGACCATTCCAGAACTGGCGGCAAAAGCATGTGTCCCGCATGGGGCGCAAGCAGCCCATTGCAACCGCAATTGCCCCCTGGTAGGCACCAGCGGATCTGGGTGGCTTACATGCACATCGTGTCATGTTCACTGTGCCAAGTGGCAGCGACCTTGTGTGTTTAGGCAAGGCCAAACAGCTCGGCAGAACACAATCGAGCTGTCCTGACACAGGGTGCAACCTTGTTTGCTTTGCGTCGATGCTCTGTGTTGTCCTACAGGCATGACACCTTGGCAGGTCACCAACTGGACGGGAGCGTTTGCACGTGCGTGTGCGTCACATGCGACGCACGGGGCGTCTCATCCTTGAAGTTGCTGCTCTACTCCGGACGCGCTCAAACTTCCAAGGAGTTGAAGTACGCACCGGCTGCACATCAGGAGGTTGAAGCACAACACCATGGTCATCAACTTCGCATCCAGAAGTGGACCTCATTCAAAATTCAAGCATGAAAAACGGCCACATGACCACATTACGCACTTCCGGTGCATCGACAGACAAAATTATAGGGCGCACTGCACAGCTTGACAAAAGTTGCGTGTTCGCCCTGATGTTCTACTGCTTCCGATCAGTCATAGATTTTTGCTTCGGACACCAGTGACGGATCACGGGCATGACGTGTCGTGCGCAACTCTTGAAAGATCCAGACAGGCTAATTCTTGCAAAGGCGGACACTCAATGCAAAATGAAAGCCCAGCATTTCAAGAGATGCAACACTCTCCGAACTGTTTTTGGTCTACCCCAAGTGAGATGTGTTGTTGTCTTTGCTTGTTGTCCTGGCTGTATGTCAGAACTGCGGGTGATGCACAGTAGTGCTGTAACGCCTGTATCTTGATCTATTGAGCTTCATCGCCTCGCTTGCAATTGCTTGGTTGATGCGCCTCAGGAATCAGTTGTCAAGGCGCTGGCTCATCACTTGTGCTTAGTGCCGCCCTTGTTGAGTGCAAGTCAAATGTCACCTTTCATCAGTGCATGCTTGCAATGCATACCATGGCACACATTATTGAGCGCATGGCTCTACAGCGTGCTGTTCACGAGATGTGGCTTTGAATGACGCTCGTGATTTAAGTGCTGCATCAGACTGCACTTGCGAACTATGGTGTGAATTGCGCCTTTTAACAGGCAAATGAAGCAGTGTGCAGGTGCTTTCTGCATTTCACTATGTCCAGAGTCGCATCACCGTCATGTAGATAATCGTACTTGCGTGCACTTTGGCGTGTACCAATGTCTGCATCAGCACTAGTGCATACACAGTCTTCCTGCAAAACACATGCTGACGTCACACTGTGTACCCTGTAGCGCCAGGGTTGACATATACGGTCGGTTCTATGTCATACGTTTGTTATATACGTATACCGCCCTGAGAAGCCAATACGTTTGCAATACACGGCACGGTCGCTGCTAACTTCAACTTTAACTTCACATTTAACTTCATGTTGAGCTTCCCGCGTGCGTGAGGGCTGTGTGCGGTTGCCGAGCATGCTTCGTTTGTCGAGCACGAGCTGCGCGCTTCATGTCGTATATGATTGCTCAATGCAGGCATTGTACCACCATCTGTGCTCTGTATCCTGGCTGCGCAGCAGGGTGCTGCATGCTTGCACCGGTCCGTATATTCGTTCTGGCGGGACTCATACTTACGATCATACGGTATATACGGTCATACGGCGTAGGCCGTATATGTCAACCTGTGTAGCGCATGTTCGTTTGCCTTGCGTTGCGTTCGGTGCAATCTGCTATCATCGTTGAGCTTTGCGAGCTTTGGAAGTCAAACACTTGTTTAGGCGCAGCGCAATCCTCATCTTGATCAAGAGCCTATTGAACGCACACTGCTGCGAACGCATCATGGGTGTCAATACCCTGCGGTTGCCCCCCCCCCCGAGGTCACAGACTTGGGACAAGCATCACGTTCGGACAGACTAGTACGGGCATGTTGCATAAATGCTGCCAATGAAGGCAGCAGCTGTTAGTGACCTGCTTCACGTGTGGCTCATCAGATCCCAGAGCCCGAGGTGGTGCTGTTTCCATGCACGAATTCAGCATTAGCTGGTGCCGGTCACACACGATATTGGTGGGGGGTCTACATTGCCTGCCTTGGTTGTGTAATGTGCATGATACATGCAGGTATTTGAAGTAGACCTTTGGTGTTCAGGCAAGGGCATGCTTGCTCGTTTATGACACTCCTGCGAGTATACCACCATGCGTACTCTGAGCAACGTTCTCTGACGCAATGGCAGCCGCTTCTGACGCAGTGCTTGCCCAACACATACAAATGTTGAGCAGAGCATACATGTACATGTATACTGGAGACCTCAGACCACCACTTCAGTGCATGCAAGAAGACGGCCAGAAACTACAAGCTGGCTTTGTGGCACCGCAGAGATTGCCAATGAACGAAACTAATCGTAGATATGCACTGGCAGGTCCAGCCAACTTGAAGCATGTAAGCATGTCGTGCACATGCTCTTTAGCTCCAGAGCTGCGAGCAGGATGCGACATGATCGATTGGTCTCGCCGGCCACGCATGCAGGATGCCTGCTCAAGCGAACGCAGGTGGTGATGCCGACCGCTTGATCCGCACACTTGCTGCGCACATGTGTTCAAGATGGTGCAGACCAGGCAACACAGACCACCTTGAGAACAGGACATGGGTATGTATGCCTTTGTGCATTTTGGTGCCATGCATGTGAAGCGCGCGCATGGTCGCGCAATCACCGCCGCAGCTCGCAAATATGTGGCGCTGAGTGGTCAGTGCTGCGCTGCGGCGCGCGCCTGAGCAGGCATCACTCTGCGCCGCAGGTACCTGACCCGGGACCTACACTCATCGTCGCAGGGGCAGCCATTCGCTAGTGCCCACTCCGCCGCTGTCAACACGTTCATGGGGCAATCTGCTACAGTGGTCCACGCGAAAAAGGTAAGAGCCCCGAATGCCTGCCATGGACAGCCGTGCGCCCGCAGCGCCACTGCAAGATGTCCAGATGCCCGCCGCTGACGGCACACTCACACGTACCTGCAGTCCAAGGCCAGCCGATGTCGTGAAGCCACTGAAGCACGTGCACGTGGCCTCCGTACGCGGCCACCGAGGAGACCAGGTCGTCCAGGGGGCAGCCGTTTGCGTGCGCCCACTGTAAAAGCTGGAGATGGCCGTGGCGGGCCGCATAGTAGGTCGCTAATCTGTTCCACGGACAGCCGTGGCTCCGTGCATACTGGAGGATGTCCAAGTGGCCGCCTGCTGCAGCGCCACTGCATGTCAAGGCATTCCACTCACACCCGACGTCGCGCGCCCGCCTCAGCACCTCCAGGTGCCCTTCACTGGCTGCTGAAGCGCATGTGCTGACACTAAAGGGGGACCCACTGGCGTGTGCCCACTGCAACACCTCTAGGTGCCCGCTGCGCGCCGCTGCTGCACTTGTGGATGTGCTCCATCGAAAACCCTGGGCGCGTGCCCACTGCAGCATCTCTAAATCGCCGCAGGCAGCGGCGGCTTCGCATACGTACATGTTTTGAGAAGGATCAATGCCCCGATGTTGGGCATTTGCGTGCACGTATTGCATCACTGCTGAATTACCGCACGCGGCGGCATACTGCAGCAGCCTCGTGCTTTCCTCATCACCCATTTGCAATCGCCCACTGAATGAGAGGTACTGATGCCAGCATGGCTTGCACACTAGTCTCATGCTGTGACTGGGGCTGTCCCCTGCGCTGCAGGCTACTGGCATAAAGAGCGCGCCACCCGGTGCTCACGCATGAAAGCTGGAGGTAGTGCCCATGTGGCACGAAGTCGAAGACGTTCGTCCACAAATCTGGATGACAGAAGGGAAGGGAGGTGCTGAACTGTCAGATCCTGTCCATGCGCAGGAGACAATCAGGCCATAGGGACAAACCTGCGAACAGGAGGTGCGCTGATGTTGACAGGCAGGAAACACACGAAATTGCGGCACTTCATGAATTTGAGAGCGCATTGGGCGTGGCCAGACTGCGATGCTACCAGTAACTGATAAATGGCAAAGATTCCGGTTTGACAAAAACGCACAACTCACCACGCTGCTGCTGGCTCACTTCCGCTTTAGCGTCACAAGATGAAAGGAGAGTCAGGACGCGGGCCCGCTTCCTCGTTGCCACCATCCTTGCTACCGCCTGTCCTGGGGCCCCACTCTCCGTTTCTCACTCGCTCAAAGTTCAAGTTTGAAGTGCAGGCTTTTCTTGCCGAGCTTCGAAGTCAAATACTAGTTCGGGTGCAGTGCAGCACAAGAGCCAGTTGTGCACACTGCTGCGAACGCATAAAAAAAGGTATCATAGGGGTCTTCTCGATCTTGGTTCAACTGGTGACCTGCCACATTGGAAGCTGAAGGCTTAATAACGCTGTCATGCGCTCGGCTGTACAGCGTTGCAAGCATGGCGCTAACAGAAGCTGAGCGCGACGCTCTGACAGACGGCATCGATAGGCTGAAAAAACGCGTCGCGGAGCTGGAGGAGGAGCTGCATGCGGCGAGAAGCAAAGTTGCTACAATTGATGAGCTTGCCGACAAACTCACTGCCGCCGAGGCGCAGCTGCATCAGGCCACGGAAGACCTGCAGCGTGTCAATCAGGCAAATGAGGTTCTCGAGGGCAAGGTGCGCCTATCGGAGGACGCGTGGATGCAGATGAAAGAAGCTTTCGAACAGGTTGCTCTCTCCCTAAGCGGGCAGGAGCCACAGCAGCGACACGCGCAGCCCGCTCCTGTTGGTGGCGCGGGTGACCATGCTGCGATGATTGAAGCACCGAGTGCTGCCGCCATTGCTGAAGAAATTGCATCAGTGGGCGATCCGTCAGGTAATTATGAATAACATCCGGTTGTGAGTTCAATCAATGGCGGGTACCTGGCGCGGTGCAATCAGTGCGGCCCCGACACCGGCACCAGCCTTCATGTGCTGATGATGTTTAACGTTGTTGATTTCTTGCAGGCATAACCTGCAATGGTCGATCGCCATCTCCGCAGCAACGCACGCCTTGTGCAAATTTGGGCACCCCCGTTGGTGGCGGTGGTCTGAAGCAGCAAGCAGTCAAGGCAACAGCGGTCGCAGCAGCAGCAGCAGCAGCGGCGGCAGATGTGGGGCCTGAAGATGGCAAACAGCAGGATGGAATGGAGCACATCTACCCGCCTAATGGCTCTGTGGCGGGCCTGGCCAAGCAGTCGGAGCCGCTGCCACAACAGCAACATCAACGCCAGCAGCAGCAGCAGCAGCAGAAGAAGAAGATTCCGCAGCAGCAGCACCAGCAACAGCAGCAAATGAAGAAACAACCGCAGCAGCAGCAGCAGCACCAAAACCAGAAGCAGCAGCAGCAACAGCAGCAGCCGCAAAAACCACAGCAGCAGCCACCGACTCCGGCGCAATTCTCCGTGCCGCTGCAGCGGGCATCTGCTGCCAAAGCCATGGCTGCACTGTCGCGGCCCGTGTCTGCAGCCAGCTTGCCCGAGCGACCCGCGCAGGCAGTCAAGCGGGCGCGCGTCGAGCCCTCGCCGCCGCAATTGGCTGAGGTATGTTGGTATGGCGCATGATATACGATCAGGTTTGCGGTGCGCAATGATTGCCTGAATGGCAATAGCGCGGAAAGCGCTGAACAACATGGGGGGCAGATGTGTTGGTAGCAACGCCGTCTGCTGTCACTAGAAATCAGTACTTGATCGTCCTTGCATTGGACGACCATGCATATGAGCTGTATTTTCTTATGAGTTTTGGAGTGCTGAGGCCGCATCGAACACTTGTACCTTGTCAATGCCGGCGCAGCAATGTCAACATCTAAGAGTGTGTTTGGTAGCATCTACCTATGGCACAGGCACAGGCCACATGAGCTCACTGTTCGGCTGCCCGTTATGAAACCTAAACGAGCGTTCTTGTGCTCCCGCACCAGCAGCGGAAGCAGGAGCAGTCACCACAGGCGCAGCAGCAGCCGCAGCAGCCGCAGCAGCAGCAGCAGCAGCAGCAGCAGCGGCAACAGCAGCGGCAGCAGCAGCAGCAGCAGCAGCGGCCGCCCAAAAAGGCGTCGAAGCAGCGGCAGCCACGCAGCAGCGGCGGCGCGCGGGACATGACGGTGGACTGGAGTGTGACGCACTTGGACCCTTGCAATCACCTGCAGTGTGAGCATGCAGAGCCGGGCGAAAAGCTGCTGGAGCCGGCGCTGTTCTGTGAGTGATGGCTCTTGGAAACCCTGAGGCTAGTGCTGGGAGTCTGCTACTTCTGTGTGTGGTGGTGGCCAAGCTTGTCGAGCCCCAGAGAGTTTTGTTTGATCCGTGACGTGCTTGCTTCTCATGCACCTAGGTTTGACTCCAGCTACGCACATGGATCTGAGTGCACTGGGTTTGAACTGCGCCACACCTAGGTTTTGTGAGTGCTCCAAGTGCACTTCTGTTCACCCCAACAAGTCACTGTTGAGTTATCTCCCAGTCTGACAAGTACACTTTCTCAAATGTCAGTGCAGCAAACCAGTGCACTTACCCCTGGTCTGCTGATCATCTATGTACAGCCATCACTGCACTGGCCATGAACCTGAACATGAACTGAATTGACTGCACGCAGGGTGTTGCAGCAGCTGCTGCGAGGATCATGCGCGTCTGGTCACTGCGATGCAACCTGCATATGCACTACACTACATGTATGCTTTTAAATTTAGCAATAGATCACGTGCAGGAAACGCCCAGCCGGCTCCTGATTTAGGCGTAGACTTTGCCTATACGATCCAATATTTATGCCTGCATGCAATGCGCTGCATCAGGTTTACGCAAGACACCCCTCTGTACGTCATCCCCAAAGTTCAAGTACTTCACCACGTATGCCCGTTAGGCTGCCTGGCGTACCTAGTCAGTGCGGACGCAAAGCATGTAAGAAGTGACGTCGCATCGCTCACTTGTGCTTACACAGGTATACATGAATGCATACCCACACTCGTGCGCAGGCTACACGTGCCCACGCTCCTGCTACCAGCAGTGCCTGCCCGCAGACCAAGTGGCAGCAGCGCTCAGCAGTGGCAAGTGGCAGTGCTCCAACTGCACCGGCGGCCCGCAGTTTCCGCCGCTGTCAGCGGGCCTGACGCTTTCCGAGAGGTAAGCACTGTGACAGCCCTTGGTGAGCACTGCGACAGCCGCTGTTGTGGTGAATGCAATGGCCTGTGCTGGGTGCTGACACATTTGCGCTCAAATATTTTTGAGGATGCAATTCGCTGAGGATTGTGGTGGCGCCTGTTGAGCGCTGCAACAGACTCTGGTGTGCTGTGTTCAGGGCTGCCTGAAAAGTGGTGCATGTTGAGCACTGTTACGGTCCGCTGCTGAGCGCTGTGACAGGCGCTGTTGAGCGCTGTGACAGACCCTGCGGGTGCTATGACGCCACCTGCTCCAAGGCTCAAACCGCGATGCTTGCGCGCCATTGTTGTTGTTGTGAGCTCTTTGACGCCAACCTCTCATTTGATCATCGTGCACAATAGCGGCACCTATATGCAGCTGAAAGATGGAAGCGGCTTAGCCCTTGAAAGCAGGACTCAACAAATCAAAACGCAGCGCAGATGCTGTGGCTGGTTTGCCAAAGCATCTAGGCGAGCTGGTACAGAGCAGCACTGCTGTCCGCTTTTCTGTTCTGATTCTACACATATGGTAGGTGCAGGCACAGCCCCTTCTTGTTGGCCGCCTTTCTGTTGCGGAAGTGGTGATGAGGAAGAGCTGCGTGGCAATGAAAATGCCTGATATCCCGTGCCCTTCTACATGCAGCTTAAACGTACTTTTGTGGCTTGCAATGCTTGTTGCCAGGGTGGACCGCTTCTACGCCCTTGTCAAGGAGAACACCATGAGCCAAGTTTTTCTGGACCCCGTGGACGCAGCCAACCTTGATGGTTACAGCCAACTCATAGAGTGAGTGCCGCCTTAGCTGTTTTGTTTCAACAAAACAGCTTCGCCAAACAGCTTGCACATCAAGTACAACCGCCTGTACTTACATGAGTGTCCTTACAGGTAAAGGGGGCAGAGTATGATGTACAAGCAGTCTGAGGGCCGGCATTTCGAGTCGTCATGGATGTACTGTTGCTGGCCAGCGATACCCTTCGCTCGACAGTCACGTGCCAGTGCAACGCGTCGTTGTCACAGCTGCTAGGCTGGTTGCCCTGCTGCACGTGTAGCCAGCAAAAGTGCACTGCTGATCACATTACAAATAACTGGCAGTTGGGCAGCTCTCAATGTGCAAGTGCAAGTCCCAAGTAGCAGGCGTCGGTGTGGGCGATGCTTGTGCATGTCTGACACATGGTAACCTCTTACCCTCATCCTGACCTCAAAAACTAAGTCTAACCCCACCAGGGCCACACAGTGACCTGTTACAACATGCTGAATTCTTGTCATGACCCCTCCCTCATGGCCAACACCTGTGACCCGGCTGCTTCGCCAGACGACCAGTGAACGCTCTAAGTAGCGAGCGTCAGTGTGGGTGATGCATGCAAATGGCTGGCACTGTGGCACACGCGGTCTCTATAGTGTTGCACAGTGGCTCATACACAACATCATGAAGCCGTTTCAACACGTGCACATATAGGTAACATTATGATACGCGTCTGCATTGGCTGCTTGGTCAGGCGACTCGTGAACGCCTGTAGCGCGCATGCATCTCGCATGCTCAGAAGCCTTGGCCATCACCAACAGGCTGAGCGCGTCGATTGTTCCAGCTCACGCAGCGCCGCGGCGCGCTTGCACCTGCTTCAGCCATTTTCATGCCCGTGCCTGCGTCTACTGATGCTGAGATATGACACAAAGGAATGCTGCAGTGGCATGCCATGAACATGCGGTGCGCGCGATCTCATGCGCAAAACGGCAATACTGTCCATCCAATGTGCTGTGCGCCCTGAACCGAGACTGGGGGGGGCACGGTTTAGCTAGAGGTCAGTAATGCTCATGTTTTGTGCATTGCTCATGGCTGCTGCTGCTGCAGGCGCCCCATGAACATCCGCAAGGCGCGCACCTTGTACACCAAGGCCCGCAACCGCCCCAACAACAACCCGGAGCAGCGGGATCTCAAGGCCATCAGGGTGTTCATGGAGGATCTGGCGCTCGTCTTCCGCAACGCTGAGGTGAGCATGTTGTTGTTGACTGTGTCAAGAACCTCGAGTGTGCGGTCGGTCGAAGTTTGGCAGCTTTGATTGCGACTCTGGTGAATGTAGTTCACGGTAGGAGAGGATAGATGGCATCAGGGCCTTTTATGAAGGGACTGCGCAGCGGTGTGGCGGTCTTGGCTGCCCTGTAGGTCCTGTAGGGTACGTAAATGCGTATATCATCAATTTGAATTCAAAAGTGTTGACCTCCTTGGTGTGTGTCTGTATACTGCGTACGTCTGGAACTGTGGCCAGGGCATTCATGGAGGACCTGCCACCAATTTGTTGAGCGTCGTTGAGCTGTTCTGCAGCCAGCCCCCTCATATTATCAATCATTTGTTGTCTTTGGGGCGTAGCGATATGTGCATGGAGAGTCACATGGCATGAGCATCACAAGATCATGCAGCTAGCCGTATTCCACAGCTTCCACATCAATACATACCTTTTAAGTGCCTGTGCTACAGTCTGCATATCATCAACTCAACTGTATTATTTGTCACCTTGCTGCTGCAGATGTATGGCTCCCCCGAGGTGCGCTCCGATAAGCAAGAGACCGTCATCAGCCTCATGGCGCGCGAGTGCGCGTCCTATACCTACGCCTGCTACCGGGCCTACCTTCAGGACCACGTCTCAGCTGAAGTCAACGCTCAGGTAGCAGCCGTCTTTCCCAAGTCGCTGCGCGGTGCGGAGGCGTGGACGCGTGCTGTTCACATGGGCGCCGCCGCCGCCGGAGCAGCAGTGTCGGATGCGCCGTGAGAGCTTGCACGGCCGGCGCGCTGGGGATGCGCATCAGCGTACCTGGTGCTCCGCGCATTGAAGCGCGCAAGGCTTGGCCCGCACGTGAGAAACTCAAGTGGAGGTTGCTGTGCACATCAGGTGGGGTGTGGGGGGGGGGGGGGGAAGGAGGGGATTTGTCATGCACTCTCCGGCCGGGGGTCAGCACTTGCTCGCAATGACGCCCATACCAATCTGCACGCCGCGGGGCGCTGCTCTTGTGAAAGGAGTTCTGTTGCTGTTGCTGTGCTGGACCTGCACAGCACTGCTGGCGCAGGTCAGTGTCAGCAAACAATTGAATGGAGTCAATGGCGCGCTCAGCGCTTTTCACAATAAATAAAAACAAAAGTCATGATAGCTCAGAGGTAGAGCAAAAGACTGAAAATCTTTGGGTCGTGCTTGCATGCACCGTGTGCTCTGAGTCATTCGCTGGCACAGCGACACACAATGTGCACACGATCTGGCCGCAGTCTCAGCTGCCGCTGAGGGGTCACGTCACGGCACTGCCGCTGATGCGCCTCGGCGGCACCTGCTGACAGAACTCCCTCGCAGCCGCCGGCGTCGGCATGCGAGCAAGGCGCTCGGCTTTGCGCGTTTGAAGCATCAACGCGCCTGTCAGGGGTTCAAAGGCAGATCAAGACTGCAAGAACTACTGCTGCAGGCTTCAACGCTTTAAACTGCCTTGCTGCTAGTACCACAAACAGTTACTGCCCATGGGGCCCCAGCCCTGAACGGCGCGGTGTTAGGAATTTGTAGGAGGTCGACCTCGAGATCTCTTGCCGCATTGCACAGCGCTGCGGTTGGGCTTGTGCCTAGGCTGTCTTCAGCTGTCTGCATCATACGGGTCTCAAGCAAAGACCTTGACGGTGGTTTCTCAAGGCTGCGGACAATTGTCAATACAGACCTCGCTGAGCTTTTCCATGTAGCACCTTGAATTTGAAGTATGATGCACGGCTCTGCCGCTTGTGTGATGTATATGGCAATTTCTGGGCTGCAAATGACATTGCCTTGCACGCCACACAATTAAGGTAATCATGGCCAACGCTCATTCTGCATTGCATCGGTGCTGCTTTGCCCACTACCCATGGCACTCACCAATGGCCAGCGCTGACTGCAATCATTTCCATCCTGTTCGGGGCGCCTGGTTGGTACTTTACACAGCACATTTAATAATTTACTCTATAGTAGCACTTCGCGCCCTGAGCGAGAATTAATAAAAAGTACTTAATGTGCACACGCCGTCATTGCACCACTGTGACAGTGATCATCACACCGCTATTGTTCCATGGAAGCACTCGTCTCGTGCTGACACATTGTTGCATGCCGCTTGAGATGAAGCCAGTCCTCAATGACATGTTTTCCACCATGAGGCCCCTATGATGTCCACGGGGACATGTCTGTAGTCACTATGTAGTACCATGACAGCAGTGCACGGGGACCCTCACGTTCAAGTTGCCACAGGCGCTTCTGCGGCCCGGCGTGTGGAGGTACTAATACTTCTAGTATTCAATAAGCATGTTAGTCAGCAGTAGTATCGCTGCAGCGCATCGTCGCCTCCTCAGTCACTATGGATGCACGAGAGAGTCCTCGAAGGACAGATGATGTGTGCCCCTGGCAACATTGAGCGCGCCACTGGGCTGCGCGCTTTTATGCGCTCAGCCTGGACCATTGAGTAGTCACAATGCATGCAGCAGCAGCTGCTGCTGCTCAGCTGCACTTGTCCGAGAGTCTCGTGCTCGCCTGACAGTGTGACCACAGTCGCCGGTGGCGGCGGCGGCAGCAGCGGCTGCGGCCGACCCCGCGCGCATGTGCGTGCCAGCACCATGACGGCCAGCCTGCCGCTCCACCCGATGACATGCTGGCCCGCTGCTGACAGCTGCCGCTGCCATCGCTGCCGCCGCCGCTCGCGCCGCTCGTTGCACCCCCAGTTGGCAATGCCAAAGAGTGCGGGCACTTGCGCGTGGCGGTGGTGGCAATACCGGCGGCGCCACAGCCGCCGCCGCCTGTGCCGTTGTTGCCCTTCAAGTTGCTGCCTGCCGGGGCAGGCGCCGCCGCTATCTATGAGAGACGGCGGTGGCGGGCGTAGTGGTCACCGCTGCGCCGCCACAGTGGCGGCGGCACTGCCATTGCCGGCAGCAGGCCGGGCGCGCTTCACGCTGCCCTTGGTGCCACGCTCGTCACCGGCCTGTTCGCCTTGGATGTCGCGGTTGCTGCGCTTGCAGTGCCCTTCATACCACGGTGACTCACTGGCATGCTGCTGTCGCCGCAGATCGCCGACGCGCATATGCCTGCAGCATCCGAGAAATCTAATGGGGGGGGGGGGTGCTACAATGTCAGCATCTGCGCGCCTCAGTAAAAGTGGGACACTAAGGTGGTGTCGCACGTCCGTATCTAGAGGCCAGATTCTTACTGCAAAGCAATCATTGACATGCTGCGCTGTAGGCGCCGGCGGTGCATGCGAAATAGTTGCAACGCATTCGTGTTGGTCAGTCCGACTGTCAGTGAGTCCTTGACCAGTGCTGCGTTCGTGAGACACAAAGAATTGACTGATCTGGATGGGGAGGCATGCAGCTGAGTGTGAAAGGGCATGCAGGGTGAGGGCAACAACAGAGTTGACGCCTAGCCACAGCGCGAACTTGCATGCGTCAAGCAGAGGCCTCACATCTGTCAGCTCACTGGCAGACACAGCGGGGTGCCAGGACCTGACCCTGAGCTTTCATTCGCATGATCTGCTGGGCAGGCACCGGTGGCACAGCAAGTGAAGAGCACGGAGGATTGCAGCGAAGTTTTGACAGCGTGCGCTTGCGTCAGCACGACCTCTCTCCAGCGCGATCTCTCATCTTACAGTGGCTGTGAGCTTGTGCTTATGGCTCCAAGTGGATCCCCCATACCTCATCTTCCGCGTTTGTGGTGACACGCCAACGGACCAACTCACGCCGGGGTTTTACGACAAGTGTGCATGATAAAATTGGCAGCAGAACGCCAGCGCGTCAGAGGTGCACTGCGCATGCGAGTGTCGAGAGCCTGTCAGAGGCGGGCGAAGGTCCACCTTGTACACGAGGTCCTAGCTGCCACAGCGGAGTGGAAGCAGGCGGTGAACGATCAGGAGGCGTTCAAGAGAGACCCGGAGCTGTACATGCGAAGTACCGTTGCTGGATGGGGGCTGTACGCTACAGGTGTGGCGGCGGGTGCTCCAGAGCCACATTAAAGCTCGCCGCAGCAGCATGTACATCAGCAGCTCCAGCTCCGGTGCCATTTAGACTCAGAGCAGAGAAGAGGGATTCCAGGCACAGGTGAGGAAGACACTGTTGATCAATAGGTACAGCTTCTTGATGGCGGATATTTGCCTAACTCATGTTTACATCCATAACCCTGGTTATAATATGCAAATGCCATTTGCCATGGCTTGTTGTCCAGGGGCCTCCACAGAAGCAGGTGCGCCAGACGCTGCAGCGGCGGCGCAAGTGCACGAGGCGGAGGTGCAGCGGTTGAGCGGTGCCGTCGAGGCCGCCGCAGCTGCGGCGCAAGGGCGCGATGCCACACCGGACAACATGCGTGACACTGAGCGCGACGCTCTGACAGACGGCATCAACATGTTGGCAAAACGCATTGCGGAGCTGGAGGAGGAGCTGCACGCGGCGAGAAGCAAAGCTGCTGCAATGGATGCGCTTGCCGACAAACTTACCGCCACCGAAGTGAAGCTGCATCAGGCCTTGGAGGACTTGCACCGTTCTGATCAGGCAAATGAACTTCTTGAGAGCAAGCTGCGCCTATCGGAAGACACATGGACTCAGATGGAGGGAGCTTTGGAAAAAGTGTCTCTTACTCTGAGCGGGCAGCAGCAACAAGTGCAGCCCGCTCCTGTTGGTGGCGCTGGCAACGATGCGGCGATTGTTGAAACATCGAATGGTGCCGACAACGCTGAGGAGACTCCGTCGTTGGGCAAAACGTCAGGTAATCATGATTGTATTCCCTTGGGGATTTGATTGCTCCCGTGGGCCCCATGCTGCCCCCTGTACCAGCCTTCCATGTGCTGATGTTTTTCCCATTGTTGAAAAATTTGTAGGTGGAAACTGCAGTGGTTCATCACCGTCTCCGCAGCAACGCGCGCCCTATACAAATCTGGGCAATGCCGTTGGTGGCGGTGGCCTCGAGCGGCAAACAATGAAGCCAACAGCGGTTGGGGCAGCAGCAGCAGCAGACATGCGGCACGCATATGGCAAACAGCGGGCTAGGACGAGGCCAGTTGACCTGCATGTTGGCTCTGTGGCCGGCCTGGCCGAGCATTCAGAGCCATTGCCGCAGCAGCAACACCAATCCCACCAGCAGCAGCAACAGCAGCAGCAGCAGCAGCAGCAGCAGCAGATCATGAAGAACCTGCCGCAGCAGCAGCAACAAATGACAAAGCAACCGCAGCAGCACGAAGGCCACCACCACCACCAGCAGCAGCAGCAGCAGCAGCAGCAGCAGCAGACGAAGAATCCACCGCAGCTGCAGCAACAAATGAAGAAGCAGCACCAAGACCACCACCACCAGCAGCAGCTGCTGCTGCAGCAGCACCAGCAGCAGCTGTGGTCGTACCAACCACACGAGCAGCCGTCGGCTCAGCTGCCATTTTCCGAGCCGCTGCAACGGGCATCATCCGCCAAAGCCATGGCTGCAACATCGCAGGCCGTGTCCGCAACCAGTTCGTCAATGACAGAGCGACCCGTGCACGCAGTCAAGCGTGCGCGCATCGAGCCCTCGCCGCCTCCGTTGGTGGAGGTATGTTGGTAAGAACTATGATGCCATGAGGTTTGCGGTGTGCATATGCACATATTGGCCATAGGGCGAAAGCGCCTAACAATACACTCCTGTATAGGACCGATGCATGATAGCAGTACCATTTGCGGTCACTCAAGGGCGAAAGCGCCTAACCATACACTCCTGTATAGGACCGATGCATGATAGCAGTACCATTTGCGGTCACTAAAAGTCTCAGACAACACTTGATCGTCCTTGTATCGGAAGACCAAGCATGACATTGTGAGCTGCTGAGGCCGTATACAACACTTTTACAACACAACGCATCTTGCTTGCAAAGTCGAAAATGTACTGTATACCGGTGTGTGTGGTGGCATCATCCTACCTTTGGTGCAGGCACAGGCTTCATGAGCTTACTGTTTTGTCTGCTTGTATGCGCCCAAACAAGCCTTAGGATTGTAGAAGCCTTAAAGGCCTTGATGCTAGTTGCGCCAGTTGCGCCTAAGCACAACTAGTTGCGCCTGGCCGGAAAAAACTCAACTCACTGACAACTGCAACAAAGTTGGTGCAACAGGATTGTTGAAGTTTAGGCGCTATCCCCGCTCCTGATACAGCCTGGGTTTGCACTTAGCTACTCCCCAAGTAATTTTTGTGCTCAGGGACTGTTGGGATAAATTAAATCCTATGTAGAATCAAGTTGTTGCTCTGTGTTTGAATTTGGCTACCCCGACATGCAATATGGCACAACAAGTGTTTCAAGGCTGTGCATGGGGACCTTCTCCATGCAGCGTCATAAATATTTACGGTTACCCTCGCTGTCAATGCTTGCCTGACACTCTTCCGTAGCAGTATGGCAAGAACCCAAATTCTTTTACGTATACCTCCCATGTAGGTGCAAGGCGTGCCCAACGGCACGTCACACGGCTCAACCATACTCACACCTTCTAACTAACCCATGTCAACGCACAGGCTGCACATGCCCGCGGTCCTGCTCTGAGCAGCGCCTGCCCGCAGACGAAGTTGCGGCAGTGCTCAGCAGCAGCAAGTGGCAGTGCTCCGACTGCACCGGCGGCCCGCAGTTTCCGCCCCATCCTGCAGTGGGCCTGGCGCTCAGGGTTCAGAGAGGTGAGCGCTGTGACGGCCCTTGTTGAGCACTGCGACAGCTGCTGTTGTGGTACGCTGGCCTGTACTGGGCATTGATACTTGAAGCACGACTGTGCGCAAGCGTTTCAGATGGTGCCTGCTGGCTGAGGATTGTGGTAGCGCCTTGGAGTGCTGCAACAGGCTCTGCTTTGCTCTCTTCACGGACTGCAATGATGCCTGCCTGTTGAGTGCTATGACAGCTGCTGTTGAGCGGTGTGACAGACCCTGTAGCGCGCTTGTGGCGCCGCCTGCTCCGCGGCTTCAACCGCGATGCTTGCACGACATTGCTGTTCGAGTTGGTGCAGATGTCACGAGTGAATGCTGCAGTGGCCTGCGATGAACATGCAGTATGCGTGATCTTCAGTCACCAAACGTCGCCACTTTCTGCTTCTATCAATCCGCTGTGCGCCCGTGACCGAGACTGGGGGGGGGGGCAGCTCATCACCGAGAGCATTTGACAAACAAAATCGTTTACAAAGATCCAGAGAAAAAGTTACGCTGCTGTTACTGTGTGCTGGAACAGGTCACTGTCAGCATAACATTGGACTATTGGGCAACGGCGCGCTCATCGCTGCTGGTGCTTGCAACTTGAAGCATGGTGTGCTCATTCGCTGATACGGGGACACACAATGTGCACAAACTTTGACCTTGGCTTCATGTCGCTGAGTCGTTCTGCCAGTGATGCACCACGGCAACATCTGCTGACAGTACATACTCCCTTGAGCCCCGGCGCTGGCAGGCGAGCAAGGCGCTCAACCGCCTTTGCGCGCCTTAAGCAACAACATGCATGCCTGGGGCTTCAAGGCAGATCACGATTGCCAGAATGACTGCTGGGCGTCAGTGCCTAGCCACATGTTCTTTGCCAGCGCCGCAATCAGCTACCACTGTCGCCCCACCCAGCCTTGGGGGTGGCACAATGCTGGGTGGTTGTGGGGGCAGTGGTCTCCTCCTGCACCGCAATGCGGTTGAGCTTGTCCCCGTTTCTGCATCTTGTGGTTCTCCAGCACAGACTGTGATGATGGCAGATATCTCAAGGCTGCTGAAAACTGGCAATACGAACTTGCAGTTCATGTAACATGTAACATGCACGCTTCTGCTGCTTGTGTTGTGACGATGGCATTTTCTGAGCTGCAATTACAATTGCTGCGCACACCACCCAAACAACGATGGCCAGCTAAGTTTGCTTTTTTCACTTTTATTCTGTTCGGGTCACCTGATTGGTAGTGCAGCATATCATCAGTCCAAAGTTCAAGTTGAAGGCATCCGTGAAGTGAATGTGGAGTTTGTCGGTGGAATGCCTTGGCCTTTTAAACGCAGCCCCATGTCTGTCCTGCTGTGGGTTTTCCTTATTTTAAAATGTAGTGCTTGCAGCTTGACCGCATGTTGCATTTTTGGAATCAGGAAGAAGATTGTGTGATTGATGCCTGCATCATTTGGTTGCGTACATCTCTGATGCCCTCATAATCATTGCCAGCCACCTCCTGTCAGAGCATAGAGTCACTCCCTGAATGTATATACACATGGCAATGAGACACCGCCTCTGACACATACATGGCGCCAGTACCACGACACGCTGCTTTAAACCTCAGACAGCATTACAAACGAAGTGTGCAGTTAAAACACAAGTGTCTTCAGCAATTGCAGATAAGCTTGTCAAATTCAGAGTGGTCCCTGGAGCTGTCCGGTACAGTGCCCCATCAACCTCCAAATCTTTGATACAGTGTAGCAATGAGGCCACCACTGTCCTTACTTTCTGCTGACAACTGCCTCTGTGGCACGTCTTGTATTGCTCTATCATCACGCATTGAGGCGCTATTGCGTCACCATTGGCTGGCTATGCGCCTCCTCGACACGTTTCAGTGCCGAGCACAGCCCCTGCAAGCGCACTACTGGTATCTACTCTCGCTGGTGTGTGTCTATTTGCGGTGGTAACAGCCCTAAGCAGCTGAGCACTGCTGCTGTGCATGCAGCGCAATTTTGCAGCCGCTCTGCACACCATGCTGTGTGTTAGTGTGGCACCTTGTGCTATGCGCACCTGACACTGCTGGGCGCAAGCGCAGCCCCATGCCACTGCGCTGCTGCCCCAGACATGCCAATGACTGCTTTCTGGTCACACACCTACGGCATGACTCCTGCATCCAAGTATACACAAAGTGCCACCCTTCCCTCCCCCTGCATCCACCCGGCCGCAGCACCCCCCCGCCCTGCGAGTGACTACTTTCTGCACAAGTGCTGCGCATCGGCCCCGCCAACACGCTTTGCACCCGACGCCGCCTCTGCCATTGCTCAGGCAGCCCCTGCATCAACAGCACTACCGGCCAGCATGAATATTGAAAGATGGCCTCCTGTTTTGTGGCGCGTGCCTTTGTGTGCCCGCCGCCGTCTGACCATCCTCCACCCCCCTCCACCCCCCCACCCCCAACCCCCCAAACCGTGGCTCTCGCAAGCACCGCCTCCCCCCCCCCGCATCAGCGGCTCGCCAGCACCTCCTGGTGGTCTGCGTGCCAGCGACTCACAGCCTGCGCATCCAATCCCCCGCTCTCCTGCCCAAACTGTGACCTGCAAGCTCCGCCTCCCCCCCCCTGAGCATCCTTGTGCAGCTGCCCCCCCCCCCCCCTTCCCCCAAACTAAGCACATGTCACCCCCTCGCATCAGCGGCTCGCCAGCACCTCCTGATGGTCCGCGTGCCAGCGGCTCACGGGCGCCGCGTGCCCCAGCGCGTCCACCGCCGCCTGCGCGTCCTCCTGCAGCTCCGCATCTGCCAGGTGCGCCTCCACACCCCCCTGCAGCGCTTCGCGCACCCCCGCCTCTGTCAGCCGAGTCCTGTTGTCGCCGTCCGCCGCCGCGAGGTGCGCGGCGGCGAGCGCGGCGTGGCGGAAGACCTCCGCGTCCGCGCAGTGCGTGCTGAGCGCCGCCACGACGGACACGCACGCGCCTGCAGCACGCGTGGCGCGTTGCATGCAGTGTCACGATGGAGCGCTTTGGAGCATTAACACACAAGACATGGGTCATGCGACGCACACGCACGCGCCTGCGGTGGAGTCAGAGGTGAACTGGCAGAGGACCTGGGCGTCCGCGCAGTGCGTGCTGAGCGCCGCCACAACGGACACGCACGCGCCTGCGGCAGCGCCGGTGGCGTGGGTGCAGTGGCGTGTCGTGCGGAGCGTTTTGATTAGTGGACAGCATGCATGATATGGGTTGTTGTGTGAGAGTTTTGAGTGAACTGGCGGAAGACCTCGTGCGTGCTGAGCGCCGCCACGGCGCACACGCACGCGCCTGCAGCACGCACGAGCGGTGCAGCGGTGTCGCGTGCGCAGCATGTTCTTTGTGAGGATATCCACGACGTGGGCCGTATGTTGCGACTTTGGAGTAAATTGGCGGAAGACCTCGGCAGCCGCGCAGTGCGTGCGGAGCGCCGCCACAACGGACAGGCACGCGCCTGCAGCATCGGCAGCGTCTCATGCAGTGTAATGAATCACTACTAGTGATGGAGCGCTTGCAGAAGCACCCTCCTGCTGAGGGCGCGTCTAAGAGTGGTCACCATCCACTGCCCCACAAAGCTTGGAAGACCGGCAAGCACCTTTACCATGCATGTACGTGCGTAGTCGTCCATAACATGGTTGTGCCAATGACACCCAATGGTGCATGCGGCAGGGTCCCTTTGAGCATACGCGTTGCATCAACACTTGGGTTAGAGCGGGTATCGTAAGCGTACGCGCTGTACGCCAGTACTCCATCATGCACAGCCCCTTGATGCCGTCAGAGAACCAACCCCGCGAGACGCATTGAAGACGGCACAGCTCCTTGAATGTGTACATACTGCACGCTGGTACTATTGGAATATGGGCTTATTCTGTGTCTATGTAGCCTGTAGTTCAATGGTTCGTGTCTGTTCGCAGTGACGGTTACAGCAATTACGTAACCGCCACAAAAACGCTTATTTGTTGCTAAATGCACACTTGTGTTTTTGGGCAGCACGGACATCTTGGGTGTATGCTCCTGTTGCTGTCATGTCATCTGAGGATAAGGACTAGTTCGAAGTACCTCTCAAAGGCGACTTATCGAAGGTCACTTCTAAGGTACGTGGTGCTTGTGAGTATAAGCAGCCCCTCGAGCGCCCTCACACACACAACGCCACGACACGCGTCAAAGAAACACATCACAAGACCACTACGACTTGCCTGCGGCGCCGAGGCGCGCTGCGTTCTCCGCGTTGTGCCAGGCCAGATCCGCAACGCACCACATGGCGTAGTGCTGCACGTCCGAATCAGACGGGTGCGCGCGCGCCGCGGCGGCGACAGCTTCGCAAGCCCCCGTCGCGCCTAGCTGCGCTGCGCGCTCGGCGCTGTGGTGCGCGAGGTGCGCGACGGCGCGGGCGCCTGCGGCAGCGAGCCGACGGCAGTGCGTCAGCTGTTGACGTTGAAGTTGAACATGACGGGATTCAATGCGCGAGCGCCTTGCTGCGGTGAGCTGTCGATGTGTGCGTGATGCGTGCTAGCTACATAGGTGCTACGGTGTTGCGGGTGTGCGCCCGCGTAGGTGTGCAGCAGAGTTGGCAGGATGTGATCATGTGCTCGCTGCAGGTTCAGCTTCACACATATGAAGTGTACGATTCATGCACCTGCTGAGGGGGCAGAGGGGCGTGTGCTTTGGTGCGCGATTGTTGAGCTCACACGGGTGGTCAAATGTGCACGCATGGTCAGAACAACGTCACCTCTGCATTTCACTTCAAACTTCAACAGCACTACACGCCACCTTTAGACAATTGCAGCCCGAGACCCAAACTAGCAAACCGCAAAGCTTCTCTCTCGCAAGCCCTCGTCTCACCGTAGTGCTGGACGTGAGCGCTGGTTGGGTGCACGCGCATGGCGGCCACGATCGCGCCGCAGCCGCCCGCGGCAGCGAGTCGCTGAGCGTTGTCGGCGTTGTGCTGCACCAGCGAGCTCATCGCACGCACAACTTCAAGATCGAGGTCCGAGTGGCCGGCGTGCATGTGGCAGCACCTGCGGAGCGTTGCCACAGGATGTGAGAGCCGCGCGCGCTTGTGAGTACGCAACATAATATGGATTGAGACGAGAGGGGGGCGTGCGTAATCGAGTGCACACTTTGGCAGGCGGTATCGCGCCACAAACACTGATGGCGGGCATGCAGCGTCTCGATCGACGCGAGAAGTGCCTGCATCGCGCATGTGACAGCGCCATCTTCATCTCTGCTTGACCCAGGTCTTTGGAAACTCAAGAGGCACGCTCAGCCAAGTTATCGATGAAGGAAACAATAAGGGCACTCGTCGCCGCAGCCGCCGCGGCCTCACTTATGCTGTATGGTGTGTATGCATTTGGCAGCACCTCAGGAAGTTAGCCACCAGCTGCAAGCGCCGCACTTGCGTGAGTACGCAATGTGTTGCAGGGTGATTGGGGAGTGTGCGGCGTGCGTAATCGGGTGCGCACTTGCGCAGCGAAGCCCGCGCCGCAACCGCTGATAGCGGCGATGCGTTGTCTGAATCGGCGGGAGAAGTGGCTGCAACATGCACACGCGGCAGCGCCTGCGGAGCACTGCCACTGCCCGTGATGCGATGCTTTGTCCCTGCTACATACACGGGTGTGTGGCATGATCAGCGTCACTTTCATCACAATGCTGCTGCCCCATTGCGTCTCAGAATAGTCACCACAGTTCAAAACATGCAAGTAGGACGTGAAGAAGGGGGGCCTGCGAGCGCGCAGTCCATCCCATTATATGCCGCCCGGTTTTCTTGACCTGCGTCACATCAGTCACATAATTTCGGTGCTCACAGCTGGTGGCAATGCGCCTTAGGTGCTGCCAAATGCACACACACGTGTCCTGTACAGCTTGAGTGAGGGTGAGGTCGCTGCGATAACGAGTCCCTCGGCATTACCTTCACCAAGTACTCGGCTGAATGCGCCACATTGGACCCCAAAGACCTTTGTGTGTGCACCCAAATACGCAATACGCGAGTCCGAAACAGCAGGTCTCTTGCGAGACAAGATGTACCTTCCCCAGGGCCGACGTCAGCCAGAAACTCCACGCACCTGCTGCAGTCGTGCGCGTGCTTGGCCGCGGTCATGGCGGTTACGACCGTTTCGCACGCCCCCGCGGCCCCCAGGCGCGCCCTCATGTCTGCGCCGCGCCACGCCAGGCTTCGGATGGCCCACGCGCACTGCTTCTGGATGTGAGGGTTGTCGGTGTGGGCGCGCATGGCTGCGACGATCGCCTCGCAGCAGCCGGCCTCCAGCAGCCTGCGATAGACGGGGTGCGGGGGACAAGAGGCTGCGGCGCTTGAAGTCGAGAAGTCGAGCTGAGCACTGCGGTTCCCGATGCTGCATTAATGGAAGCGAACCAAAAGCTCGTAGAGCGGTAGGTGACAAGGTGTGGTCAGCCGTCAAATTGAATGCCTTCCACCAATAACCGTGGTCGCCGCTGCTGTTATACTTCAGAGTATGCATGCTTTCATCGAGCTCAGTAGGTACAGGGCGTCTGGTGGAACGTAAAAATGGCTCATGCCAGTTTTGTTGTCACACAAATGCAAGTTTAATGTGGCAATGAGTATGTGCAACTGCCATGCTCGAACAACGGCGGAAGCCTTGTTTGGCTTTGACATTGACAGGGTCTTGCCGCGTGCATGATTTTGCCTGCAAAATTTCTGGGCGCTGCCAGCAAGAAACTTTAGACTGAATCCAAGACGTGACAGGTATATTTGCATCGAGATGAGATGTTGACAAGCAAGCTCACTGGGCTGTAGCCCTGCTGGATGTCAATCGATAGAACTCACCGTGCTACATTCTCTTTGTTTGCAGTTGCTAGAGCGACAATCGCAGCGGCGCTCTGCTCCTGTACTTCGCAGTTAGGCAGGTGAGCGCTCATGCCCGAAACCACTGCTTGGCACATCCCAGCTTCGCCTAGCAGCCTCTTGTGCTCCGTAGCATCCGGATTGTGCGAGGCAAGATCTGCTGCCATCTTGGCTCCCGCAAGCTGCACTCCTGGATCCGAACAGTGAGTCGTCATGGCGAGCGATGCGCTCGTGTAGTCCTTTGTGTTAAAGCAAGCCGCCAGAGACTCTGTCATGTTGTCTTGCTGTGCTAGCAGCTCTCCTTGAATCTGTCACAAAAGCCGAACTGCAATATCCGGGATGTTGCAGTTGCTGTTGAGAAAAAAGAAGGGGCGCGGCGGCTGGATGGTCTGTCGAGCTTAGACTAAGGCCTATGTCAAATGCACTTCGCCTGACGCGGCTAGCTTAGACCAACCTCAGCTCCTCTGAAGATCCGCCCAAAGCCACGGGAGTTTTGCGCCTATGTTCAATTTAAATAAATATAAAAATGCGAAAAGTTCAACTCTCCCTGTAAATAAATATAAAAATGCGAAAAGTTCAACTCTCCCTGTAGTGCAACAAAAAGGAGCAAACAAGCATGACTAATGTAGGGCATCAAGAAGCAGCTGGCGCTTTTTGCAGCCAAGGGCGATGGGCAGACGAAGGCGCCAACATGCTGCGATGCTCTTAGTGAGTCAAGAACTCGGAGCTATGAAGCAGAAACAACACAGGGCCTGCAATCTGGCACCTATTCTGGGACAACAACAATTACACAAACATGAATCACACATGTGCCAGCCTGGACTGCTCTCTATTGCATTGGCGATTGTAGGGGAGGCGCAACCTTGAACAAACCTGGCGTTCCTGGCACAGCTGAAACTGACATGCCAGCTTCCTCCATGACTGCGCCAATCGCCGCTGCGGTCGCGGGCTGTTCAGGCGTGCGCGCCCCCGAAAAAATGTAGCGCGCCGCTGGCGGCGGCTGCGCCTGCAGCTGCCTGACCTCCGCACGCAGCGCAGCATGCACTGTGGCAATGCAGCAGCTGCTGAGATCCAGTGCAGCGCTCGGTGCATGCTCCTGCTGTGCGGGATGATCCACCAGCACCGCCCACCCCCTGCTAGCACCCTCCTTCGGCGGCACCAAGACCTTGTACAGGCCAAAGTACGCCGCACCGCCAGCCTCGCGCCACAGAGAGTCTGCCGCCGCAGTGTCGCCCACCTTGTGCGCCGTGCTCACGGCGACATCCCACATGCTACGTGTCGGCGCCAGCGCCAGCGAAGGCAGGCGCCGCAGCCATCGCACAATGCGCGACAAGTCACCAACACGACCGCATGCGTTCACAAAGAACGTGACCGTTTTCTCGCGCATAGTAGTAGTGCTGTAGCAGTTGAGCGCTGCCTCCAGCGCGTCCTCCGCGGCCACCATGTGCTTGCCGTGCGCGTAGCCGATGGCGAGCACGGCCAGCGTCTTGGGCGTCACCTCCTTGCCCGCCGCGTGCATGCTCGACAGCACGCTCTCAATCGCGGCGCCATCGCCGAGCGTGGCATGCGCCTGCAAGAGGACCATGTACGTGGTAGTGGTGGGCGCAAACCCACTCTCCGCCATTTGAGCCGCCGCATCGAGCGTGCTTTCTGCCGCAGGGTACGCGGATAGCACCTCTAGGAGGCAGTTCCACATGCCCGCGTCGACAAAGACGGGGTGATTCGCCTCCATGTCGCGGAAGACGTCGATTGCGCGGCGCCAGTCTCGCGAGTACCTGCACGCCCGCAGCACGCGCGCAAAGGTGCGCCTGTTGGGGGCGACGCCAGCAGCTGCTATGCTCGCCAGAATCCTGTCGGCCTGCTGCACGGCTTCACTGTTGCGGCATGCATTAAATGCCAGATTGTACGTCGTTAGATTCGCCGGCACCCCGGCCTGTGACATGAGCTCTATCACGGTAGCTCCACCCGCACCAGACCTAAATCTGGGGTTGATACGCAGGACGGCTTCAAAGAGCGCCCTGCCAGGCTTGTGACCGCTGTCCACCATCTGGCTGAGGACGCGCACTGCACTGCGAGGATGGCGCGCCGCCAAATGTGTGCGGACGAGATGCGCCCAGTCTGTCGAGGTGGCAGGCTCAGCATGCGGCTGTAGCTCTGGGGCGCTGGGCATATTGATATGCTGACCTGTGCTAGCGGAAGGGCGCGCAATGGATTGGAGCTGATCGTTGCTGTCCCGGGCGACGCCACTTCTGTTTTCGCTGCTGCCATTGCTGCCGGCACCGCTTCTTCTAGTGCGACGGCCGCCACCGCTGCTGCTGCTGATAACGATGCTGCCACCCCTGCTTTGCTGCCCTTTGCCGGGTGCTTTACGTGCTGCCGACGCTGGCGTGGATGTGCTGGCACCAAGGGGGCGATCTGTGGCCTTCTCAGGCGTTGCACTCGCAAAGCCACGGGCAATGCCTGTGACGTGTATTACACCTCTGCTTGCATCGATGAAACGCGCATAAACGCCTGCCTTGACAGCGCATGCGACAAAAGTCGAGATCCCTCTCGCAGGGTGAAATCCTTGGACTCTTGAAGCACACAAACGCTGCTTCACAGCAGGTCCAGCATCCACTTGGACACCTCTGGCAGCACGTCAGGCCTGTCGCCCCGCGAGCGACAGCATCCTGCGCTCTCGCTACACACTGTGACACTTCACGTTCCTGGGTTTGAGACCCAGGCTTGAACTTCTGTCGAGTTTGGTGCAGATCACGTTTGATGCCAGATCTCGTGACGCAGGCCGAGAGGCGCTGGCGGCTGGGGCTTGGGCGAGAGCTTAGGGGACTGACGAATTTCCTCTCGGGTCGCGCCGTCTACGGTCGCCGCGTGCCTCGGCACGAGGGGAAAAAGCCGGATCTCTTAGGCGGTGAAGTGGGCCACGTGGCCTTTTTATTGACACGTGGATGGGCTCAGAGCTTTCACACGGTAACCGCGGATGATGCATATGCCTACAGTAGCTGGCAGTGCTCGCCGCCTTGCAGTC
Source organism: Tribonema minus (assembly GCA_017506865.1). Taxonomy (NCBI): domain Eukaryota; class Xanthophyceae; order Tribonematales; family Tribonemataceae; genus Tribonema; species Tribonema minus. The sequence continues at coordinate 249,142 of JAFCMP010000047.1, read as the reverse complement.
ACCGTCATGCAGCGCCTACGGTGTGCAGTAGAGCAGGAAGCAGCTCGCAAGCAGGCTAAGCGAGGTTGGTGGTAACAGCCATCGTCTAGACCTGGAGCTGCACATACACTTCCCAAGACAGGAAAGCACGGTACCTGTGACCGACCTCCGTGCAGGCGCTTGTTGGCGCCCAGGATTGACATGTCTATTCTGGTGCAGTGCTGCCCGCATGCGGAAGCCGGAGTTCGGAGCTGGAGCGCGTTTGTGGAAAGCAGCAGCGCCAGGTGCTGAAGGTTGGGGGCGCGCTTACGGTTGGCGCGCGCTTACGGAGTTGTTGGGAGCACCAGCCACGCCAGAAGCCTCAGCAGCAACACCAGCAGCGTCGGGGGCGTCATCGGCAGCACCGACAGCACCACCAACAGCAGCAGCAGCACCTGGTCCAGCAGCAGCACAGCCATACCTGCGTACACAGGCAGTATCCCGGGGCCTGAAGGCGCTGAGGATTGCTACATCCACTCCTCGGGACTGTGGCTCACAAGCAGACGCCGGAGTTTGTGGCGGAATCGCGGTTGTGGGTTCGATGCCAGCAGCTGCAGCAGCTCTGGCACCTCAGGATGGACCTATGAAGTGGAGGGCGCTTGGAGTGTCCGACTCGGCAGCGGCATGCAGAGGCACTATCCTGTTGGCGCCCAGGATTGCTATGTACATCCACTCCCCGAGAGTGTTGCCCAGATGTGGAGGACAGAGCAAGTGGCCGGTGCGTGCTTGTGGGATTGCTGCTAGCAACAGCAGCGCTCAGGGTGGCGCTAGGGATTGGAGCACGCTTGTGGACTCGTTGGCAGCAGCAGCAGCAGCGTCAGCAGGACCTGCATTTGTTCCGCACCTGCAGAGGCACTTTCTCGGGGCCTGTAGATTGATGGCGCCCATGATTGCTACAACCACTTCTTTGTAGTGTTGCCCGTATCAGCATGCAAGGGGGGGCTGGGCCGCGGTAAGCCTGCGCGCTTGCCAGCAGCAGCAGCAGCAGCAGCAGCTTTGCCGGACCTAACTTTCACAGTGACGGCACCATATTATGGGGCTTGCTGCAACCACACTGGCGCTGAAGTGTCGCCCACGAGCTGAGGGCGGATATGTGTGCTGGATCTTGATTACAGTGAAGCAGTTGCTGGGAGTTCCGCAACTGCAGGGGGAGGGTTATGTAGTGGTAGTTGGGTTGGGAATGGATGCGCTTGTGGGAATGGGATGCGCTTAGGCACACCCTGTGTGCTCTGGGAGCCGTCGCTAATGATACTGTGTCTATATTGCATATGCTCTGCATGACACGGTTTTTTACATGCGCCCCTTGAAGTCAATTGATTATTAATTCCAGCAGCGCGCTGCTCAGCCGCACACAATCCCGGGTTGGTCTGGGTCTGGGCCTACGACCCAGAACTCCGGCAGCGCAGCGCAGCTGCATTTCAAGTTGTCAAACTTCAAGTCTTGAAGTACGGTTGGCGCCGCGCCTTTGTACTGTGCATCGCCTCAGTACGTCCTAGCAGCCTTCTTGCGAGATATTAGCAGGAAATGTTGATTCATGTGGAGTACGTTCTACGACACGAAGGCGCTGCAGGAGAAACTGCGTGCTCTCGCCAGTGCTGTGAGAGGAGTCAGCTATAGGCATTGTCTAGGCTGATGCTGGCATAGACAATCGCATAATATAAAACTAGCAGCATCAGAGCCTCAAAGTTCAGGCTGAGCTGCCAAGTTCAATAACAACCAGCAGCATCAGAGCCGAACCGAACTGCACTGCACTACCACTGCACTGCACTGCTGCTGCTGCTGCTGCAATATCCGGATGTTCAAGTTGCAGTTGGTTGTTGAGAAAGTCTGCCTTGCCTGGATGGTTTGTCGAGCTAAGACTAGGGCCTATGCCATGTCAAAATGCACTTCGCCTGGCGGCTAGCTTAGATCAACCTAGCTAGACCAACTCACGGGAGTTGACGCGCCCTGCTCAGGCACCTCGCCTGTCCCGGCAGGGCACTATCTTGCTGTGACTGCGGCGCTGCTGCCGCAGCTGGCAGGGCGGCTGTGCCCTCACTGCCAGTGTTAGCCTCATCGGCGTCCCGTGCTGGGGCCTGCCGATCTCTGACAGTCCGCGGGCACAAAGCAGCGAAACACGGTGGTGCGACACGAGTCGACTGCTCGTGCGGGTTGAGCACAGGATTCTCAATTAACTGACCTCACCGACTGGGCAACACTATGCGAGTGGCCACTCGACTTCTCAAACGGATGCACGCACAAGCCCTGCCTAACGTGTGTGCGCGCCGATCGTTGTGCGTCAAGGGCGTCCCTGAGAGCACAAATTCACACCACCGGCGTCACAAGTGCAGAGCAGTTCCGTTATCGCGCCTTGGAGAGCCGGCACACTGAACCTGCACAAGATGTAGCCTTCACTGTGTCTGCCTAAAAGAGGGGGTAGGGCTCTCATTCTCCCCCTTTGACAGCAGACGATAATGTTGCGCACCGCCCGTTTCCTGGGTTGACTGCGCCAGTTCACCGATGCCTGCTATCCCACAAGTCGTAGCCGGAGAATGACTTGCTCTGGCGCTGCTATGGCCTTTAAGAGAGGGTTTGTCTGTGTGGCTTTGCTCTGTGCCCTGTACTATGGCTTGCCCGCTGCAGGGGGCTTCTCTGGCGCTACTGGCGCTGTTGCTGTGGCACACTGGGCCCTTGCAACGAAATAGCAATACCGTGCACGACCAAGTGCGTCGGAGCAATGCAAAGGCGTGCAAATCTGCTAGGTTATTGAGGCACCGCAGTGGCTATCCGCCAACTCGCAGGTCGGATGTGATGCACGTTGAAGCTCGGTTGTGTGTCTGTGAGCAGAGATCGCCAAGTTGATGTGGCTGATGGTTGAGGATAGACAACGGAGCAGCAGAAAGGCTGACACTTTGGTGATTGGTGGTGCTGTGTGTGACAAGAAGCCTGAATGATGTACTTACACTAGGGCAGATGCGGTGACTCTCCGCTTAGGTCTTGAACTGTGTAGTGCACATCTAGGGCTTGGTCCTCTGACATCACAAACATTCGTAGCAGAGATGTCAAAATACAAAACATTGCCAATTGTGTTCTAGCATATCCGCCACCTAAAAAGCTGCCGCCACTCTGGAAGACTCATGACGTGCTTGGCATACAAGAAGGACTTCGAAGTTCTTCCGAACTATGTGTCTCATACGCTGTAGAACAAGGCCTGGTGAAGCAGCTATGTGATGCATGTCGCACTCTCCTACGCATAGGCACCCCGGTTATATTGGTGGAAGGCACTTGCGGCTAACCATCCCTTGTCACCTAGAGCTCTACGATCTTTTGATTCGTTTTTCATAGGCATGGAGTGCAGCTCTGTGTGCAGCACACTGCTTTTTGCCACCCATGTTGCATATCCTTCTGGAGCACCAGACCCAACACAATCCGATCCGCTGCGCTTGCCATGGCTTGCCCAGAAGACGCAATACACAAGATTGCGTAAACTTTCAGCACACCAATCACGCGGCAACACGCACGACACAAAGATGCAGCGCACACAAAAGCAGCCATTCTCATTCTTCCGGCCATTTCATGTTGCGGTATTGAGATTGCCTGCGCTGGGACGCAACCGATGCACCGTGTAGCGGCAGCCACAGCGCACAGTGCGAGCAGCGCGCTGCTCGCCGAGCGCCATGCACCCAGCCTCCAAAGACGTACGTGCCAACGCGAACAAACCCCACTATAGCAGAGCAAGCGGGCAGCCTGGGCCTAACCCTCAAGTCCGCACCATACCATGCTGGACAGCAGTGTGCGCCAATTGTGCCGAAACAGAAGTGCCTGCATGACCACCACTGCTGCCGGCAGCACCGCCGCCACCACCGCCACCGCCGCCACCGCCTGCGGCACCGCTGCTGCCCCCGTTACTTGCGCCGTTGCGCTGATGCCCTGCGCCCTGACTGTCAATGGTACGAGGTCGCTTTGACTCTGACTCTGAGTCGCCAGAGGGTGCGCTGCGCTTGGGCGAAATGTCGGATGCCGCAGGGGCTGCGCCGGGGGGGTAGGCAGGGTACCCGTGCGCCTCGAGGGACGCCCAGTCGGGCTCGCTGAGCAGCGGCGCAATGTGCGTCACGTATGCGGCGTGAACGAACTTCCGCATCACCTCTGCAACCCTGCGCAGACCCAACAGCGCGTGCACGAGGCGGTGAATTGGGCGTGAATTGAGCGACCGCAGATGCATTACGTGCACTCGACCTTGCGAGCACCGCGCGACAGGGCGCGGTTGTGGTAATACGGTCAGCTTCAACGCGTGAAAGCCCGCGTGCTGCAGCTGTATGGCTTGCCAACAAGGCGGCTGCAAGACTTCTGCAATGAGTGACCATTTGAAGCTGGGGGACGGCAAAAAGGACAGGGGGAATGCCTGGCGGCACTGGTGACTGCACTTGTGCAGCCATCAGCTGCAGCATTTCACGGTCCGAGTGGATGCAGCGGCGATCATCACACCAGCTATACACAGGCGTCATGGATTAGAGTGACACAGCACCATCAGGCACTGCACTTGGCACACAGGAAAGACATCACAAATCCACGTGCATCGCGACGCACTGCACAGGAGGCACTGCGATCAGACTCGTGTGCACGCACTGCAGCCGCGTCACTCACCCGTAGATGACCGTTTTCTGCCGGTTGTACTCCTGGCAGTTGGCCACAATCTTGGCCAGCACCTGGAGGTACGCGCAGACGGCCTGGCGCATGGAACCGGCGTCGTTCTCGATGCGCGAGTCGAGCACTGTCAACGTCAGCAGCGCTTTCGCCGTAATCAGGTCTTGCGGATCCTGCGCGCGTAGCGTTGGCGACATGGCGACAGCCCCATCAGGGGTATGTATGTATAGCGCGTGTGCTGCACGCAGTGGCCGCCTCCTGGGAGCTGCTCATGAGGAGGAGTCACTTGCAGTTCAGGGGAAGTCATTTGCAGTTCACCTTGCGGCCGCCTCTGTCAGAGAAGGTTGCTGCGGCAGCCATAAGCAACGACATGATCTGCTCAAGGCGGTAATGATGGTGGCGATTCCACCATGTCCAGCGACGGCACACTCACATGCTCAACTGAGAATCACCACGTGTGTCAGCGGGTCCTTGACGCATGTACAACGCATACCGGGCCTCCAGAGGCCACAATGCTGTGCAGCGACAGGGAACTCAGCATATCTGGCAATATATGTCACTGAAGCGAATGAGACAAGCTCACTTGATTGCAACCCTGGCTCTCAGCAGAGCCCTGTGGGATGAGCACAATGCTTCGAACCCAGGCCAATCAAGGCAGCGAAAAGCCAAGAAAATGCTCGTTTTTATGAGATCTGCTACCACACTGTACGACCCAACACCTGCGGTGGTGCACCACCTTCCACAGTCGCAGCAGAACCGCAGTAGAGCTGACTGCAGAGATGACGACTTACAGCTACAACCTAACAGTAACTCAAACCATCTCCTCACCGTGATAACCTCCCTGTAGTCAGGAAATTCGGCCAGATCCACCGGCCTGCCAAAGTAGCGCTGAATGAGGTCGTGGCCGTCCAGAAGGCGCTGCAGACAGTGGAGCCTAGACGCATACACAAGATTCAGGGCGTTGAGTGGGTGTTTAATCATCGCGTATTATGGGCTGTCAGGAGTACGTGACTCTGCTAAAGACCCCAGGAGAGGCCAATTGTTTATTGTAAACGTCGAGTGTTTCTGACAAGGGTCCAGGAGAAGCCTGTGTGGCTGATCCAGCAAGCGCTGCAGAGCGGGGAGCCTGGCCACACACATGAGTCACAGGGCATTGTGCAGATCTTCAGTCATTGCTCGTTGCTGGCAACAGGAGCATTTGTGGACCGTTCGCAACGCCCCAGAGAGGCCTGTTGTTTGCTCTACCGATGCACTGTAATTAAAAAAGGCTCAAGAGCAGCCTGTGTGGCCAACCAGCGGCAGCTGCAGTGACTAAAGCCTGGTCCACACACAAGCCATCTCTATATGTTTTGACTGCGCAGTTGTAAGCCGCTGCTCACTGCAGGGGACAGAACTCGTGGGCTGTTGCCTTCCAAAGACTGCTTTGCTGGTAGCGTGTTAGTTGTGCATGATGCTGTGCTGCCGCTGTGCGCCTAGTCTCGCTGGTCTGTGCCAAGCAATCAAGTCCTGCACGCGTTGCTGCTGCTGCCTTACCCAATACTCTTGACAAATTCTGCTTGAATTTGTACAATTGATCCCGACTTGGCAAAGGTCTCAACAGAGGTCTGTTACGTGTGGATGCAGGTGGATTGCATGCAGTCAACTTTGGCTGCGCCGCTGTGACAGCGCTGCCTGTGGGCGATCACGTGTGTAATCACCATGCCTCGGCTCTGCAAGCAGCAAATCTTGACTCATGAAGGGACTCACTTAGGTCTGAGCGTGGTCACAGGCAGCCGTAAAGGGCGGCCTTAAACCTCCATTGCAACTGCTTCTAGGAATGAAGCTTTACCAGGCCCTGGTTGTGCAAGCAACAACAGCAAGTGTTGACTCGTGAAGGCACTCACTTGGCTCTGAGGGTGGTCCCAGCCAGCTGCGGCGACGCCTCGTCAGTGCACTGCGTGCAGCAGCGAGCAGCAGACACACAGCGATCGGTGCATTCGTGGCAGTGAGCAGAGGATGCTCGGCATGCAGCAGCGATCAGCATGCGACAGCGAGCAGCAGACGCAGTGATCAGTATGCGGCAGCGAGCAGCGGGCGCAGTTCTCAGCATGCTGCAGCGATCAATATGTGGCAGCGAGCAGCGGTGCTCAGCATGCGCAATCAGTATGTGGCAGCGAGCAGCAGTGCTCAGCATGTGGCAGCGATCAGTATGTGGCAGCGAGCAGCGGACGCAGTGCTCAAAATGCGGCAGCGATCAGTAGGTGGCAGCGAGCAGCGGACGCACAGCGCTCATTGCACGATGCACTCTGATAGCAAAACCGTGTAGGGCAGTGACGTCAACCTCCATAGGGCGCCTCTATAGGGTGGCGCACGTCCTAACCTAACCTTAACCCTAAACCCTAGTTGGGAAACAAGCGGAGACAATCGCGACCGATCTCACTCCGCAGCCGCGCGCCGCACCATGAAGCAGTGCCACGAGTCCGGCAGCTGGCCTAATCCTAGCCCCTTACGACACAAGAGACACAATACGACCGATCTCACGCCGCATCTGCGCGGACGCACCTTGAAGCAGTGCCAAGGATCCGGCAGCTGGCCCGGGCCGTCGACGCCCACGAGCTGCACGCCGCGCTTGGCGCGCAGGCAAGCAAAGTGGTATCCTAACCCTAAACCCTAGCTAAGAAATAGGCGGAGACAAAATGTCGCGACCGATCTCACGCCGCAGCCGCGCGAACGCACCATGAAGCAGTGCCAAGGGTCCGGCAGCTGGCCGGGGCCGTCGATCCCCGCGAGCTGCACGCCGCGCTTGGCGCGCAGGCACGCAAAGTGGTATCCTAACCCTAAACCCTAGCTAGGAAATAGGCGGAGACAAAATGTCGCGACCGATCTCACGCCGCAGCCGCGCGAACGCACCATGAAGCAGTGCCAAGGGTCCGGCAGCTGGCCGGGGCCGTCGATCCCCGCGAGCTGCACGCCGCGCTTGGCGCGCAGGCACGCAAAGTGGTACGAGCGCGGGCAGCCGTCGCACTGGACCAGGTCGCCAATGTTGCCGCATAGCGCGCACTCGTCCATGTTGAGCTGGTCGTCGGGCTCGTCGTCCTCTGCGAGTGGCGGCGCTGCGGGGGGCTGCTTTTCCTCCTGCGGAGGCGCGGCGGAAGTGAGCTGGAGGTCATGTGGGTGGATGGGGGGGGGGGGGGGGGGCGAGGGGGGGCGGAAGTGGCGGGAGGTGGGGGGGGCTGGAGGTGATGTGGGTGGGGGGGTGATGCAGAAGTGGGCAAGGGCAGGGGGGCGGCGGAAGGGCATTAATCGATGCACAGTGTGCGCACCTAGGCAACGGTGCTCAAACGCGGTGCACCTCAGAGAGCGCATGGCGGTTCAGAAGGTGGAAGCGGCAATGTGCATGAGAAGAACGATACCGGGTCTCCCTAGGTTGGTGTCCTTCAACGCCATTTATTTCTAAGGAGCAGCTGCTTGTAAAGGGCGGCTGGAAGGCACAGTTTTTGTACATAACAACACGAAACGAGCAACATGGTTATGTACACGTTGTGGATATGGTGGCACTGATGAACTCGTTCCCAACTGCTGCAGCAGCAGCGGCGACCACGGTCATTGGTGGAAGGCACTGGCAGCTAACGACACCTTGTCACCTAGAGCTCCACGATCTTTTAAAACGTTTCTATTCTGAAGGGCATATGGCAGTTACATGCTTGTTGCCGTTGGCACGCTTGACGGTTACGGCAGTTGCACTCGCCAGTAGACACACTACAGTATTTTACTTCTAGCTGCACATGACTGGCGTCGGTCCTCTGTTGCATTGGTCACCTCGACGCCTACCTCTGCGGGTGTGGAGCAACAGGCTGGTAAGCAGCAGCTGTCTACGTTGCAACAGGTCATGAGTTCAAGCTGACAGTTTCCCCGTAACTGCTTTCGCGTAACCGCTGACCTTGACGAGATCCTCGTCATCGAGCGCGTCCGACTCATTCCCTGCGGCCCTTGCAGCAAAGTGTCCAAGATTTCATTTCCGCCTCGGGTGCCTGCCCTGAAGGCCCTACTGCCGGAGGGTGGCCTCCGACCAGCGCTATGTCTGCCATAACTGTTCTCTCATTCCGTGGTAGCTGGCTGTGCTACGGTGGCCTGCCTTACGACGCACACAGTGTGATCAAACGCAGGGACCGCCGATTGCGCGACAGCAGTGACATCACTGCAGTTCAGCTGGAACCAATACTTATATGTTTATAAATAAATGCAATCGCTTAGGGCTCCCGAAAAAAAAACGGGCTGCCTCTCCGTGAACTCCGATGCACCCCCAGCGTTCTGTGTAACTGCTTTCGCGTAACTGCTGACCTTGTCAATGAAGTCGTCGCCATCGAGCGCGTCCGACTCGTCCCCCGCGCTGCCGTCGCTGGAGCTCGTGTCGCGCTTCGCGCGCGCTTTCGCGGGCGACTTCTTGACCTGCAGCCAAGGGGTGCATACGAGGCCTTGAGCACGCTGTCATGCGGACACCTGTAGTCAGAGATACGTGCATAGCCCGGGGCAGTAGTGGAGGGACAGGAAGAGGAGGTGTTGACTGCAAAAACGGCGTGCAGTGTTCCTGTGAGTTTGCCGTTACGCGCAGGGCAGAATTTCACGTGATGGACAGCAGTATGAGAAGTGCACAAAGGGTGGGGATCGTGCGCTGCCACTGACCCTAACTCTAGCCCATCGCGTTATACTGTTTGACTCGTGGCCAATGGCTGCAGCAGCGGCGACTACGGTTATTGGCGGAAGGCACTTGTGGCTAACCACTCCTTGTCACCTAGAGCTCTACAATTATTTTATTCGTTTCCATACTACGAAGACTCTGGCGCCCCAGCCTGCACCACTTCTCAGCATGGCGCAAATTTGGACAGGAAGCTTCTGAGGTTTCTGTCAAAGCACCCACAGGGATTGCGGGGGTCGGCAGGAAGTTGCGGTGGGTGCGCATGTTTGCACTGGACGCACGAAGACTGGCACATAATTCCTCGTCTACACAGTACTATAAAGAACCGAAGCACATTACAACAGCCGCCGTTTCTACAAGCGGCACAGAGCCACCCCTTCTATCCGAGAATTGCTGAGCGACCAGAATTTGATTTAGATACAACGCATTGTACTGCTGCTGAGACGCGGCACACACCACACCACCATCACAACTTCAACCCTGCAGTTGAATACACACACTTCAAACATCCGCCGGTGACGCACCTGCGACGACGGCCTGCTGCGCGACGCGCCCGCGCCGTGCGGCTTCCGCGGCGTAACCTCCTCGATCACCATGTCGTCGCTCGCCGCAGGTTGGGCCGCGGCGGCAACGGGCGGCGCGGTGGCAACGGGCGGCGCGGCGCTGGCGGCGACAGCGCGTGGGCGAGCGTGGTAGCCGTTGGCAGTGCTCAGCGCTGGCTCCGGGTGGAGGAGGCGGGACACGATGCGCGCCGCTTCCACCTCCAGAACCTGGGGGAAAGTGTTGAAGTTGGAAATTGAATCAGCGGCAGTGTGCACACTCAGGGGGTGGTCAAACCAATTTGTAGCCGTTCGAAGTGCTCAGCGCTGGCTCTGGGTGGAGGAGACGGGACACGATGCGCGCCGCTTCCACCTCCAGAACCTGGGGGTGATGATCGAAGTAGAAGTTTGCAGTTAGCGGCAGCAGTGAGCACACTCAGGGGGGGGGGGGGGCAACCAGTTTTGTAGCCGTTGGCAGTGCTCAGCACAGGCTCCGGGTGAAGGAGGCGAGACACGATGCGCGCCGCTTCCACCTCCAGGACCTGGGGGTGGCAGTTCAAGTTGAAGTTTGAAGTTGGAGTGTTCAAGTGAGCAGTGCGCACGCCAAGGGTATGTAGGCGAACAATGAGGCACATGCGCAGGGAACAGCAGTGTGTACGTCTCTGCGCTCTGAGCGCGCATGAGAACAGGCGTTGGGCATTGCTATTACAGGATGGCTATGCTCACGGCGCAGGCGGGCCTGTTTGCACCAAGTAGGTCTCAGTGCGGCCCGCCCAGGCGCTGCTGTGAACATCTTGTTGTGCACTTTGACTGTTGAAAATCTTGCCTGGGGCATGCAAAAGCCCAAATGGTTGACGCCGAGCTTGCCATCAACATGCACCAGTTGACAACGTGTCTCAATGCGCATTGACGATCTGTTCTATATGGCACCGCCATTGCTCGTGTTCAGCGGCCTTGTGAAGTTCAACATGAACTGCCTCATGCAATGCTTGCATACCGTGCGCATACATGATCCCACCAAAAGCGTACCTTCAACGTATGATGCTCCGCAATGAGTCTGTCCAGTGCCAGTCCATATGGTGCGCATATTTCAAAGTATATGAATTCAATGAAAGCGAACCTTCAGTGTATAGTACTCCGCAATGAGACTGTCCAGCGCCAGCCGCGCAACCGCCATGGCTCGTGTTCACCGGCCTTATGAACAGTAGAAGTACAAACTACTAGCTTTCGCAACCTACTTCTATCAAAGATCTGTACCTTCAATGTGTAGTACTCCGCAATGAGACTGTCGAGCGCCAGTCGCGCCTCTGACGCGTCGTCGCCGCCCACGCTCGCGCGCAGCTCCACCAGGATATTGAAGTGCGTCTTGAACTTGGTGACGCGCGCGGAGTTGCTGCCCAGCTGCCGCAGCACTTGCGACATCTGCAGCGCGCGCGCCAGGAAGGAGGTGGGGGAGGGGGGGAAGGGGGGGGGGGGGGGGGGGTTCAGCGCGCGTGACAGTTCCAAGTACCTCACTTGCCGTACCATTACTACAATACTATTTTTCCTTTTAAGAAAAAACGGGGAGATCATGTTGTAACAGCGAGCCGCTTAGCCTGGCATATTGGCCACCCTCTGCCATCGCCGCAGGGTGCAGCATGTCACCAGCACTATATGGCCACCGCTGCTGAAAAATCTTACCATCTGCAGTGTGAGTGACTGATGCAGCAGCAGCACCTGCGCTCCTGTGTGCGCGTGATTCGTGCTGAGCAGTGCTGCCAGCAGCGTCCCCCACCAGCATTGCGTAAACCGCGTGAGAGGCAACAATCGATGAACTACTTAGAATCTATGCTGCCTGATGCTGTCATCCATGAACCGCGCAAGAGCATCTCCACCGGTGGCGCGACACCGCAAACGCAACTCGCTGTATATATCTGCGGCTCGACCCACAAAACACCGGCCAATACCGCTCCCGCGCCCCGCAGAACTGCGCAGTTTTTGCGGCCCCCCATGAGCCGGTTTGCGAGGACGGGGCCGCTCACACAGCGTCTGCGGTTACAAAGTGCGTGGTACGCGTGGGAGATGCTCTGAGCACTGTCACCGCAGGCCATTTTCACGCGCCGCGCCCACCTTCTTCTGCACGCCGCGCCCGTGCCGAGCGCTGTCCCTCCCGTACAGCACCCCCAGCATCCTGGCGTACCCCTTCTGCGCCTGCCGGAACTCGTCCCCCAACCCCCCCCCCGCGCCCGCCTCAACTTCAACCTGCCGCACCAGGGCCTCGCGCATCCGCCGCTGCTGCGCGCGCAGCGCCGAGGACAGCCTGACGACGGGCAGCGCGGGGGCGCTCCCGGACGGCATCACCGCCCACAGCTTCTGCGCAAACTGCTTCGCCGTGGCGTCGAAGAAGCGCGTGTTGCTGCACGCGTGTGGGGAGGGAGGGGGGGGGGGGGGGGGCAGGGGGAGTGCGGTGCGCGCGAGTAAGTCTGTGTGCTAGTGAGTCTCTCTGGAACATGTATGTTCTACAAGGAAGGGCTGATGCAAGAAAGAACAACATGTGATGCAGGAAGGGAGTCTGCCTGTGGCGATTCGCGGAGCACTGTTGAGTGGTGCTGGTAATGCGTCGGTGCATGGCGTGTCGACAGAGCTCTGCACGGCACGTCATGGCAGTGCCAGCGACTGCCCACACTGGCACCATCTATATATTGTGCACGCCTGCAGCAGCTGGCACGCCACGCTGACGAGATGCGTCTCATGCGCTGGGTCATGGGGCATTTCGTCGGGGTCCAAACACGCAACGCATCAAAGCTTTCGCGCCAGACGATCGATGCCTAGATTTGAATTGTAGCAAAGACCTGCTAGGACTTGATCGCCATCGCCTGCGGTAGGAGCGTCACCTGTCAGCCGCAGCAGGCGCGTCTCCCCCCCCCCGCCCTGCACACTTCGAAAACCACACTTCAAACTTGAAGCGCGCACGAAACTGCAGATCGTGAGCAAGGCCTGTGGTGTCTCCATCACCCCCACATCACAGGGTCCGCACTGCACACCTCACGACGCCAACCCTGACCCCAGCCCCAAGTAGAGGCAGTAGGAGCGTCACCTGTCCGCTCATCTGACTGCATGGAAATAAGTGCTTGAACTGAATGGGTCTAGGTCGGCATTAGAGTCAGGGCTCGGGGGGCCATACCACATGCAAGGGGAAACTTGAAGTAGGAGCGTCACCTGTCAGCCGCAGCGGGCGCGTCCTCCCCCCCGCCGTCCAGCGGCAGCGCCTCCAGGCACAGCCACTGAAAATGCAGCCGCAGCCACGCGGCGGCGAGCGCTGCCACGCCGCCGCGAGCGCGCTCGCACTCGCCGCGCAGCACGTCATCCGCTGCGGTGGCAAAGTCCTGCGGGGTGGCGATGGCGCGCGCGCGCAGCTTGGCGCGCAGCCACGTGACGGTAAGGCGCGCGCACGCGCTCGCAGGGGGGTCGGGGAGCGCCGCGACGTTGAACAGCATGTGCGCGGCAAGAGTGTTGAGCACCTGCGCAGGGGTGTGTGTGTGGGGGTGCATACAGTATGTATGGTTCAGCAGCAAAATGGTTGTAAGGTTTGAGGCTAGAAAGTGGCTCTGGCAGCGCCGCGACGCCGAGGAGCGCGTGCGCGGCGAGCTTGTTGAGCACCTTGGGGGGGGGGGGGGGGGCATACAGTACGTATGGTTTGGCAGAAAAATGGTTTGAAGGGTGAGAATTGACAGGGGGGGGTTAGAAATGGCGGGCGGCTCCTGTAGCACCGCAGCGCCGAAGAGCATGTACGGTTAGAGCTTGTGTGGAGCGCCTCCACGGGGGTGAGTGAGTTGGGGGATACAGTAGGTATGCTTCAAGCAGCAATGCTTGAGTGAGGAGCGATGAGGCGAGGGCTGGCGGCTCGAGGGCTGGCGGGCATCGCCAGAAGAGAAGTTGGGTCATGCAGCATGCTGTACGTGATGCGGAACATTTCGTCGTGGCACTTGCAGCAGCAAAACCATGTGCAGCAGAGCCCGGAGGCGCTTCGCAGTGCTTACAGAAGGTCCAGACCTGAATCAGCCACTTAATTGTACCTAGCGCAGCGAGCTTCCTGAGCAACAAGTGCTTCATGGACGGCAGCTGCAAGTGGTACATTCTTCATGAAACTGACACCAATGCTGTATGTACTTCAAGCAGCGCTGTGCTCACCTGCACGGCCTTGTTGACCCAGTCAGGCTGGTCGGGCTCTGCCGCCGCCGCGGCAGTGACCTTGGCAGGCGCGCGATCCTGCGTGTGACGCTCCGCACCGAGCACTGCCGCCAATGCTGTAGCCAGAGACACGTGGGATGGGAAGGATATCAGGGAAGCGCTGTTGCTGAGGCTCAATATGGCGGACTGCACAGGGTTGGTCAAGGCTTTTTTGGTGTGAGTTACCGAAGGCAACTCAGTGAGCGCAGCAGTCACTGCTCGTGCACTGGTTACAACATACTGGGTCGCGTTCGTTGTTGTGTGTGTGATTCAGTGTCAGCATAACGGTGGTGTGGTACTCGGCGACGCATTGCAACGTCCTCCTTTGAAAGACAATCTTGCCCTGCCGGTAGCGTTGCCTTGGTGGTACTTGGCCACACCGTCTCTCCGCACTGCAGTGAATTTGCAGATTCCGCTGCTTGTTGACGCTGACAAGGAACTGTCACCTCCACGAGTGCCTTCAGCAACCTGCAAAATGACCTGCTGATTGCTCCTGGCGGTGATAGCTTTCGACTGGTATAGCTCATTTGCACTGCATGGGTGCGTGCTTCTTGACAACACAAGGCGCCATGCTGAAGGACAAGGGGCAATGCCCAGGCCAGCAGGTTTAACTCAAAGGCGCAGTTGCACTGTGGCCCTCTTACCTACCCACATGGCGATAATGAGCAACCCAAAATACTCCTGTGATATCTCAATGTTAGAAAGCCAGCAAGGCTTTGCCATACTTCGGCAGACAGCATTACACTCCCTTGCAGCACGACTTGCTCGTGGTGCCGCACTGCGAAACCGGACGTTTCACCCAGAACTTGAAGTACAGCGCACAGCGAACACACACTTCAAGTCAATGACATACATACATACCTGCTTTGCGATCCGCCGGCAACACCAGCATCCCGGAAGCCATCGGCCCAGAAGCTGGCGTGCGCACTTCCATCCTCTCTGCAGCCTTGTCACCAGCGCCCCCCTGCCCAGGCTTCCCCCCCCCCGCCACCGCTGGCTGAGCAGCAGTTGCAGTTGAAGTTGCAGCACGCGGTCCAAGACCCGCCGCCGCCGCCACCGCAGACGCCGCCTCCGCCGCCGCCTTGGCAGCAGCGGCAGGGCCCGTCATGCCGCCAGCCAGACCCTTGGCTGCCGCCGCCGCTGCCGCAGGCTGCGCTGCTGCTGCGGGCTGTGCCGCCACCGCTGGTGGCGCTCCTGCCGCTGCCGCCGCTGCTGCTGCTGGCGACGGTTTCGGTGACGTCGCGCGAGCCCGTGTCGGCGTAGGACGCGCCGTTTCTGCCGCTGCCGTGCGCTCCTGCTGCGCCTGCGCCGTCACCTCCGCCAGCGTCCTGGGAGCTGGAGTTGGCGCCGTCACCGCCGCTGCTGCTGCAGCATCCTTCGCAGCCGGCGTCGCCGCCGCTGACGCAGCTGCCGCTTTACCTGCTGGGGGAGATGCCGCGGCGGCAGCGGCTGGTGGCTTTGGCGCTGTTGCTGGCTTCGTCGCTGCTGGCATAGAAGCTGCAGGCTTCGGCGCCGCAGGTGCTGGCGCTGCCGGCGTCGGCGCCGCCGCCGCCGCCGCAGCAGCAGCTTCGCCTGCCGCCCTCTCCGCACTCGCGACCACTGCGGGCGGCGCAGGCACCACTGGTTCCCCATCCACCTCCATGAGCACTGTAGGCGCTGCTGCCCGAGCGGGCGCGGCCGGCGCCGCGGCAGCTGGCCGCTGCTGCCGCTGCTGCTGCGAAGGCAGCGCCAGCGGCAGCGGCGGCGGCAGCACGCGCGCTGCCGCGGCGGCAGGCGGCGGCAGCGGCTGCAGCGCAGCCTGTGGCGGCGGCTGAGGCACTGCAAGCTGTGACTGCCTCACGGCTGTTGTGAGCGTGGAGATGCCGGCTGCAATCGCCTCGTTGATCTGCTGCGCCAGCTGCTGGCGCACATGCAGCACCTGCGCGGCGCGGCAACATATGTTGAAGTTGAGGTCTGCGCGGATCGCAGCTGTCTGACAGGGAGAGCACCGCAAAAGCGGCAGGCATATGGGGGTGTCACTTGAGGTTTAATGCAATTGTATTTTCAGCAAGACGTAGCACCAAATGACCATTATCTCCTTCAGGTAAGTGTCATCAGGATTAAAGATGAAAACTACAAACAACCTAGATCTGTTTTGTATGGCCTAGTTTGTGAGCTGCCGTTGCAGCAGTGCTCTCTGATTGATACTGCAACTGTTGCATTACGGAATGAACAGTGCCCAAAGCCCCTGAAACTGCTGCCCGTGGGGCGTGTTGCAGCTGCACTTGGAGTACGTGCCGAGCAAACAACGGCCAGCGCGCCACGACGCTGCAGAGCGCTGTGATGGTATGTACATATGTACAGTATGTATACCATCAACACTGCGTTCAAACTGCCGCTGCGACAGCGTCGCGCCACGGGCCCGTGAACACTTGAACTAAACTTGTACTTCAACCGGTGAAGGACATGGCACTACGCGCCAACGCCACTACTTTGACAGCAACACGCCGCCGCCGCGTGCGCCGGAGCAACCACACTCCAGCGCGCTGCCATGCCGCGTCACACCGCTCAGCCTTCGCGTTTCACAGCGCGCTCAGCACAGTGTGTGCCTAGATGCATACGTACCTGCGTGCCGAGGGCCGTCTGCAGCGCCCCCGTGCGCTCGTTGAGGACCGCCAGCGTCTGCGTGTGCACGGTCGTCGCCACCTGCGTGGCCATCTGGTGCGCCACGCCGAGCTGGTGCTGCTTCATCGCGTCCCCGTCGGGCACTTTGGCCAGGGCCTTCTGCAGCTCCGCCAGTTGGTGCTGCAATGGTGCGGACAGAACAGCCGGTGATGCTGCTGAGATGAGAATCCTTGTGCGCATTGTAGGGCAACGGTTGCGGTGCACAGAAAGAGCGCAACCGACGTCCTCTGTGGTACGCCAGTAGGGACGTTCTTCAAGGGCCTGTGGAGCGCTGCAATATGGTGTGTGCGATCGCGCAGTCTTGAAAGGCACGGAAGCATTGTGAACGTGTCCTGTTGAACAGGTGCACTTGGGAATCGCCTATGCAATGCTCTCGTGCATGAAGGACATGCCCTCCTTGCACAGGTGAAGCTCGAATGATTTTGTGCAGCATCACGTGCTGATGCAGCGTCCCATATCGCGACCGCAATGAAAGCCTAGCTGACATGTCTTGCATTATATGGGGACAGTAAGCATCTCTGCTGTCAGGACGCATGGAGGCGTTGTGTCCGCCAGCGTCACAGTAACTGACTGTAACTGACGTTGAAGGCGCATCCACCGCCCTGCAGAGCATACACACAAGTGCAGCATACACCGATCACTGAACCACCCTCCTGCCCGAGCAAGCAGCACAGAGCCCGAAAACCTCAACATCAAGTACACTCCTGCTTTTTCGCGCCCTGAGCGAGAATTAATAAAAAGTACACTCCTGCCATCGCCAAGTACCACTCCTGCCATTGCCTCAACGTAAGGCTGCACCACGCGCGATAGATACCCAGCAAAACCTATACATACATACTTCAGTAGACTCCAGCCATTGCCAAGCACCACTCCTGCCATGGCCTCAACGTGAGACTGCACCACGCGCGACACCCAGCGACACCTACAAATACATACCTCCACCCGCTCGCGCGCGCGCCGCTCCGCCGCCAGCGCCGCCCTGTCCGCGTCCGCCTGCTTCTGCAGCCGATGCGTCGCCGCCGCCACCGCCTGCTCCACCGCCGTGTTTATGTGCGGCTGCAACCGCTGCAGCAGCGAGTCCGGTAGGTGCGCCTGACCCCTCTGATGCGCGGCGGACGACGCGAGGCAAAATGCTGTGTGAGACGCAGTGATCACCGGCTCACTAGCCCAGCGGTTTGCGCCTGTGACCCCCTGCTACAGCAGCCGACCCCAAGGCATACCTTCGGCTCGCCTGTATCAGCGCTGCTGCTTGCGGTGTGACTCGCCCACAGCGCTATGTTGGTGTGCAGGTACCTGACGATTTTGTCCGACAATATTATCAGACAATGGTATCTCTGTCCCGAGGAATGCCGTGTCGCTGGCGGCAGTTCTGACCTCAATGGCCGGCAGAAACAGGGTCAGCAGAGAACGTTGCAAGCATGCTCACCAAGTCAACGAGTGTGAGATACACAAGTAGAGTCTTGCAACAGCGCTCCGCGCAACTCATCAAGCCCCCCCTGTTACCTTGTGAGCCACCTGCTGCGACAGCTGGTCCCCCTGGCGGCAGCTCGCCCCTGAGCCAAGTAAACGAGTAGAGTCATGCCACAGTGCTCTGCGCAGCTCATAAACCCCCCCCCCCCCCCCCCCCTTATCTGGTTAGCCACCTGCTGCGACAGCTGATCCACCTGGCGGCAGCTCGCCCCTGAGTCAAGTAACCGAGAGTAGAGTCATGCCACAGCTCTCTGCGAAGCTTGTAGCCCCCCCCCCCCCTGTTCTTACCTGGTTAGCCACCTGCTGCGACAGCTGGTCCACCTGGCGGCAGCTCATCCCCACCGTCCTCGCCAGCGCCCTCTCATCCTCCGCCAGCTTCCCAAACCTGCGGCAGAGCAGGAGGCACAGCACGACAGTCGTGCCCTGATGGGATCAGTCTTCAAAAAGTGAGGGGAAATTGCCTTCTGAGCACTGCTGTGTTGCCGTGCTGCGCTGTCGGCGCGGCGCGGAGCGCATGCGGGTGAGCGCAGGTGACGTGGCGCATATGATGAGCATTGTGACAATCCCTTGCTGAGCGGTGCGGCCAACTTCAACCACCCACACACCATCAACCGTAGTCGAGGATGGTCCGGCAAATGTCATCACGACCAGGTCAAGATGAGCTCGTTCAGTGATTGCACACCACATCAACTCTAGGTGACCTGTCAACACTTGCTTGAGAAAGAGGCTGTTTGGTGATTGCGCCCCATGTCAATTCTAGATGACCTGACCTTGCGCATGTCTTCTTTCTGACTGCCCCCATACTCATTCAGCCCAACGCACCAACAACCCGGCGCAATCAACCACACGCACCATCAGCAACGTACCTGTTCTTCAACGCCGCCAGCTCCTGCTCCAGGCGCTGCCGCACGCCCCCCAGCTGCGCCTCCAGCGTCGCCTCCAACGCTTGCTCCGTCTCCTCCTTCACCCTGCGCAGCTGCGTGTGGAGCGCTGCGGCCTCGGCGCACAGCACAGGATCCGAGTCGGGCATGTTGGCGAGGTCGAGGGGGAGTCCGAGCTGCCTGCGGCACTTGTGGTAGGCGGCATTCAGGTCGCGCTTGGTGCTGTCGAACCTGCGCGGGCGGGGCGCGGCGGAGGGCGCGCAGCGCGGCGCGGTGTGAGCGAAACGAGGGGGCGATAGCTAGTTTAAGGGTAGATGTCATTGGTGAAAGGGGGGGGGGGGGGGGCATGGCCAGCTGCTGTGCAAAGGACGGGATATCAGGCACACACACACGCACACACGTATACGAACACAGAGACCCGATCCTCAGATGCTGTTGCCTCCGCGGACAGAAACGAAGAAACTGCGGTGACACACAGATATTTACCACTTGCCAGACGCCCAAAGCAACGTGCTCACTTCTCAGCTGCTTCACCTACACCTGGTGACTCTCCTTGTGTAGCGCACATACATACCCCACGGCGCACTGAGCGCTGCCCTCACCTGGGGTCAGCGAGCAGCGGATCCAGCCTGTCCATGTACGCGCGATAGACGTCGGCTATGGACGCCTTCGAGCCACTGGCCTCGTGCGCCACCACGGCCGCCTGCGCAGTGGTGAACTCGGCCCTCAGCTGCGCCTTCGTCTCCTGCGGCATCTGCAGCGCACGGCGCCATTGCAGACGTCCATCCATGTTTGAATCTGCGGCGCTGACCCCAGGTCTTTCGTTGTGCTGGCGTGAAAAGACTGCACCGGATCACAGTGCTGAGCACGCCAGCGACATTGCTCGTGAAATCATGTGTATATGCATTGGCAGCCCGTGCTGTACGTGGCATCGTGAAGTTGCGTGCGTGCTGAAATCTGACTTCCTTTTCTGGTACTTGATTGATATACAATACGCCTAATCGCCACGAGTCTGCAATGCGATCTCGACCATCAGGCAAGGCTGAGTCAGCGCACTGCTTCGGATTTTCCTTGTAAGAAATTCAAAGCCAGATCAGGCAAAAAGCCAAAGAGCACACCACACAGCAACACCGTTTGCTGTGAGCGCCAGAAGTGTCAAAACTGAAAAGAGGCGGTTCTGACGTTGCAGCTGAATCAAGGCACAAGGTGTATGATTTGCGCCTAATGAGCTCAAACTTTTCAACATAGCTGTCTCACCTCGTGATTGGCGATAGAGTACAAATCAATGGCAAGGTTCAGGTGCGTGTGCAGCGGCTGCTGCGGGCGCTGGACGATGGCACCAGCAGGCTGCGGCTGCGCATCCGCTCCATCATGTACCACAAGTCCTCTCCCCCCATTAGCCAGCTGCCGCGCCATACTCCCACGCTGGCGCCCTGAAGATGGGTCACATTGCAAAATCCGTCAAGTTGTCAATCAACTGCCAAATCACATATGGATCATGGATCGAGTAGTCTGCGCTTAAAACTTCTCTGTGCATGTCAAATCAATTAAGAGGCAATCGCAGGCCTCCTTTTTGTCAAGGTCAAAATGGAGGACTGCGAGTGTTGCTGCCACTCGCGACAATCAAATATTTTGCTCACCTGCGGCTCTCTTACTGACCAAAGAAGGCCGCAGAGGTCAAAAGATAGAATTGTTGGCAAGGCAACCTCAAGCAGTCACTGACTCGGGTCCGTTGTCGCTATCAGCTGTATACCGCTCACAGCCTTCACGAAATACTTCTTCAACTCTTCACTCATCTTCAAGCCCTTGAAGAAGCGTTGAGAGCTAGCGATTGAGAGCACTAGCGCCAGCCCACAGAGGAGGTGGCGGGTGGCTATCAGACTTTCTGCAGTCAACAGAACCCGCACCAGGCAGCCAGATCGGCCAAGTCTGGTGACTAGCGGAGGTGGGCTAAAATCGCCGAACATGAAATGATCGACACACAGTGCTTTGTTGCTGTCGGTAAACAGTAAGCGATCAGGCCTTGTGTGAGCACATTAGCGGTGGAACTACTGCCGTCACAGCAACAAACGCCGCCAATGATGCAGGGAGAGGCTCGCTCTCCAGCGGCTCAAAGCAGCAGCAGCAGCATAAATTGTTCGATGCATGTCGCTCCGTCGTCACTTAGTATAGACGCTCTCCGTTGATTGCATACGATTCACGAGCTTCAGTCTTCTGGCAGCATACTGATGGAATCGAATTTTACTCTGATACGCGCATAACGGCAGTACAATTAAGTGCCACAGCCTCTGAGTGTTCAGTGGATTTCAAATCGATCACAAATGTGGCACGCACGAACGAAAGCTACACAGCGCCCGTACACTTGTCGATGCCAGGCCGAGTACATCGGAAGGCTGTCATTGGTGTCTTCCTGACAGGCAAAACACCCTCACAGGCATTGTTTTGATGTGTCAACTCTGCAGTCAGCACCACCAATGCACTACATGGTGTGAGCTCATTGGATTGCCGAGCCTTCCCTGCTATGACATTTCTTTTTGTTGATGCGAAGAGCTCCGATGTGGCGTGCGGACGCTGACTCACCCACTCACATGGTCTCTTCTTCAGCAAACCTGACTATTGCCTCACCGTGCTCACCGCACGCTCAGGCTGCAAGCACTTGAAACAACACGCAGTCGGGCAACATCCGCTGCACTCTGGATGGCGGAAGGCGGTGGCGGCAGCGCTGCTTCCTCAGCCGACGGCACCGCCGAAGCCCCTGTCGCCATAGATGATGACGAGCGGCCACCTCAGGAAGCGGCAGCGGTACAGGCAGCCCCCACCCAGCCTGCAGCAGCGGCGGCGGCAGCAGCGGTGCCGGCGGCTGCAGCAACAACAGCAGTAGCAGCAGCTCAGGAAGCAGCAGCGGTGCAGTCGGCCACCACCCAGCCTGCAGCAGTGCCGGCATCGGCGGCGGCGGCGGCGCAGGCGCCGGTGGCAGCAGCAGCGACAGCAGTAGCTGCAGCGCAGAGGCGTGACGCGCCGGCTGCTGCTGCCAGCACCACCGCCGCTGCTGAGGCATCAGCAGCAGCAGCTGCAGCTGCAGCTGCGCAGAGGCATGATGTGCCTGTCACTGCTGCAGCACCAGCAGCAGCAGCAGCAGCGCAGGGGCATGACGCGCCCGCTGCTGCTGATACCGCCGCCACAGCGGAGGCAGCTATGGACACCTCGCACCATGCACACACCAGTCTGGCTATCAGCATGTACATATGCGCGGACCGCCTGATAGGGGATGGCGATCGCCTAGCGCTTGATGCCGCATTCAGCGAAGCGGATAATGTTCTGCGCGAGCACGAGCAAGCGCGCAGCAGCAGCGGCGGCGGCGGAGGCGGAGGCGGCGGAGCAGCAGCGGCGACTCTCCAGCCCATGGACGTTTTCAGGCTGTATGCTGACCGCATCAAGGCGGCAGTGGGTGCGCAGCGGTGAGCAGGAAGCTGGAACGTCACCAGTGAAGTGCATATAAGGCGGAATAGCCAGGCGTCACGAACTTGTGTTGGAGCGTCAACTTCAAACCTGGCAGGCCCTGGCACTGCATGGAGACGTCTTGCAAGTGCCATTGACTGCGACAGCTTTGACTGTATTATCATCCTATCTTGTATAAGAGCATGGCGATTATCTATTCACCTTCAGCATGGAATCCTCTGGTTGCGACACCTGCGAGTGATTGCGGTACTTGCTGAGCACTGATTGTCATTCAACACGGCATGCTTGATTGCTAAGCTGTAATGTAGGCAACCTCTAATTGCCCTACAGCAAGCTTACCTTCTCAGGCCTGCATGTACAGATTGCAGACCGCAGATCCTGTGCATCACATTTGCTAGCTGACTGCACGAGACCTCGGCAGCTTGTGCGTATAACGCCGTATATGAGAGCTGTTGGTGTCTTATTCGTCAGTATCCAACTTCAACTTGCCGGCACTGTATTCTGTGGCATGTGCCACCGTGCCTGAGGCCACCTTGCACTCCTTCGAGCGCGCCATCAAAGTGCAAGACCATTTGTTCACTTGCGTAAGCCGCCACCACTTGCCACCATGACGTGCTCGTTTACTCAAAACTCAAGTGTCCCCCCTGCCCCCCCCCCCTCCCAACTGCAGCTTCAAAGCGATGGCTGCAGCCCTCCAGGAAACCCTGCGCCAGTACGCGGTGCAGCACGGCTACACCATCATAGAGGGGGGGCGCACCTCGAACCACCCGCCCGCTGCGTACCGCTCCGTCTCCTCAGCATCAGCATTGCCGCACGCATCCCGTTCTGCCCGCACCGCTGGCCCCACACCGGCCGCCGCCGCCGCCGCTGCTGCCGACGCTTCGCCCTATGGCGCGAGCGCGCATTCGTCCAGCGGCAGCAGCGCTGGCGGAGCCCAGGCGCGCGCCGCCAGCAACGGCGGCGGCCGCATGAACATCAGCGCTGTGTTCCGACACGCCGGTGGCGTTGCTGGCAGCGGCGGCGGCGGCGGCGGCGGCGGCGGCGGCGGCGACGCCGCAGTCAGCCTGCAGACGGTGGCGACGCACTCCACGCAGCTGGCGGCGTGGACGTCGTCGTGCCTGCAGGAACACCAGGCGCGACTGCAGGAGCACCAGGCGCGACTGCTGCGCGTGGAGGCGCGCTGCGACGCGGTGCCGCCCGCCGCGGACGTCAAGGCGTGGGTGCTGAGCGCGCTGGCGGCGGAGCGCAACCGCGTTGTGCCGGAGATCGTGCGGCTCGCGGGGGAGGTGGATCAGCTGCGCAAGGCGGTGGACACGCTGATCGGCAACCAGAACTGGCTGTATGTGAGTGCCGTTGGGGTCGGTTGAGCGCGGTGCCACTTTTGTTTAATTCTGTCAACAATTGTAGATATTGCAACTTGCAGGGCTGGCGCCTGAACTCAGACGGCCTTGGCGCAAGTGAGGTCAGGTTCTGAGCCAGGGTAAACTGGTTGAGCCATGGCGCAACTGGCGCAACTCTTATTTTAAGGCTTCCTAGTCCTTCTCAGTCACTATTATGGCCCAAAGAGCTCACATAAGGGCTAGGATTAGGGCTAAGGTCAGGGCTAACCCTACTTGAGACACTAAGCCTAGGCAAGTCTTGCGAGTAAACTTGTGAGTAACGAGTAATACTCGTGAGTAAACTTGCGAGTCGCCAGTTGCGCCAAGAGACACTTGGGCCGCCAGCTGGCGCAACTGCCGCAACCATCAGGCGCAACCTGTTTGACGCAAGGGGTTCAGTTTAGGCGCTAGCCCTGCATAGCTGTGTCTGGTGGCTGACGGTCCCAGACTTGCCAAAGGTGAGCAGCATAGGCACTCTTGCATTAAGTCACCTCCAAGTTCATGCATGTCAATGAATGCCACTCGTGCCATGAAGTTCATGTATGTCCATCAATTCCACTCTTGCCATAGCTAGCACTGATGCTCACTTGCAACTGCAGCCAGACCTACCTCGGTGCCCAACCTAGGGTTAGGGTTAGGATCTTTTCAAAACTACAGGGTTGTCATGTAAATAGAGGCTTGCTAGCTGGATATCTGTGTAGCTGGACATCTGTACCTGTATGTGTAAATGTGATGCGGCACGTGTGCAGTGAGACAGTGCTCTTGCTGGTATGTATGCACCAAATCTTAGTAATCACCAACTCTTGCACTGAGAGGCACACTCGGGACAAAGGCACAATCAGAGTACGTCTGCTGCCCAAAACCGTATGCAACAAAGAGGTACACAGCTCACGACTGGTGTGATCTTAGCCACGATTTGGGGCGAAGGCAACATCAGAGCATGTCTGCTGCTCTAGATCGCATGCAACAAAGCAGTGTGCAGCAGACGTCTGGTGTGAGTACTGATGTTGACCCTGAGTGCAGATGCCCTGCTCCAATCAATACTTGAGGTAATGGCTGCCAAGGCTTGAGTGCAGATGCCCTGCTTCAATCAAATACTTCAGAATAAAGGGCTGCCAAGGCAAGCTGATATAATAATTTCATTGACGCACCGCGACCTTTGTCCCCAGCATTTTTATGTTAAAACCATATTACAAGCAGGTTGTTCTTGACGCCAGGAAAGGGATCACAAAGCTAGTCGGCGGCGATCTGCACACGTCATCATTGCAGCATGCGGCAAAGTTGCGCTTAAGGAGGGTGTACGGTGCACAAATGCAACATCTCAATTAAAAATATATTGGACCATGACCTGCACCTGAAGAGGCACGAGGCTTCTGCTCACTGGTCAGCTCTCCTGCGCTTTTGTGCTTTTGTGCTCGTTTTGTGCAGCGCAATATGAAAGAGCTTCTTAATCAGGCCCAAGGGGCGACTTCGGCATCATCAAGAGGACCCTCACCCACCGCTCAGCAGCAGCAGCAGCAGCAGCAGCACCAACAGCAGCAGTGGCAGCAGCAGCAGCTGCTGCTGCAGCAACCCATTCAACAGGCGGGGCGCCGGCGGTCCAGTGGCGACCAGGTGAGCGTAATTGAAGTTGGATATTGAAGTTCATGGAATAAAGTCAGGATCTGGCAAGATGAGGGGTGGTTCTGTTGCTGTCGTACCTGACCGCGCACAGAGTGGCACTAATGAGTGCACTAAGTGTAGAAGAGTGCTGCCTTTCTTCTCATTGTCATGCATACATCAGTCTTGTCAACCATGGCTATAGCACAGGATACAATGGGGTTTGTGGAAGTTGATGAAATCGTGCATTATGTGTGTAAGAGTGCTGCCCTTCTTACTATAGTTGTGCATGCATCAGTCACTTCAACCACGGCTATAGCACAGGATGCAATGGGTTTTGTGGGTGTTGATGAAGACGTGCATCAGAAGTGGCATTGCGAGCTTTGTGACTCAGCAATGTGCTGCTGTGCAGCGCACTTGCCAGCCCGCTTGTGTTTGTGTTGCACGCGTCACCTGCGTTGCTGCCACGCAGTCTGCAGAATGATGCAGTTTGATGTATCACCACATCATTATGTGCGTGGGTTTGACCGTTTCTCCCCCAAACCCTGCTGTCCAGCACGACCCTTTTCGTCATCAATAAGTCAGTTGCAGCCTTCGTCAGTGACGCCAAACTACTTGACTGCGGACACGTAAGCGCTCTTGAACTGACATCGCGACACGCCACTGCTGCAATCGCTCAGGCCGCAGCGCCGGCAGCCGCACACCAGCTGCGCACGGGCGGCGGCGGCGGCGGCGCGCCCACGCAGCAGCAGGCAGCGGCGCCGCTGCAGGACGCGCAGGCGCAGCAGGAGGCGCTGTTGCAGCGGCACCATGCGCAGGTGCGCGCGCAGGAGGCGCAGGCGCGCCTCGCACGGGCGCAGTGGCAGCAGCAGCAGCGGGCGCAGAGTCTATTTATGGGCGGCGGGGCAGGCCTCGGGCCCCTGCAGCAGCTGCACGACCACCAGCGTCGCCCTTCGTCGTCGCCGCCATTGCTGCCGCATGGCGCGCAGCAGCCAGCAGCTGTGAACGCAGCAGCAGCGGCGGCGGCGGCGGCGGCGGCGGCGACCGAGTCCGCTGCTCAGCGGCTGGCGCAGCCGCAGCCCAGCAGAGCCGCCGCCACTGCCTCCGCCGCCGCTGCTTCTGTCGCTCATCCGCCGACGCTCTGTGTGCCGTGGGCCATGTCATGTACACCGCCGCCGCCGGAGCCGCCACAACCTGCTCTGGCGCAAGCGGAGCATCATGGACCGGCGCAGCCGCAGCCAGCGCTGCAGCAGCGGCAGCAGCAGCAGCAGCCACCGCAGCGGAGCGGCAGCGCTCCACCGGCCTCAAGTGCTCTGACTGGCATTCAAGCGCTGCCGTGGGACGTGCCGTCTCCGCAGCTAAGTGGGCAGCGCGCCTCTGCACGCGACACCGCCGACGCTTCGGCCACGCCCGGCGACACCCCCTCGGCCAGTCCCATTCAGTGTGCCATCGCGGCGGCGGGGGCTGACGCAACCAGCCCTACCACTGCATCAGCAGCAGCAACGCAAGCTCTCGGTGGCCCGCCGGCGGCCCCTGCAGAGCAGCCGAGCGCTGCTGTGAGCACTGCGGTCACCGGCAACGCAGCGTGCACGGCGGTGCCCAGCCCGGAGCAGCAGCCATTGGCGGGGGAGCGTGAGGCGGGCTTAGGGGCTGCGAAGAGCAGCAGCGGCAACAGCGGCAGTGCTAATTGCGCTAGCAGCGCGGCTGCTGATGCTGGCAACACAGCTTCGGCCACTAGCACGGCAGCGCCTTCAGCACCTGACGGCGAGAGCTCAGTCACGGCGGGCAGCAGCAGCGTCAACAGCGGCAGTGCTGATTGCGCTAGCAGCGCGGCTGCTGATGCCGGCAACACAGCTGCGGCCACTAGCACGGTAGCGCCTTCAGCACCTGACGGCCAGAGCTCAGTCACGGCGGGCAGCAGCAGCGGCAACAGCGGCAGCGCTAACTGCGCTAGCAGCGCGCCTGCTGATGCTGGCAACACAGCTGCGGCCACTAACACGGCAGCGCCTTCAGCACCTGACGGCGAGAGCTCAGTCACGGCGGGCAGCAGCAGCGGCAACAGCGGCAGTGCTAATTGCGCTAGCAGCGCGGCTGCTCATGCTGGCAACACAGCTGCGGCCAATAGCACGGCACCGCCTTCAGCACCTGACGGGGAGAGCTCAGTCACGGCGGGCAGCGGTGTCGTCAACGCTACCGTCACTCCAGGTGGCCGACAACCCCGTGACCAATTGAGCGCTGCTGTGAAAACCGCTGTCACCGATGCCGCGGTACCAGGTACAGCGCTCCCTGAACAGCAGCAGCCTTCCACAGGGGGTGGGCCAGCAGCAGCAGCAAGTAGCGACAGTGCCAATAGCGGGGGCGCCAGAGTCAGCAGTGGCAGCATAGCGTCGGACAGCAGTGGTGCCACCAGCAACGTGGCAACCGCTGCCACTCCTGCTCTGACAGCCACAGCTTCCCCCGGGGGGCGCAATACCATGAATGGCAGCAGTCGGCGCGGCAGTGCTGCAGATGCGAGCGGCGGCAGCAGCGGCGGCGGCGGCGGCACTGCTCAGAACAGGGACGGACCAGTCATAGGTTCAGCGGACCCGCCTCAGGCGCCGCCAGTGGCAGCAGCAGCGGCTTTAGGTGCAGCAGTCTGTTGCGATGGATCCAGGGGTTGGGAGGCCGCGGCAATGCAGGTACATATGGCAACAGCATCAGCCAATCACTGTGTATTGGGCCATCAGTTGCTGTAACTCTAGCATTCAGCATTGACTATTGCCGCATGTACAGCTATCAGTAAAGCACTTGCTCTATAATGTTTATACGCGTTCGGCGGCAAGCATTTGGTCTGGCGTAGCTTTCAAAACTGAGTGCCACCTAAGCAGCACGCTACTTCAATCCGTTCACTGTAATTTGCTGATGCCTGCCTGGACCTTATCTGGTGCCTTGTATGGTAATTCACCCCCCCCCCCCCCTTTCACCCGGCGCTCGCTGCAGGTCCTTTCCGACTTCAGCCAGCACCTGTTCTTCCATGCAGACGGCCTGCCGCCAAGCATAGCCGATGCAAGAGCCACGCTGTCACTGCGGCCGCTTCAAGATGCCTTGACTTCGCACAGCGTGGCTTCGGCGACGGACTTCCTTGCGAAGGGCGAGCTCACCTTGAAGGAACAGGCGGCAGCTGCAGCCAGCAAGAGCAAGAGCGGAGCGTGCGTGCTGTCTGTGTCATGGTGGCTGCGACTGTACTTTCGCTGCCTGTGCCTGGAGCACCTGTCGGCGGGCGGGGACGCGGGCGCTGCGGTGGACAGGTGAGGGTTCTTGAAGTTCCATGAAGTTTGCCTTCAGAGTAAGGGTCTTGGTCAATCAGCTCATCTAGCTGCACTTCTGCATGTACCTTTAAGCGGCACCTGCCTGTAGCTGCGTGTGCTAAAAAAATAATGTTTCAGAGTCATTCACATGCAGAGGCAATGACATGTAATGCAGTACCTCAGCCACGATTTTGCAGGGTTGCGCGTGTCTGTTGCTGCCAGGAGTTTCACCATCCCTCTGAGCTCTACCACTATGCCTGGCTGATGCACAGCATGCGCACTGCCTTCTACATCTGTCCTGACAGCAGCGCTTGCGCTCGCTGCACTCGTTTGCGATGACGTCTGCAGTGCCCCACTGCCCAGCGACCTAGCCTCCGCGGACCACGCGCTTCAGCAGCTGATGCCGTGTGGAGCGCTGCCACCGCCGCTGACTCTGAGGGAACGAGACCGTCACAGGCGAGCGCGCGAGGGAGTTGCTCAGTTTACGTGCCTGCAGAAAAAAACTCAGCCTGGTGCGGCGGCCAGGGAGTTACGGCGGGCCTGGGAGGTGTGGCGCTGCTCACAGGGTGGCGCACTGGCTCGGGATCCCAACATGGTGAGCACTGACTTGTTGTCAGCATCGTATCAGTCTCCTTTTTAAATGGCGGACCTTGAGCATGTGAGTACCAGTTAAAGTGTCATCACAGAGTGAACTGCGGCGCTGATGATAGCAGGCCGGTGGCAGTGCACAGCAGCCGCACGCAGCCAGAGCACTGGGCTGGAGCGTATCTTGTTAGTTGATTGTGGCTTACTGGTACCTGTGATGACCACCACTTGATTTTTTTTCAACAAGGACTTTTTGAGTACTTTCTACAATTTTTAAAAGTATGATTTGTGTCTTTCTCAAATCAAAAATCACGTCACTCGTAAATCAATGATTTACATGAAAATAGAAAAAAACCAACTAGAAGTATATACTTCATACTTCGAAGTATATATTTTGAAATCTCTCACTTTGCTACGATATAGATCAATGTCTCTTATTTCGGTTTATTCTGAACACACACATTGTTCATTATAATCAACATGCACTAGTCTAGGGCATAGCTATCGGAAACTTTTGTCCATGTTTTTATTGTTCCTGGGTCACGTTACACCATTTGCTCTTATTTTGTTGACAATAAATGATTTCAGCTTTAGTTTGACGCGCATGACAAAGAAGTATAAAAACAGTCAAGGGCTGAGTTTTTGGCGTATCAGCCGCAGGACGGCAGACATCATGATTGCAGCCTCAGCCTCGGGCTTGATGCAGCAGTTGCCGCTTGTTTTTCATCTGCCATGCAAAGCAAACGCAGAGCTTCATTCGTGAGCAGCCAACATGGGTGGCGCGTGTTGTATTACAGCCATCGCCGATGGGCTGAGCTTTCTGTTATGCGCGCGTGATTTCGCAAACAGGTGGCAGCTGGCACCATAGTTCATGAGTATGCACTCACAATGCTCAAGGGCGGCACGGCGACTTACGGCGACGTCATTGCGGGGCTGAGACAAGCAGGCATAGCGGGCGTGGACGTGGAGTCAGCAGTGGCACGTCACACCCTTGAGGTACATAATGTACAATTCTGTTCTGTGTCCTGTCAGTACATTGGAACAATCAAGTGCACTTTGATGCAGACACGCTGGACATATGATTGACTGCGGCAACGTGTACCTTCAAAATGCGTGGGTGAGGTCCACATATAATGGACCATTATGATAGCAATATGTATAAAATTTACTATAAATTGACCTAGGTCATGTTGGAGTCAATGTGCATGCTTGACTCACATGACTGGCAGTCTGTACAGAAATATTGCTATAGACCCACACAGACGCAAGATGACAGGTGCACAGGGGCAGTGCCCATTAAATCAGATTCCGAGCTTCCTTGATGTTTCTGACCAATCCACCAAGAAGCCCAGACACTTTCGTCCTGCACAGTGGTCGCCTTATTTTCTAGAAGACGTAGTATGGGTAGATATATTATGAAGCGACTGTCGCAAACACTAGGAGGGCAAGTGAGGTGAAGTACACGGTGAGAACACTACCAATGCCTTGGGTGCATAACAATGACACCTGCAAAGCCTGAAGCCCCGCAGGCTGGGGCATGAAGAGCGTTATTGGCATGCCTCTAGGGCGACCACAAAACCCTTCTCTCTGCACAAAGGTGTGTGCTGCTCTTCCTTGTTGTCCGTGAGCATATACCTGCATGTTCTCAAGCGTACGATATGGAGCCATCATTGTTCCTCAAGCCCCTACAAGTTCAATGGCAGTCCTGTTGCAATCAATACAGAATCAAGCGCATGCTCCCATTGAAAGCACCACATCTTGCGATTTGAATGTGCTTCAAGCATCAACTTTAATGTCAAAGGGTTTGAATGGTAGCTCACACGATGTGACATCAGCAACATTCATGTACCATGTATAACCTGCAGCTTATGACATACTATTAGGGACAAGATGCAACATCCTGACAGTGTGCCCCCTCCCCCAATTACACCCCTCTGCCTTCAGCTTAATGGACTGCTGAGTGCAACAGCTTGCCAGTTCGTCAGTAACTGTTACTGAAGCTTCAGGACAAACCTCTCTATGTACCCGTTAAAACCCTCAGTTTGCAATAAAATAATCCAATGGCTTTCCATGTCCATGACGCACTCTTCTCACGTATAGAAAGATTTGATGTAACAGTCAAATGATTTCCAACTTTGGGTGGGTTTGTGTACTAGACTACTAGTATTATATTATCAATCAAATCACACAGTGAACAATGTTACATAAATTTTAAAATGCCCCAATGTGCAGGTGCCACCAGTGGAAGGGGTAGGTAAACGTCGAGTTCTGAGCATTGGCGCATCGCAATCATGCAGTCATTGTTGACTGGCAGGAAGGGTTAGAATTAGGGTTGGGGTTACCCTGACCCTACCTCTGACCCTCGCAATCATACAGTCATTGAGTGCATGCTTGACTGGCAGGAAGCGCATCATCAGATAATCATTGCTACTACTCAACGCTGTGGTGGCTCACAATCATGAGCGGTGTCGCATAGGCTTGTGGAAACCTCACCTATTTTCCATATGATGCTGTCGTTGGCAAGTCACGCGCCAGTGTCTGGTGATATCAGCGCACTTGCTCCTTAAGTTTTTGGCCACCAATACAGCAACTGTGATGCACTTGCAAATGAAATACATGCTTTAATTCACAATGAGTAACACCTGCTTAGAGTTTGTCGCTGCACAGCACCAGGTCCTTCTTGTCCTTTTCAAATACCAGTGTTGACGAGACCCGGTACTTGGAGCAGCATTTCATCTAACGCGCTTGAGCCTGTCCTTGCTCTTTTCTTGCCTGTTGCTGCCCCCTTCTTCGCTTTTCAAGGTGCTGCAAGAGATTGCTCGGCGCGTACTGGTGCAGAGAGTGCGAAGCGAAACCTCCTCTGCCGCACCAGCGCCCAAAGGCTCCGGGCCTTCAAGTTCAGACAGCCGGTCATCAGCGCCAGCAGCAACTGCGGCTCGTCGGATTTCAAACAGTGCTGGTGAGCCAAAGTTGACATCTGCTGTGACTGACAGAGCGGCTTTCAATGGCGCCACAGCACCAAGCGCAGCAGCACCGGCATCGACGGCAGCAGCTGCGCCACCGGTGGCAGCAGCAGCACCAGATGCTCAACGACAGGGGACAGTGCCAAATGTCGCAGTAGCAGCACATCTCGCCGCGCTATCTGCTGCAGGAGCAGCGGCAGTCGCACCACCGGAGCCTCAGAAAGCGTCACCAGCAGCAAATCGGGTAGCACCGCCTGTGCCTGTGGCAGATGCTGCACTGCTGGCAGCGACAAGCGCTGTGGCAGCAGCGCCACCTGCAGGTGCCGCGGAGACGGCGGTCTCCAACAAGACTTCTGTGGCCACTAGCACTGCTAGCACTGCGGCTTCCACTAATGACACGAGCACAGCAGCAGCAGCAGCGCTCAAGGCGGTCCCATCAGCCATAGCGCAGCCAACTGCTGTGGCCATCGCGCCGCGTTGTGGCAACGGTGAACCAAGCGATCGCGGCGGCGCGCCAGGCAGCAGCAGCATCAGCCGCATCGACGACGCCACACGGAGTGATGCCAAAGCTGGCTGTAATGGCGGCGAGGCCAGTGGCTCTGTGCGGACAGACCCGAGTGATGGCCGCGGCTGCAGCAATGGTATGGCTCCTACTGCTGCAGCCACAGCTGGTAGGGTCGCCCCAGCTGCGGCCGACAACGTTTCGAAAGCGGCCGGGGCGCGTGACCTAGGTACGAGCAGCGGGGTCCATGCGCATGGCGGGCACACCTGCTCCGTGGCAGCGGCGCATTCAGATGACCATGCCAGCGACCGTGCAGCAGGCACACATACGAGCGCCGGCACCAAAGTCAAGGAGGAGCAGCACAGCACATTAGTACAACGCTCTCGCCATCCATCGCCTGCGCCTGCCATCGCTCATAAGGCGCAAGGAGACCACCGAGAGCGTCAGCCTATCAACACAGGCGCTGTAGGCTCCACAAGCAGTTCAGCAGCCAGCAACGCGGCAGCACAAACACTACCACTGCAGCAGTCAAAGCCACAATCCGCGCATGCGCCGGTTCATGCAGCCAGCGTAGCAGTCCCCTCTAGCATTCAGGAGACGGTGGCAAATTCGGTTGTGCCGCCGCCAGCACTGCAGGCTACCGTGGCAGCAGCAGACGTTGTAGCGCGTGGAGATGCATCTCGCACAGGCAGTAAGGCAACGGGCACAACTATCGCGCAGTTACAGGACCTGCCAGAGCAGCGTAAGGACATGAATGGGGTGGGTAGAAAGCGGAAACATGAGGAGCACGCTGCCGACGCAGATGCGGCGATGCTTCAGCGCAAGCAACCATCATTGATAGAAGCTAGGGCTGCCGATTCGAAGAAAGCCGCTGTTGATGATCCAGGTGATCGCCCACCAGCCAAAAGGAAAGCCCCGGCAGCTAGCAATGCAGACGTAGCATCACACAAGAAACCGGCCCCATCAGCTGGCAAAACAAGTACAGCAGTCACCAGCAGTAGTGATACCAACAGCAATAGTGCTGCAGCCAAGGACATTGCGCTACACGCAAAGACATCGGCGCCTGCCACCTCACAGCCACGCGCCTTGACCGTTGGCGGCGACAGTGATGCAAGAGCAGCTATGCAGTCAACCCAAGCTGCAAATACTGACGGCAGAGAGAAGGCAGAAGCTGCGCCGGATCCACCAAAAGAGGGCATTGCACAAGTCAACGTGGTAAGTACAACGCACAGGATACCCTTGCAAACGTGAAGTACTTGTCAACGCTCAGTCTACCAAGCAGTATTCGAGCACCTGTGTTGGTTTATGCCTCACACCACTGGTACACATCAACACCGGTTTTTCAGGCACATGTGATTAAATGGCACTGCAGTCAATAACCCACGCCACAAACCATGTACTCGAAGGCCCCTCTCACCTCATTTCTCCCCTCTCACCTCAGAAATGACACTTGTGCCGCGGTGTTGCCGTCTTTGACTTGCATAAAGTTTGCAGCTGTTACAGTTTGCAACAGATGCTGTGAAAGCTGTGAGTTGAGTGGTTTTTCACTTGGTGTTTTGGTTGCAATGAAGTTGCAAGTATCCAATCACTCTGAAGCATTTCCGCAGTGTCTTTTGTTGCCACATGACTTCCACAACATCACGAGCTTGGTCAAGCAGACTGCAGTACAGCAGGAGCAGGTCGAACAGCTCAGGACGTTGCATGCGGTGTCATCAGCTGTTGTGATGTCTGTTTGTTACAGTTAAGTTTATCAGCTTCTCTGCAAGCCAACAATATTATCAGCATCTCTGCGAGTCAACAGTTCTAGTGCGTCGCTAACCTGCGAACAACCATGCGCTTGCTGCCGGCGCCCGCAGGTGCACGACAACTCCCCGGCGTCCGCTTGCGGCCTTCGCACAGACGACTTCCTCCTGTCCTTCGGCCCGCACTCGCAGGCCACGCTGGCCTCCGCCCGCGACTTCAAAGCGGCAGTGCAGGCTGCTGCAAACACGCCCACGGAGATATGGGTGCAGCGACCTGGCGTCGGTCGTCTGCGGCTGTCGCTGACGCCTCAGGCGTGGTCGGGCCAAGGCCTGCTGGGCTGCACTGTACACATGAACCCTCAACTGGGGCGCAGTCCGTCTGCCGCTGCGCCACGCCCTGCTGGCTGAGCACAGCTGCCAGCGAGCAGCGTCTATCCAGAGATGTAGGGACTGATCGCTGGCATTCGTCTAGTGGCCTCGCACTGTACAATGTATTGGGATAAGAGGCGCCAGGTTTACGTTTTTGTTGTTGTGTGCATTCGGCGCTGGCAGGCATGCCTGCTTTAGCGCCGCAAGGGATCTGCAGGCAGACACCGTGTACTCTGCTGCATGCTGATTTTGCAACATCACTCATGCGTTGGTTATGCAGCACGTGCGCAATGTCTCCATAAAGGATCTGAAATGCATCGGCTGCATCCAATGTGGTGCCCCCATATTCTGCCCCCCTTGCCTGGAGGTAGAATCAGCCTACCTACCCCCCCTTGTACTTTTGTGATACCTACCTAGCCACATGCGCGTTCACGCGAATGCAGTGGTTGGGTTCTGTCACTACATTAGTTTTATGCCAAGCTTCCGCCACATCGCCTTAGTTACATAGTGGTGGGGGATTAGCCCTGAGCATTTGGTCATTGCGGGCACGGGTGGTGATCTAGATGCTAGTACGGCCCCACTCTGCTCACTGCCAACAGCATGGTGGGCAATTGTGCTAGTATGTATGGACTTGTATTTATAAAGGCCCAAGGGAGGCCGGGTTGCCTATGCAATCGAAAAGCTTGCGTCAACGCAGCAGCCTAGTCTGCGCTGTGCCCTAGGAGTTTGGATACCGGCGCCGCAACACAGCCCAGCATTCGCGCTCCACGTGTGTATGCCATGACGCGCTCCGCCAACTCCCGCGCCAGCGATATGCTCAGCTCAATGTGGATCTGACGCTTAGCTAACCCGGCCTTGCGTTACACATCTGCCTTCCCCCCCCCTGAGCACAGTGCTGAGTGCATTGCCAACTCCTTAACAAAAAGGCTTGTCTGCTTGCCCAGCCGTCCGTACGACTCCTGCACGAATGGCACAAAAGCCCAAGATGACGTCAAGGTGCCGGTGTGGTGCTTGACCTTCGCGTCCTCCCCCACCCCAGCAGCATAGCCGTCCGTGTTCGAGGCATTTGTTTTGCCTGTCAGGTACGAGCTCGCTGTGGGTGCGCGCACACTTGTGTCTAGCACTATTCCCTTGTTACGGTATGCACTGCTAAAGTGCAGACACCCTGGGTCAATGACTGTGTCCGCCCGATACCCCGGTACCTTGAAGACGCTAGCGTCCTCATTGCGGACAATAGAGACATGGTGCTGTCTCAAGATGCGCTGTAGGCACCGCTTTTGGGCAGTGTGTGTCGCGTTGTGCCCCCGTATGTGCTGGCTGGGGCAGCTGATCGCATGCGTGGAGGTGGGGCTCACGTCACTGCACCGCCATGGGCACACCTCGCCCTGTATGCCCCACCCGTCTATAAAGATCGCAACCATAATCATCGTGGCTGCTGCCATACTGGACATGGGCGCCGCACCCGGGCGGTCATTGGCAGCGGGTGGCACGCTCATCCACGCCATTGCCCCGGACGCACGCTGGCTGCGCAGCTGCGCCAGGACCCGCGCGCTAGCCTGTTGGCGGCGGCGGCTGGTGTCACGCAAGTCACCAATAAGTGTAGCCTGCGTCGGCTTGCCCACGGCACCAGCCGAGGCAGCCTCTAGGTCCTCCACCAGGCAGTCCTCGTATTGACGTCGAAGAACATTTGAAAGGCCGGCTTGTAGTCCGTGCGTGAAGTGACCGCGCCGGCGGCGGGGCACTACCTTTCTGCAGATCTCGTCAGCATAGGCCTCCCAGTCGTCGTCGTCGTCCTCCTGCCCGCCGCTGCAGCTGCTTTCTTCCGCGCTAGTTTGTGTTTTAGCGGGCGTGGAAGAGGCAGCCGCGGCAGCGGCTTGAGGGCCAGGTACGGTCGCCGCCGCAGCGGCCGCCTCGGCGCCAGGCACAATGCCGTGGGTGTGTGGGGCTGGCTCAGTGGTCCCCGTCTCCGTGACGGCAGTTGCGGCGTAGATCGCTTGCACCGCAGTGGGGAGCGTCGACGCTGCGGCCGTTGTATCCGCTGCCCACCGTAGCAACGATGCTGGGAGCTGCTCGGCCACAGTTGTGCTAGTATTTGCTGTGTCACTACAGCCCAGCATTGTAGCGCATCTCACAGGTATCTCCCACCAATCCTCCATTTTGGCTCTTGGCTCACACAGGGCGTTTTCTAGCCAGTTCTGTGTTGAGCCTGTCCCATGGTCACTGGAGATGCCC
Source organism: Tribonema minus (assembly GCA_017506865.1). NCBI lineage: Eukaryota > Xanthophyceae > Tribonematales > Tribonemataceae > Tribonema > Tribonema minus. The sequence goes on along the minus strand of JAFCMP010000047.1, from coordinate 211,946 downwards.
ATTTCCATGCCAGTTCATCTGCCTGTTGATATTGGTAGGGAAATTGCAAGGGGCAGTCCTCTCGACCCGCATATGCCTTCTTTGCAAAAATACTATTTACAACTCCTCTGTGGCACATTAGCCTGGCCTGATCAGCCAGAGTGTGGTGTTGTCTGCCTTCCTGCTCCTAGCCTGCTCACACGTAGCATTGCTCTAGTCAGGACTACCACACCAACTTGTGTTTGGGGGGAAGTTGTAATGGGGCAATCGTGGCTGTTAGCAACAACGAAGCAGCACGCTGGCATGTGAAGATACTTCATTCTTCTAACTACACAGCAGCTGGTTGGCTGCATTAGAAAACAGTGCCAGTCATGAAAGTGTTTGTAGATGGGCCCCACTCTCAATGTTCCTGTGGAGGTTGAGCCATGGCCGATGACATTGGTGCGCTCATCGTGTACCCACTCATAGACTGGTCATGGCATACCGCTTTCCTTGCACATGCACAGTCTTTTTGTGTCGCCAATCTGGTCAGCTGTGCAAAACAGAATTGTTGCCAATCATGAAAGTGTTTCTTTGTAGATGGGCCTCGCCTCACCACCATGATGTCATTGATAGTCTCCCTCCAGTTGTCCAGTATGCTGGCCGGCCCTACCCGATCCTCCTCGTTGCTGTGGAGGTTGAGCCATGACATGGGTGCACTGAAGCGCACGCCTGCATCCACTCATAGTCATGGTCATGGCACACTGCTTTCCTTGCATAAGTGCACGCACACGCACAGTCTTTTTATGTCGACAATCGAGCCATCAGCCACTCAAAGAGCAAGAGTTCATGGCACATGATGCGAGCATAGCATGGAGGGCTGTTGTTGCGGTCGTGTGGTGAGGCAACGCATGATAACTGGTGAGGCACAAGTGTAATCGGATTGTGCACCGTCAATATCCATGGAGACAGCGCCTCTGAGCCAACAGCTTGGTTGTTTTTTCAGGTCTGTTCAGAGAGTTCTCCACCCTTTCACACTTGTAACTGCCAAAACGGCTGAACGGCCGGCTAGAAGCTGCTCTCCCGGTCCCAAGCAGATATTGTTGCTCTTCAGAACGGAAATTGGCATGTCAGAGCTAGAGCAGAAAGCCGTGGAGCGTCTGGTGTAGTACTGGCAATCGCCCAGGGGAGGGCGCGGACTGGGGAATGGCTGCAAAGCCTGAGGCTGCGCTGATTTATTTCGATGACCTTGCCGTCGAGGGCCTGCGCGATGGGGAACACGAGCTGGTAGGCGAGCTCGTTTGGGATGGAACTGCAAACATGGTGGCCGAGGCAGTGGGTGGGTGTGCCGTTGTACCAGTCTCGGACACCGATTGTCAGGTCAGAAAGGGGCCCTCAGGTGCGCAGGCTTGCACGTGGCTGCAGATGGTGGCATTTCGGGTTCAGAATGCATTGAACGGATGGGCTGAAGCCGTGTCCGACACGAACCCGGACTCTGAACCGGCCTCCATCGCAGACCTCGATTTCCTGCAGCAGGTGAGCGACATCACAGCTGCGCTGGGCACCCTCAGCGACGTAAAGAAAGCTGTCTACGACCACCACGAGCATCAGTTTATCACAACACCAGATCAGCAGTCGGTCATCTGGGTGAAATTGCATGCGCAAGGGGACGACTCACAGATCCGTGATAACCTGATCCACACTAGTCAGAGTCAGGAGTCATGGACGTCCTTCGGCGATGATGGCAAGGTACAGGTGCTACTGTGCACCATCATGCCTACTACCATTAGAAGTAGCACAGAGACGCCAAGCGGCTGCCGCAGCAAATTTGGTCTAGCCATGGTGGTCAGCCCACGGCTGGCACAGCGCATGAAGGCAACTACGGTGGACGTCGACGCTGAGTCTGATGCAGAAGAAGTGGATGCCATCAGCATCGCAGCGGCACCCAAGGAGCTGCGCGTCAAGTACACTCTACACAGCTGGACCAGTAGCGACGCCGCTCAAGCAAGTTCAAATGCAGTCCTCGCCGCACCCATGCTGGAGTCTGGCATTGCCATCCTGACCACCTTTCAGGAGCTGGGCCCCAGTATCAACAGGGATGTCGGCTCGCGGTACAGCTGCGCGGTGAGCGAGCGTCTCTGCCAGAGGCTTCGCGACTTGTTTGCCAGGCAGGCGCCAGTCAAGCTCATTTTCAGGTGGGACGATGGCGAAGGCAAGCCTGTCCAGCATGAGTGCTTCTATAGTGTGTCTTTCTCCGGCGGCGTGGCTGAGTACTTGTTCCAGTACCTCGGTACCGCTGCAAGGCTGCACAGCATGGAGTTGGACTTCAGCATCGACGTCTCTGCAGAGGAGTGGCAGCGGCTGTGCACAGATCACCAGGATGCAGCGTCCGTGGACTTGGAACTCGGCAGCAGTCAGGTATGCAATCATCACAATACTCTCAAGCTCTTCTTGGTTTTGAGTCACACATAGCTCCGCTCACAGTTCTGTAGGTGCATGGAAGCAGTCCTGCGGCCCAGAGGTCAACGGTTGTCTGTGTTGAGGAGCGACTCACAGCTTGAACTTGGACTGCGGAAGCACAGGCACCTACCTCTTGAAATCGCCTTTATCCTGCACTCAGTCTGATACTGCATATATCGAGCACTGATAGATAGCTGAGCCATAACGTAACAGCCCCGCACTCGTTTCAAAGCAGCTGAAAATAATTATGTGTGCTGCGCATTGCATTGATCTATCCTGCGAATTGTGTAAGGTCGACTATTTGTTGATGACTTGACCTGACATCATACTGCGCGTGTACTACTCAATAGATTCGGTGCTCACAAAGGTGCATGTGAGACCCGCTGCAGCTGCCCATTGTTACTTTGTCAGCCAGGAAGACTCTGTTACGGCCATGCTTCTCAAAGAGCGATAGATGAGTATGCTCAGGCCTATCCGTCAGGCAGAGCTGCGACTGAATAATCCACCACTATACGCATTGTGCCTGCTGTGATGCCAGTGTACTGATGTCAACACCACGCGTTCTGTGTCATGCTCTTGATGCTTGCTCTGCAGGTTGTTGAGGACTTGACCTTCCCCGAGCAGGAGTGTGTGGCAGCCGCACTGGTGCGCATGACCGAGCGTGCGCTGCTGCCTGGAGGCGGATCCCTGGAGGATGTTTTCACAGATGGCTTGGACTTCCTGGTTCTGGTGCCACGCTTCACCACGCTTCAGCAACAGACGGCGGCACGCGTGCAGAAGATGGGGCTCGCAGACGGTGCGGGGGGCAGCATTGGCCAGCGTGTGATCATGTACCAGGCGCGGAGCGGCAGTGGCACCAGCAAGATGTTCCAGCGCTTCAAGAGTGAGAGCGAGACGCACAGCAAGAGGCTCTTCTGCATCATTGCGGATGAGTGCCACTGGGGTGCGACAAAAACGGGTGCGTACAGTCAGTTCGTAAATCAGTTCGGGGACGGGGACAAGCGGCAGAAGAACGTCGTCATATTGCTCGTCAGCGCCACACCCTACAACTGCCTCACGCGCGACAGCCGCGTGACACAGCCAGACAATGTGCTCAAGTGGTTTAGCTCCGGTGAATTTCGCAGCGGCAATCAGCGGGGGGACACCCTGTACAGAAGCCTTGAGTACTACCTGTCGTCCGCTACCTGGGAACTGCCTGCAGACAAGCGTGGCGTGCAGCTTGAGCTCACCACAACAGTGGGAAGGCAGCCGGTGACCAGCAAGCGCCACTTCAACTGGGAACTGCCACCCAACCGGCAGTATGTTGGGTTGGGGGAGGTGGCAGCGCTCATCAACATGGAGCTGAAACGTCAGCAGTTCCAGGTCAAGTTCGTTGTTGACAAAGCTGCTGAAGAGGGCGGCTATTTCTGTGTCACAGCGTCGAGCAAGTCTACGGTCAGCTTGTGCTTAGATGAGAGCTCCGTCTTCCCACTGATGGGGTTCGCTGACACCCCCGGCGCGCGCAGCAACCATCCACCGGCGAGGAGTGACCCAGAAATCAGGCTGCTGGCGCCCAAGATGCCTACAATGGGGGATGCCGAACAGCCAGGGGGGCGATCCATTGAACAGGCTCGAGTGCGGCAGGTACGCGACAGCAGAACATGCAGTGCACTGCAGCAGAGCAGCACCTTCACTGAACTACACAAAAAACTCGAAGCTAACCGAGCGTTGACGCATTCACATGTCGTGTAACTGCATCTTCAGCAATGTAAATAGGTGCACGGTTGCAGAAGTGTTGCTTGTGCCACATCACAGAGAAGCACATAGGCATGTAGCAGTGATGGTGTTGATGCGTAATGCGTTGTCATGCTGTTGGCCACTTTTGTGCATTTCAATGTGGTGTGCGCAACAGACTTGACCTTCTGTATCAACAAGCTGGCTGTGATGACCGTGCAGAGCATAGTCAGGCTGGCTGCCAGACTTGGCGACCCACGGCCAAGCATGCAAACATGATCAGAGTTTGTGGATGAGATGTCTTGGTCATCGATTTTGCGTGTTGCGTAAGACCATTGATCATCATGCAGCATGCTGGCGTGAAGTATGCGTGACAACAATGCAACTTGCTTGATCTGTTTGTGTAAGCCCATGAACCTCATGTCAGCGCTCAGCAGGCAACAATACACAGCCATGGCACTAAATCTACATCAGAATCTGTGCGAGCCTCGTTGGACGTACCGAGCTTACATGTTGTACTAAATAGCACTTCTGTCTGATTGCCACTTGTGCCTGACACAGTCTGCATGTGCACAGTAGTCCATGAACCTCATAACAGCGGCCAGCAACAAAAAATTGTAAAGTATATGAATGACCCTAATAAGCACTGCAGCTATGGCTCTGGCACCTCTTCGGTGCAAGCCTCTGAAGATGCACCAGGCTTTCACTGTGCTGGCGCTGACCAATTGCTGATAAGCAATCGTTTTGTCTGACTAGACTGCACGTGCACAGCAGTCAGGAAAAACATACTATTGTCTGGTGCTGCAAAGATGCAATCATTGCTGGTTCTGACTGGTAGAAAACCGCTCTCTGCGCACAGGATGCTGTATTCGCAGCACTCTTCCAACGCTTCAACAAGAAACTTGGCAAGAGACAGACAGCAGCAAGGAAGCACCACTTGATAGGTGCAACTGTACCCAATGCTGCAAGCAAGGGCACCAAGGGCCTGAAGCAGCCGGTTGTGGAGGATGGGCATCTGGTACTGGCGGATTACCTCTTTTCACTGGCGTACTTCTCCGTTTTCCGCAAGAACCCGGGCTTCGACCCTGCTACCCAGCAACAAGGTTAGTCATGTGTACCCTCTTCCCTCATTAAGCACCACATGTACTCGGCCGGAAGAATCATCAGTTCATACATGGTGGTCGTTACTGCTTGCACTTGACTGGTAACAAAATGCAAGTTCTGCTGTTGTATGTGCCGTTCAGCTAGCCTCTCCATGTGGGAAGCTTCAAGCATTCATTTCTTTTCTTGTACACACACAGTCACACAGACATACCTGTGCTTGTAAACTATAACAATATGACATGTGATATGCTCTCATAACACATAAATGCATACAGCAGGTTACGTACACAAAGTGCACGAACACGCAGGTCACATTCAAGTTGGCCATCACAGTAACCCATATGCCGTTTTGTCCACTTTTTCAAAAATCAAGGCCCTGCAGGCTTCAAAGTTTGTGCATGCAATGTGGGAAATGAACACAAGTCAGACCTGACAGTGCATTTTTTGAAGTACAGTTAAAAAGCTGTATAAGTTCGAAGAAGTTGTTGTTACTTGCGCAGTGCCACATATGCCTGCGCAGTGCCGCGTACTCTGATTTTAACAGTACTATGAAAGGGCGTGCAGGTCACGGTGATGCGAATTGTCGGCGACACGAATTCCTTGCTGACTAATGGGGTTGTGACACGACCCAATCCATTTGATGACAAACTGGTTAAGTAAGTATCTGATAATCACCTCAATTCATTAAACCTATTTTATTTTTTTACTCAGGGGGAGGTTTCAATGCGAAAGCGGGCGCAGTCTTCAAACAAGCTCTGTGTCGGCTGCACAATGATCTGGTTCAAATTAAAGCAGTCTGCTGCTGAGCTTGGCTGACCCCTCTCATATGGTGTCCATGTACTGCACGCCGTGTCAAGACCAAGCATGTGGAACAGTCAATCGGAAAAATATACAAATATTGAGAGATATTTACTTGTGTGATTTTAGGCCGAGCAAAGTGCATTCGAATCAGATTCTGAAACTGACACGTCATTGCAGCCGCAGTGTCGCGCGCTTTGCAAATGCGAGAAGGCTGAGAAGGCTTGTGTGCTGCCAAAGAACTCCCAACAGTCTCAAACCCTCACCATATACCTCCAAGTTAACGTTCACAAACCCTAAGGGTAGGGCCAGGGTTAGCTCAGGATTGAAGCGAACGCTTAGTAGGCTGCTTCATGGCGAGAGCAATCTCAGCAAAGAGAGGTATGGCCAGCCAGGCAGACTTGCTCTCGAATCGTGCCCCCCTTACCCGCTCATGTCTTGTGACCCCCCGCAGCTGATGCTTCCCGCGTCTACTGCAGCACTGCCTGATGCTGACATGCCTACCTTCGGTTGAATATGCTCCTCATCTTTTCATTGCAGCAAGAGTGCCAATCTTGGCCTCCATCCAGAGACCAACTCATGAAGAGCTGCAGAACGGCTCATTCAGCAAGTGCGGCGAACAGTTTCAGAAGGCTCTCGACGCGGTGGCCACATTCCAGCTCAGTGATGGCGTGACCACCATGGACATAAGCCCTATCATGAAGATCTTGATAGCGTACTACAGAGATGTCCGCTTCAAGGAGCTCCTGAACCTGCACGGGGTGAAGCCCAGCGACGGCGATGACGAGCTGCCATCCGCCATGCCTGATGAATTCTTCGATAACCTGCGCGAGTTGCGCTCGGACGCAAAGCCTGCTGAGAAAATGGTGATCAGGGAGCGCTACGAGGACGCGCTGCTGCTGGACGCGCTGCTCGCAAAGCGCGTCGACGAGGACCGGCACTTCCACTCTTCGGATGAAGTCAGCTACTTCACGCAAACCGACCGCATCATCAGCGATCTGCTCAGTGTGGACTGCAACACTGGCCATGGCAGGATGAAGCTGGTCCGTGTGTACGAGGACGGCGAGAACCGCGCATTGCAGGCAGGCCTCAGGCACGCTGTCTGTGAGCTGGGGTTTGGGCTGGGCGGTGGTGCCAGCTGCTCAGAGTACCGAGCCTTCTCGGTCATCGCTGATACCAAGTCGACTGAGATCCGCCGCGACATCGAGGAGTACTTCAGGGACAGATTCAACGTCAGCAGCGACAGCGGGGAAGGCGGCTGCCGTACGTTGCATCAGTTGCTGGAGAATCGCCAGCAGAGCATCATCGAGGGTGCCACGCCAAATCAGCGCACGGCACAGGTATGATTGCTACTGCACAAATTGTGGTTTCTGAAGTACGTGAAAACAAGCAGCTTCTGTCCCTTATTATTACTGCACTTTATTCATCTCTGCTTGAGGGGCAGAATATTCAAGAAATATGCAAAATATGTAGCTCTCCAGCTTATGCTGCGTATTGACTGGGCTCACAGTGCATTGCTAGGTCGGCTGCATGCGCGGGCTGCCTATGCTCAGCTTGCTGAACTATGTAGCAGACGGCAGCTAACAGGCAAGGCAAGTGTACTACTCGGCAAAGTCGTACAAAGACCTGGAGTTCATGGGTCGTCACCTGGCTCGTGGCATGGGGGACCTTCAAGGGTTACCAGTGTCCTTGCCATGTGAAAAATGTAATTCGCAATCAATGTATTGGTACTTGAAGTACCTGCAAGGTGATGTTGTTCATGAAAAATAGCGGGTGTCAGCCTTGATGACAGTCACACAGCTTCATACGAGTTGAATTGTGGCGTATAGTAAAGTTTCATGAAAAAGTACATTGAATGCACGGCACGTGTTGAATCATGACATCTTATGAAACGGTACATTGGCTGCCCTGCATCACCAACCGTCACAGTACCCTGAAACCGCAACCACCATGGTGCACCAGCAGCATGTGACAGCAATGTCAGCGCCACATTTCAATTTTGTCACCTTTTCTGAAGGATTGTATGAGCTTGAACGTACTTCTCTGATTGCAACAACTTGAAGTTAGCAGTGGTCATAACCTGGGCACTCCTTGATGCTGAAGTTCACAAGAACTTCGAAATCCCATGCAATACTTTCAGTTTTTGAGTGATTGAAACTGCCACCGGACCATGTCAATTACTATAGCGTTGCATGAGTATCAAAGTATTCGGCAGTCAATTTGGTAGGCATCATCACAAGTTTGTGCCCATCCTACGGAGCTATGCTTGCCTGAGCACATTGAATGTGCCGCTCCTGCGGGCACACATGTGCAAAAGCGGTGCCTACAGCGCATCTTGAGACAGCACCATGTCTCTATTGTCCGCAATGAGGACGCTAGCGTCTTCAAGGTACCGGGGTATCGGGCGGACACAGTCATTGACCCAGGGTGTCTGCACTTTAGCAGTGCATACCAAAACAAGGGAATAGTGCTAGACACAAGTGTGCGCGCGCCCACAGCGAGCTCGTACCTGACAGGCAAAACAAATGCCTCGAACACGGACGGCTATGCTGCTGGGGTGGGGGAGGACGCGAAGGTCAAGCACCACACCGGCACCTTGACGTCATCTTGGGCTTTTGTGCCATCCGTGCAGGAGTCGTACGGACGGCTGGGCAAGCAGACAAGCCTTTTTGTTAAGGAGTTGGCAATGCACTCAGCACTGTGCTCAGGGGGGGGGAAGGCAGATGTGTTATGCAAGGCCGGGTTAGCTAAGCGTCAGATCCACATTGAGCTGAGCATATCGCTGGCGCGGGAGTTGGCGGAGCGCGTCATGGCATACACACGTGGAGCGCAAATGCTGGGCTGTGTTGCGGCGCCGGTATCCAAACTCCTAGGGCACAGCGCAGACTAGGCTGCTGCGTTGACGCAAGCTTTTCGATTGCATAGGCAACCCGGCCTCCCTTGGGCCTTTATACATACAAGTCCATACGTGCAAACTTCTCCTGAGGCTCTAGCACATTACAGTTTGTTGAGGTTGCAGCGTACTATGTACCATCTGCAACAAAAAGGGCTTGCGCGCTCATGACTGAAGCAGTGTATACTCAGCCGACTGCCAGTGGGGTCATGTGAATACAATTGATGTTGTACATGGTTTGTCATTCTGGCTAATTCGTGCTCACATGCGCCAGGCAACACAGCTGTCTAGATATTAACATCATGTGCCTTAGAAGTATATTTAGAGGGTTGAAGTTCGTTGTTCTGTTATAAAACGGTATAGTATAGTTGGAAGTGCTCCATCGTGCTCAAAAAGTTTCTGATCCCTGTAGCGCCCCCCACCTCCAAGAAGTTACTAAACAGGTTTGTCCAACTCCCCACTCGTTAACTCAATTGACTCTACCACAATGTGGGCCAGCACCTGCAAAGAATTGAGCCAGCGTGCCACAATGTGGCAGAGCAGAGTGTATGTGTGAGCTTAATCAGAGGCTTTGCCTTTGACCTCGGAGGTTTGCACTTCATCGGACTACTCTATATGTTTTCACAAAGTAGTACGTACACCACTACTGTAATAAGCATCAACCAGCATGAGTACCATCCGATGACATTTTGCACAATGTCATGCCCTCCGCATAGACACTATACACTTTCAAGAGTTACCTTTAAAAGCATGACTGAAAATGAAAATTGACCTTGGCATTACCTGCACAGTATAGAAGTACATTAAATTTAACACCTATAGTCACCAGCACAGAGAGCAAATTTGCAGCGTCTAACAGCTATGCATATTCTCATCCCCATGAAGTTCCAATCGAGTCTTGCAATCATTGATGATGTTCTGTTAATGCACTGCTGGCAGGCGGAATTGTGCTATGGCGACCTGGAGAACGTGCCTTGCATCATTATTGTGTGCAACAAGGCCCGCATGGGCGACACGTTTCCTGACATCATGAGCACATTCGACTTGCGCCTACGCACCAGTGGGGTGCTCAGCAGCTTCATCCAAGAGTTGGGCCGACTCTGCCGCTATCCCAAGCTTGGAGAGCGAGTGCAGGGAGCAGACCTTGCGGCTCAGTTCAAGGAAGCTCGCTCAGTCGTGCTGACTGCACAAGGCGGACGCATTGTTGGTATGGTCGACACGGATTGGGAGCGGCAGCGCATTCTGGGTACCATTCCAAAGAGTGAGCAAGAGCGAGTCACCTACACGCTGCTTCAGCACAAGCTCCCGTACGCACTTATAAGCGTCAAAATCTTCTCGTGCGTTTCCGCGGCTGTCAGCGCACGTGAGACCACTGTAGCCAGAGAGCCAGAGCAGCAGTGGGGCACTTCGCCAGCGCGAGAACGTTTCCTCATCGCCGAGTTCCTCAGGATGCCGGGTGGGCTGGATGTCTACACGGCGCAGCATACCAGAAAAACCCTCGCTGTCCGCCAGCTTCATGAGTACCAGAACTTCCGGGCCACCAGCTCCCATTATGACCACAATCGTCACAGCAGCAGCGGTTGCGCGAGGGATCCTCTGCGCCTCATGCTCTCAGCAGAGTGCCAGATTGGGAAGACAGGGGCATACCTGCGGTACATACAGTTGCTGCGTGACCGCCTGGAGAGCAACAGCCGTGGCATCACTCTACCAATAGTGGACATTGCGTCAACTCTTGCGGTGCCACAGATGTGGCTGCTGCCATCCTGGGAAAGCCTGCAGAAATTCCCTGCCCTCAGCACAAGCTACAGCAGGTTATGCATCGGCAAGTACACCATGGACGTAGCCACGCGGCGCCTTGCCCATCTCAAACGCCTAGTTGTGGAGCACACGGACGCTGGCAGCGCGTGGCTGGACGCGTACACCGAGTGGCTGCTTTCCGCACAAGGCGAGTGCATCGTTACCAGGGTTGGGCAGGCAATGATCAGCACGCTGAGGAACTCCGACATTCGCTGTCCTCTGGTAGTCGATGCAGCCGGGTGCAGCGACATCCGACAAGGCCATCAGCAAGACCTCGTGAAGGTGCTGGATTGGGACGGCCGTCTCGATCAAGAGGATGGGGGTTCTTACTGGCCAGGCAATGGCGCTGCTGCATCAGAGGTGCTCAGGTTGTCCTCCTACATCGGCGCGCTTTTCCGCAAGGTCAACGCCGGCAACATGCTGGAAGTATTGCAGGATCATGCATGGTGTGCCCAGCCGGAGCAGAGGCCAGTGCAATCAGGTACTCAGCCTGGTGTAGAGGCACTGAAAATGCACCCCTTCGCAGCCGTTGCTCGCAGCATCCGGGCCGTGACTGCCGCTCCAACCACAGAAATGGGGGCACCTCTGCCAGTGTCGGACTCAAACGACGACGTGCTGAAGCAGCCGGTGTGGTTTGGGGAGTGGTTCAGTCAGCCTGTGATGTTGTCAGCACCGCCATGTGCACGCTCTGACAGCTGCGAGCTGGACCGGGTGCGTAAGCATCTCATCACGACATTTGAAGAGCGAGGCTTTGACCAGGCACGTCAAGCAACTGGGTGCACAGCAGAACACAATACAGCGGCCAGCGCGCGATGGGTCTTCACACCCAGCTACAACAGAGCCACGCCAGGACCGCGCCAAGCACTGCTGGACCGCCGCGCAGCATATGGCCCTGCTGGCTTGCCGCCACCACCGCACGGAGGCGTGAGCAAACTGCTGGTGCAGGTACTAGTCGTCCGCCGTGAACAGTTCGATGCATATGTCAAGCACTTTGGCAGCACATACTTTGTGATTGGTATGCCCTCAAGCATGCCAGCAGAGGTGTGCGACTTCATCAACAGCATGTCCGCCTTCACATTGTACGACAGCAACACGGACACCGAGGCGCTTCAGGCGGCCACAGGCGGCCCCGGATACTCGCGCCTCTTCATTCAGCTCCTCGCATATGCGGCTGGCTTGCGTCATGTGTGGCTGATGGACGACAACATTCAGTACTGCAGCGAGATCGATCTTTTCAGTCTCGCGGGCAAGCCAGGCCAGCGGCAGCTGCAATCAACCTCCTTTCAACATGTCATGGACGAGCTGGAGCTGCTGCTGACTGGTGCGGGCAGTACAACCGTGCAGACGCCGTCTGCAGCTGGTGCAACCACTGATGTGGCCATCTCAGCACTGGCACAGAAGGCAAGCCCCGAGGTAACGAAGGCGTGCCCACCACCGCCATACATGCTGCGACCAGGGCCTGCGCCTGCGAGGCACGATGTGTGCGGACCGGTCACCACGGTGGAACAGCTCAGCGGGTACCACGGGCAGTATGGCATCATTGGATTCCAACGGGACACCAAGCAGATGCGAAAGTAAGTAATCCAATTAGTTGGATGATGCATCGTGGGCTTCTGGAAGCACTGTTTGGCTTCATACAAAATTGTGACAACGCAGACGGCATTGACCAAGTACGTCAAGTCAACATGCTGGTGGACTAGCTGCCTTGGCATGAACTTTGAAATGCGAGTTGCGGCATTACGGACGTGTATCTGAGGCCCCCCTGATTCAAAACATGCATCTTTCACACTTGGCAGAACAATCTTACGAATCGGCCTGTCAGTGACAGAAACCTTGATGGCAATGAGAGGTTTTTTGAGAATGATGTGAGCTGTCAGGGCCCTGTTCAACAACTGTTACGCTGACGTGCACGGCATATACAGATTGAAGTTGTCTTGATGCAGCTGGTAGCAGAATCAGCGCTTTAGAGTGGTGCATGCACACACTGACATTACTGCATGCTTGAGTGCATTGGTATCATACCCACTGATAGAACTCACCGGAGGCTTAGCCTACCCGATTTGGCAACTTTCACAAGACTTGTTAAACATCGTCCTGCACAGCAGCAGCAAGTCCCCATGTGTTGCACGCTGTTGAACTGCTTACATTCAAGGCCACCGCTAAGCTCCAGGTGAGGATGGTTGCGGCTGCTGAGCTGCATACAAGCAAGCACACGCGATGTTGCGCGCACTGTTACATATATCTGGCGCCACTCTGCTTGCTGATATCACAACTCAGTGCTGATGAACTCCACAGTGTCGTGACACCAACGTAGAGCATGATGCAGCCACTACACAAGGTGCCGCAGTGGCTCTGCGAACCACCTCCCCCACTCAGGCGCGTCTTGGTTGTTCTCGTGCAGGTTGACGACCCCGTTCGCGGTGACCCACAGTGTGTACTCGTTCTTCCTCCTCAACATCGAGGCAACGGTGAAGAGAGGAGCGTTCTTTCCGGTGAAGACCCACGCAGAGGTATGACGACGCTGAAGCGTAGGTTTGGCTGCCTGAACGTGCTACTTTGAAGTAGTACATTATTTTCACATCTACAGAGAGACGTCAAGGGGGGGTCACTGCCTGGGCCTTGAGCTGAAGTAGTAAGCTGGTCACCAGACACACTAGTGTTGTACCAGCTCAGACCTTGGCGCCCATAAGAAACTGTCTGGGCATTACAGAAAAAAATGTACTTTAGTAACAGTAGTTCTTGCCTTGTCACACTCAATGGTGCACAACTCAACAATGAAAATTCCGAGTACTGTACCTCTGAAACGCTCTCCCATATGCTTGTGAAATATTATGCAAATTTGTTGCGGCATGCATCAGGTTGTCACTTGTTGCACTTTTGTTTGGCTTCTGGGCATATTGTTATACATAGGCTTGCACGCCCATAAGCTCCATATGGCAGTCAGGGTTTAGGCAAACGAGGACACGATGTTTAATGGCATCATTGAAGTGAAGGCAGCTGGCCTGTTTCCAAAGCGCTGACAATACACTCACATTAACAGTCACCTTGACTGAAGTTCGGAAGAACTACTTTCAAGCATGCACCTGCTATCCAGTGTCTCCACCTTCCAGATGACAACTAGCTAAGTTGGCGATCATCTGCCCCTTTGCCCATCAGATAATTGCTCTTCAGTAGCGGTGACTGACTTCATGTAGAGGTGTCGTGGCGCCACATTTCATGTTCATCTGGTTGCAAGCGAATGGTTGACAACAGCGACAACAGAGTTGAAGTTTTGGCACCAACTACGCTCGCTTGATGAAGCGCTGTCATGGCTAATGCAGCCTCTAACATAGCAGCTAAAGGTCTGTTGTTGCCAGGCTTGCTCACGTGGCTTCTTTAATTAGTCCATGTGCATGAATTCACAGGATTCACAGCTGCGGTTGACACTGCTGATGTTGCTCAATTTATATCAGATGTAGCAAAATCGTTTGTTGCCTGGATGAGCACAACCTGGTGTCGGAACGCACAGTCGCATTGCCTCTGCTGCTGTCAGCACTCATTGACAGAACATCGCTCTGCCTCTAAGACTGCTTCTGTTGTGTCAGCAACACTCCAAACATTTGCTACATACGTCACTTTTTGCTTTTGTTCAGCAATGCATGTGGATGTGCAGGTGTTGGCTGAGCATCCTTTCTGTTGGTACACAAACTTTGAAAGTACTTGAACACCATCAGGCAGTAACTGCCAGTCTCATAATTACGAGAATGTGTACTGGGAGTACGCCAGTGGTTTGCTCTAGCCAAGTAGATGCCTGAAAGCACACATTAAACTGAGTATTTTGTTGTTCTCTGGCAGGACATTGAGTTCAACTTCCTACTCGATGAGAAAGGGCTGGTCGCATGCAAGAGCAGGCGCTTCTTCCACACCAAGAAAAACCTGCAGCCACTTCGACGAGCCTCCGTCCAACCGCCACAGCCAGTTGTGCAGCCATTGGCAGTGGGTCCGCATCTGCTACCATTGTGTGGCGCAGACCTGGCTGTCTTGAGGAATCTTATGGGGTATGCTGCAGAGCCGCTGCAGCTGCTGCCAATGCTTCAGCACGTTGCGGAGGACAAGCTGCGCCAACTCGGTGGTCCAAACAGGACATCTGGCATGGTCGTCTACGACACACGCGATCTGCTTGGACGTGTTGAGCATGCTAACATTCGCACCTGCTATGTAGTGTGCTGTCTGCCTGGTCTGGCAATGCCGACATAGCCCATTGTGTGGCAGCGTCAACGTACTACAAATACCTCGCCAGCAGCAACCCTGCGTGAGCATCATCACAAGTGCGCGTGCATCTACAGGTACGCATCAGTGCCGTCACGAACATGCGCACGCGCATAAAATCAGCAGCTGGCGCAGTCACGTTTCTGAGCCGTGGCACGTTGCGGGTTAACTATTGTCCTTGCAGCGTCGTTTACACCACTGGCACCAAGCTGTCCGAGCACGGCGGCTTCTCTCATGACGACTCCAACGTCGCCCTTATGCTCATGGGCAAGAACCTCAAGCCCATGGTGTCCGAGCAGTTCGTGGAGACTGTCCAGGTAAGCTGCAGCAAGCTCAATGTATGTGGCCATGTATTATAGTCTAATTCATAGACAACAACGTGCTACAAGCGCAGAACATCAGAGTTTAGTGTATGTGGCCATGTGTTGTAGACAGCAACGCACTGCATGGCGCAAAACATCACTCTATTGCTGCATGGGCTGCGCTTCGCTGGGAGTGCTCGCCTTGGGCGCTTGCGTCATGAACGCTGCCTGGTGCTGCCTCCAGTAATGACACAACTATTGTTTCCTGCCGCATGGCTCAGCTATTCTGCTTGCATTTGCCAATATTGCAACTGTGGCCAACGCCTTCGCCAGGTTTGCTCGCCTCATCCTCAGGCTCTTGCCTCATGAACGCTGCTTGGTGCTGCCTCCAGTATACTGGCACAACAACACTTACCATTCCCTGCCCCATGGCTCAGCTATTCTGCATGAATTTGTTGCAAAGGTTGCCAACGCCACGCTGCTGCGTACCCCCCGCTCACCAACGATGCATCGGCTTGTTTCATGGCATGTTGACGCATTGCAGGTGGCGCCCACCATTCTCAACTCCCTCGGTCTCAACTCAGCGCTCCTGCAAGGTGCCGTCGCAGAGGGCACGAAGCCCCTGCCCGGCATCTAGATCTCCCAAAGACCACCTTCAGCTCGGCACTGCTTCTGAATCATCACAACCAGCTCCCCCCTACGGCCATAGCTGCAGCAGTGACGTTGAGCTGGCGAGCTCTGGGTCCCCTCGACTCCCCTGCTCGAGTACTACTTTAATATGCTCCTGCTCGTGCTCCCGTACCTGCGACCAACACCACACGCTGCGCCTCAGTACCGGCTGCTGCGGCAAATCTGACCAGTTTTTTTACGTCCTTCCCGCCTTTGCTCAAGGTGTTCAAGTTGTTGGAGACCCCCCCCCCCCCCCTCCCCCCCCCTTCCTTGAATGTGCCGTTTCCAACTTTCCTGACCTACCGCGTTCATCAGAAAACGGTCTGTCGGTGGGCGCAGTGGGCCTAAGGGCTACCTTGACGTCTTGGCCCCAACGAGCTTGGTTTTCCTCGCTCTGTAACATATTTCCTACTGCGCCTCAGCACTGGCCACATTATTGACAAAGTGTTTACATCCCTGCCACTTTTGCTTGGGGTATTGTGGGAGACCCTTCCCTCCCCCCGCCCATTCCCGCAATGCGCCGTTTCCAGCTTTCCTGAGACATTTATGAGAGAAGTCATATGTCGATCAACACAATCGGCCTGAGGGGGCTACGTTGACGTCTCGATCACAACCAGCTTGGCTTTCTTGCGAGCGCTCTGTGCCATGAACCCTACCAGCGGTGGCTCGAGAGAACTGCTGACGGCGACTCCCGCGCAGGAGCTTACTGCCTCAACAACACCATGGTGTCAATCATATGCCAATGTGTGCCACCAGTGGCCTTGCTTTTTTGCTGCATACGCTGTCAGGGTTGCGTTTTGTCGTGGCGCATGTTTGCTGACACGCCTTTGTAGTTGCATGGTCACAAGCGATGTTGATCTGGTGACCATCATGATCATGCGCGTAGCGGTGGAGATTTTGCATTTTTTTTCATTTCTGCCTGCTGCTCATCATCTTGTTTCTTGAACCAAGTATGAAGGCCCCCAGAGAAGCGGAGTAATCCCATTTGTTCCAATGTAAGGCTTCATACCTAAAAGTAGCAGCGACCTAGTCTGCATTGCGCCCTGATTGTTGTGTGACTTGCCAGGTTGATGCTGCAGTAACTAGCCTACTGGCCTGGTCAATAGGATGCGATATCTGGTGCACAGAGTTCGACGTGGCAGCAGACTTGCAATGCTCAAGTATCGTCTGTCAACTACCAGGATCCGCTCCGCTCATCCGCGACCCTGAAACTCAAAAAGAAACCGAGCACTTATGCTATAGTAAAGTCTCCAGGGCACAACAGGTGTTGAAGCTGGGTAATGGCATGCTGTAGCCTTATGTCAGGGGCATCTGCTGACTACTCACTTGTTGAAGTTGATGTTGTTCCTGATGTGATATTGTACTTCAACGGTGATATTCATACTTCAACTTCATGCCAACTTCAACTGTCATATCACTGCTCAGCGTGCAATAGCACGGCTCCACCCGTCTCAACTTCAACAACCAACAGCTCTTCTGGTGCGTCTAAGTGAGGCCAAGAATCTACCATTGTCAAACTTCAACAGTTTGAGTGTCTTGACTGACTTCACTATAGCATAAGTGCTCGGTTGCTTTTTGGGTTTCAGGGTCGCGGATGAGCGGAGCGGATCCTTACCGCTGCTGCCTGTGTCAGCGAGAGACTGACTTGTGCTCATGCTACGTGCGTGGTGGACCTGACACGTGGCACTCGCTTCTCTTCTGAGCGGCACCTGGCTGGCTCCTGGGTTTTGGCTTCATTTGTGCCAAATTGCCGACAATGTTGAAGTGGTGCTGCCACAGCAGTGGCGCTCCGTGGATGTCTGCCATGATACGCTCCGCCATCATGCCATCATGATGGGCTGCATCTCCTGTGCCAGCAATATATCCTCAGAGCTCTGGGAATCTGAAGCTTAGCAATCTAGCCTTGTGCAGTACATCTGCTTTTCCCTCGCCAGAGCACACTACTGCAGTGTTGATCAGTCGACTCGAGTGCATTGCCAACCCTCTGACAAAGAGCTTTGGCTGCTTGCAAGCCCACTGGCATGTGCTGCAGCCGTCTGCATCATGATTGAAGAAGGGCACAGACTCTGAGGCCCAGGATGACATCAAGGTGCTGGTGTGATGCTTGACCTCCGTGTTCTGTCCCACCGCGGCAGCACCGCCTGATATTGTGGTCATGACTGAGTCAATGGAGCTGCTAGGCTTCCATCATCTCGCGAGAGTCTGCATCTGCCCTGTGTGTGTTGCGCGACGTCTGGTCGCCTCGTGGACCCAGAATATGTGCTGGCGTCTGAAACCTGTACTCATTATTGGTTTCATGCTGTGCTTCCGATAGTCGCTGTCACATTTGCTGTTTTCTGCTGCTGCTGCTGCTGATTGCTGCTGTCAAAGCCGCAAGAGTTGCCAAGACACAGGGCGTTGGTGCGAGCGTTCAGCAATTTGTTGAGCGTTGCTGACCTTAAGCTGAAACAGTCGCACCAGGTGCTTGTACATAGGAGTTTTCGCTCCTGAAGCGACAGTAAATAAGAGTCAGAGTCCACTTTGGGGCTATCCTCAGTCAAGGTCACTTGAAGTCTTGGGAAGGGGGGTGAGAAGTGGGGCCCATGGGGGGAGGGGGGGGGGCTGTAGTGCCAGCGCTGCAGTGATGTATACGCGGCAGGTGCTGCGCTTCAACACACGCTTGCATGACAACCTTGCTGCTTGAATTAGGCTGTACACTTCATACACCCTGGAGCAGGAGAAGCTACTGGCGAAGACAGCGCAGTACAACTTCCTGATGCGTGAATGAATGAATGTTTGCTTGTGGCTCTCGACTCATCATGCACGACTACTCTAGACGTTGTTCGGCGCACCACGAGAACGAACCATCTGTAAGCCTGGGGGCGTGGTCGGCCAAGGCTGGGCAGCTGTCGTCGTTGGCGGAACATTGAAAGATGAAGCGAGCCGAAAATCTTGCTCTACTCGCGCTGCATAGTGGACCGATTCTCTAAAGCATGACGCAGGCGGGGTTGCAAGGGTGAGTCTGCAGCCCTACCTTACGCATCGTCTCCGCTCGGCCCGCAGCAAGCGATGTGCGACGAAAACGGCATCTCTGGATCCGTGTCTGTGCGAAAAGGCACGAAGTTCGCCAGTTGGGATGATGTGCCGAGCATCGCGCTACTGCAGGCTGGTGCTGCTCTTCGCTCAGGCCAGCGCAGCAAAGGGGCCTAGAAGAAATTGCTTGCATCAGTGCGTGCGCGCTGCCGCGAGTGAGGGAGCGGTGGCGAGAGCGCAAGGACAGGCCGCAGGAGTTGGCGCGCAGGCGATAATCTCGGGCGGTGCAGTGCAGCAAAGAGGAGAGAGAGCGCAGGAAAGACAGCATAATGCGGCAAGCAATAACTGCTGCTTTCTGCTCAGTGGCGTTGCTAGCTGCTGCCCGTGTAAGTGCAGCGGATGTGCACTGCACAGCGGGGGCCCTCAGCGAGGTGAGCGATCAGTGGCGGCTGTGCGAGGGCATCGTGGGTGCTGTTGTGCTGTACTCTGCGTAGCAGGAAGTGGCAGCTGTTTCTGTTGCATCACGCCACCTTTCTTGCTCGTATTGAGCGATTTGTTGCAATTGCGCTGAAATCGCAGCCTGCATCCGCTCCAGCGAGCACCTGTGTGACAGCCGCCGCCATCCCCGTGCGATATCAACGCTGGTGCCAAAGCGTAGCTTCTGCAAAGCGGCAAGAGCACAGAGCTGCGCACACCGTCATCACGTCCGTTGCGTGCTTTTTGCTCTGTCGTACGCGTGCAGGACGGCAACGTGTGCTGCCCTGCAACATGTGCGAGCTGCGATGACTCCGAGCAATCGTGTGGGTGAGTAAGTTACACTACCCTGGCACCATTGATTATTTTCAAATGTAATGACCGTATTATGTAGGGCAAGGCAGGGCTTGTCCAACAAGAAATTGGCAAGTAGCAAATGCAATTGATACATGAGTGGGAGGGCTATTGACATGCGGTTGTTCATCACATGCTGAGTGCAACTTGTGTGCTCAAAGCAGGAGTTCCAGCTTCTCGACGTACGGTCGGTAGGAGAGCGATGTGTCTGCGCATTTCTGCATAATAGGTGGTGGTCACAAAAGCAGCCTCTGCGTGGCAGTCAGCAAAGTTGCGCGTCTCATCAGAGCTCTCAAAGTGTCAGCTGTTGTTGATTGTGCAAAGTTGCCGTATGCGAGACACTGCCGCGTTTTTGAGCTGCAGTTGTGCCAGTGATCGCACGCGGTTCATGAATGCTGTTACATACCTCTTTGTTGCCATCAGGCGTCACCAGGTGACTGTAGCTCCACATTAATAACAAAACTCTTCTCGATAAAGTGCCTCCAACACCGCATCATGCGGCAGCCCTGAGGACGCAGCTCGTCCGACACGCGTGCGCATCCACACTCTGCTGCTCGTCATCATAAACGCGCGTTCAAACGGCACACGCTGCACCACCTCATTACACGCAAGCTCTCCTATATGCATACATAGACACTCTGCTGCTCTTCACCATATGCGCCTGTCCAAACGGCACACGCTGCACCACCTCATTACATGCGAGCTCTGCTATATTGCATGCATAGACAATCTGCTGCTCTTCACCATATACGCCTGTCCAAATGGCACCCGCTGCACCACCTCATCACATGCGAGCTCTCCCATATGCATGCATAGACACTCTGCTGCTCTTCACCATATACGCCTGTCCAAATGGCACCCGCTGCACCACCTCATTACATGCGAGCTCTCCCATATGTGTGCACAAACGCTCTGCTGCTCATCACCATACACGCCTGTTTTAATGGCAACCGCTGCCACACCTCATCACGCATGCGCCTGTGTTGCTTCCAGTCAAATGTCAGGGCATCCCCCAGCGCCTATACCGAGTTTTGTGCAAACGCGCTGGTTGGGCTGCGCCTTTTTAAATGGCGGCCGCTGCTCTGTCTCACCACGCATTGATGATGCCGCTTCACGCCTGACCCCCAGGGCATCCTCCAGCGAGTGCTGCGCGAGCGCGCTGTTGAAGTTGCGGCCTCACCGGCCCTGCGAGTTGAGTGACGCTCCTTGCGTGTTGAAGAGCGTCCCTCAGACGCCTCTCAAAGACATGCTGTCGCCATCGCGAAGGAGGGTGCTGTCAGGCGACCCGTACTGCTCCAGCGGCAAGCTATACGTGAGTACTTTGAAGTACATGAATTCATGAAAACTTTTGTTGTACGAAGTATGCCTTATACGAAGTATGCCATCCCTTGTGCGCTTTTCACGCGCATGCTGTACATGGAGGTGTACAGTTCGAAAAACAGCAGTACTGTAGCAAACACCGATGGCGTGAATGTGCCCACATCAACAGAGTTCAGGCAGGGACAACAGCACCTTCTCTTGATGGGGCAGTGCACATTGACGTGCTCCCATCAATGCAGATGGCAGCTGTGTCGACACCTCTGTCTCTCTGGGTCGCCGCTGACAACTTGCAGCACAGCGACAGCTTAAGTGCACTTGCACTGCCATGCGCAGGATTGCGTGTGACGTTGTTTCCAGCAAGTTTTTTGGCTGTTGTCGCATCCCAACTGCGGCCTGCAACAGTCACCTGAGAATGCTGTGCTGATCACCACCTGCTCAAGCCATGATGAACCTGCAGCACACACTCCAGCTTGACGAGCCATGCCACAGGCATCTGTTGTGGCCTCCACACGCCAACATTTCACCCGCGCACGGGAGCGCTGCATCTTGACGCAGTCAATCCCTGAGCACTGTCTCACATCGTCAGCGTCGCCATGCGCAACCCCCACTAACTACCCTTACCCTAGCCCTAACCCTAACCTCAAAACCTCGCATGCGCAGGGCGCCGGAATCTGCTGCAGCGAGGCCTGCGCAGCCTGCGGCACGCAGAACGACGGCTGCGCCAGCGACGCCGCGGGCGAGGGCAGCTGCTGCGCGGACGTCATTACCGCGTCCGAGCTCTCTTGCAACCAGTACGGGCCGCCCTGCATCATAGATGAGGAGAGGTATGTATGTACGCGGGCTCTTGTATACTTCAGGCAGCGCTCGACACGCTTCGTGGTAGCTCAGTGTTGCGGTGCGGCGACACCGCATGGCGTGTTGCTGAGCCAGATAAGGAGATGCTCAAGGCACGCGGGGTGTGGGAGTGATAAGGCCGTTACGCCGATCATTTTTTCAAAGGCCTACACGACGCAGTTCAAGCCTTGTCAGCTTCAACTGCATCCTCACTGATCTCATATTGTATTGTCGCCCCGTTCGCAAACAAGCAGGCGCCCCTTGGTTGGCGCGACACACACACATCTTCAGGCGCACCTGCTTCTGCGTTCGTCTGGCAAATGCTGCAAACCGTTTACACAAGCAGGAGGCTGTTGTTTGTTGAATGGTGTCACGTACACCCCATGGTCCCCTTTATCAGGCTGCTCTCTGCTTGTGGCTGCGGCATGTGCGCCTTTTGTCAGGTCGCCCATCAAGCCCGTCTGACCCCCCCTTTCACCCTCACACTTGTTACTGAATTCTGTGCAGATTTGCATCAAGGCCGCCTGACCCCCCCCTCTCATCCTCACACTTGTTACTGAATTCTGTGCAGATTTGCAGAGCCCTCTACCCCCGCGGATCCGTGGTCAATCCACCGCAACTCCGTCGTCGGCGTTCTCACTGGGCCAGACAAGACCGTCGCAGAACGAGAGGCGCAGTATGGCATGACCTTTGACGCCGAACTCATCTACCAGAACGTGCTGGTGAGCTGCGCCCTAGGGTTTGAGGTTTAGGGCTTATGGTCAGCTCTGTTAAGTGGAACGTAGGGCTTGGGTTTGGGGCTTATGGTTAGCCTCATCGATAACGCAGAGTCACGCTGCTGGTGAGCTGCGCCCCAAGGCTAGGGTTGGGGCTCATGGTCACTTCTGTAAAGGTGAACCTAGGGACAGGGTTTAGGGCTTATGGTCAGCCTCACTGATAATGCGGAGTCATGTTGTGCTTGTCTACACAGCCGGTGCCGTTGACTGTACGAGAATGACAGATGTTGCAGGCTGCCATTGGTGCCAAACAGTTTACAGCACGCTGCCGATACGCCAGGATGTGGACACAGCCTGCGCTGCTGCACTGGCAGTTGTACTGAGGCAGGTATGTATGCACTTCAAGTATGAGTTGGAACTGATGCGCAGTGCCCGCCGTGACGTCGCGGCCGCATTTTGACCTCATTAACATCGGCATGCACATGATCAGAGCGGTGTTGCGCATCGCCGCTGTTCCAAGGCGCACAATTCATCAATCTGCGACGCACAGCTACATGCCAGAACGCTCAGAAATCTCACATAAAGCCAGCTTTGTGTGCTGAAACTGTAATTGGAGGTGCGCCTCGAGTGCAACGCGTGTGTTCGTCAAGGTTCAGCTCATTTAGTCGGCAAGTGATTGGAACTTCCCATGTACCATGAGGTGGTCCTAACGCCACCGCACCTTGGACGCACCGCCTCCCTCTTCTGCCTGTACTGGCAGCTGTGAACAGTGCAGGCCATCTGCACAGTTCTCTTGCTCATGACAGCACGGCCAGAATCGGAGGTGTGCCATGTGGTCGTCCATCCATTAAAGGCTATGTAAAAAAATTGTGGTGACTCGCTCAGTGGCTCACGTGTGCAACTTCAACCGTGCGCTGTGTGTGCCCCTGCAGTACTTGAACTTCACGTACCTGCAAGACGTCATGGAGAGCGGCAAGAAGGTGCAGCTGGTGATCGAGATCAACGACAACCTCGCGTGAGTTACTGATTCACGATCATGATTCATGATAATGACTCATGGAGTGCCCTTCTCGCCTGGTTGCCTCACAAATATGGTGCCTGCGTTTGCGCATGCGTAACTGCCCTACCCCTAAAACTAGGTCCGCTGCACACTACTTCAGGGTAGGAGGGTATGACGCATGAGTATTCGGAATGCGGTATACGAAGCCACCTACACCATCACTACTCTGTAAAGCCGACAACAGCCACACCAAGCCCCCACCTGAGATTTGTTGACGGCAGTAAGTGAGTTGCTGACACCTCCAACGACCGTGCTGAGCTGATGTAGATGGGCGGAGCTTCAGTGTGAGTGCAGGCACGAGTGTGATATGTACATCTACCACATGTGTTTCACAAGCCATTTTGCACTGCATTCTTTTTTAATGGTGACATAACCAGTGGCAGCACCCTGCAGCTTGGAGCCAGTGCCAAAAGTTGTCATGGCTTGCATTCTGCATGTAATGCATTACATGGCTTGCATTCTGCATGTAATGCATGACCCCTGTTGAATTGCTGATCTGCCGCTTGCAGCATTTTCGTGCTGTGCAAGGCAGGTCAGGTTTAGGGTTAGGGTCAGCCACGCAGACGACATCACAGTGCAGCTGAACACTTGCGCATGGACATCATCATACGAGACTGCGCTTTGACATGACACAAGAATGCTGCCCTGACGATCAGTCCACCAACCTTCTGACTCCATGAAACCCAGACAGCAAAGTCGAATGGCACTGCCAGGCATTTCCAAAAAAAGTTGAAGATGGCGCTCCCACTGCAAGTGCAGCCGTCTCAGCGCAGTCAAACCCAAACCGACATCGACCAGGAGCCCTTCCCCAGTGCTTGTCATGCATCTTAAGTGTACTTTGTTTACTTCCGCTGGAGGGGCGGAAACCCAATACTTCAAGTAAACCCAATAGTTCAAGTATGCAACTCATGTACATATGCGCTGTCTCAAACGTGTGGCACATGCGCTATTTACACCATAGAGTGTACGAGCATGACTGCTGAGCAGTGCTGCCCTACCCGCTGTCGATTCGTCCGCGTGCGCGCAGCAACATTGCCTCGGGCACGTACGACACCCAGCTGTACAACTTTGGCCTGGAGGCTGCGGCGTACGGGCGCAAGATCAGCACCCGGATTTTGCACGAAATCAACGGTATGTATGCAATGCAGCAGTTGTGTTAGCTGCAGCAGCGGCGACCACGGTCATTGGTGGAAGGTTGGCTGACCACACACCTTGTCACCTAGAGCTCTACAATCTTTTGATTTCGTTTTCATCAATGGTATGCAGCAGTTATGTCTGCCCTGTGCCCACCTCCGCAGCGGCGCGGCGTGGTTGAGTGCTGCTGCTCATACGTGCCTCGTGCAGCGTCGTCGGCCTTTTTGTGCAGTGGTACTGTTGTAGAGATTTGCGGAGGCAAATGCTTTTGCGTGCTGAGCACTGTCATGCAGCGCCGCGCCGGATCTGGCAACGAACGCTGCGCATCATAATGTGGAACGGCCTCCGCAGCGGTGCGGTGTGCATGTTGTGAAGTGGCCGTCAATTTGCATTGTGTCATGTATGTGCAGATTAGCAGTAGATATTGTGGAATGACAAATTTGCATAGTATGATGTGCGGCAGGGTTGGTATGTTGGCCTGCACAACTGCAACACTAACCTCATGTGGTGACACTGCACGCGCTGGTTGAGCGTTGCTGCTCGTGCGCGCCTCACGCAGCCTCATCGGCGCTTTTGCGCAGTGGTACTGTTGTGAAGATTTGCGGAGGCGAATGCTTTTTTGCAAGTGTTGCGCACTGTTGTGCAGCGCCGCCGGACTTGGCAGTAGAAGCTGCATGTCAATTTACGGAGCGTCAGTACTGCAGTGCAGGAAGCGTATCAGGCGCATGCTTTACCAGGCGTAACGATTTATTGGGCAAAGTGCATAGCTAGGGGCCTGCGGGTTGGAGCATACACGTGGCAAGTGTAATCGTGCAGTGTGCGCATGTATTTCATCCATGATCATTGCAGCCACTAGTGGCTTTGGCAAGTGATAAGTTTTCCTCTGTACATGAGAGTGACGTCAGGTGACAACAAGCTGAAGTCAAAACTGACCCAAGGTTGTGTGCCCGCATTGCCCACACGCACCTGACTGGTGCCTATGCTAAACACAGTAAGCAGATAAACTTTCCACCCTACATGCACGCTGTACCTTGTGCACCAATAGTACGCCTAGACACACGTGTCCTTCATACACTGCATTATACTATGTTTCAAGGCACAACAAGGAGCATGCTGCTCACTGGTCAGCTGCCACGTGCATGCTCCTACCACTGCGTGTATGCGCGATTCTCGCTAACCCTTTACTGCGCCTTCGCCTGCCCACAGGCGACTGGTACCCGTGGTGTGCATTTGCGCCAGGCAACTCCATTGACCAATTCTACGAAGCATTCGTCAGGGTGGTCAATGCCCTGCGTGGTTCGGGGGCCGACCTGAAGATACAGGTAAGATGAGAGAAGTTTGGTTGGCTTCTGAGTGTGAGAGAGCGGTTCGTAAGTCAGAGTCAGAGTCTGTCAAGCTTGTTCATTGTGGTGATTGTTGCAGTGGACAGACACATTTGCACTTGAAGAATCGCTGACGTTTGCTTTCTGTTGCTTGGTGACTGTTGCACACAAGCCATTGATCGGCCCTGCAACTGTGCTGCCTTGCGAACATCACAACAAAACTAAATGGAGGCTGTTTATGTCACATCAACCTCCTGTAGTTGAGCATGATCACAATGATTGTGATCAACTGTTCGCTCATGATAAGTGGGGCTTCACCAAAGCTGATGTTAGCAACAGACATGTTGACACTTTCTGCTTGCCAGTGACTGCCAATGAAGTTAATCACCAATGATTGAATCGTGTCATATACAAGCAAGTCTGTTGCTGCCTGTGTACATGCATGACATGCGCCCCGCTCGCGGTTTCCATCACTAGCAGGCTACTCTGCACACATCTCAACACT
This sequence comes from Tribonema minus, assembly GCA_017506865.1. Lineage (NCBI taxonomy): Eukaryota > Xanthophyceae > Tribonematales > Tribonemataceae > Tribonema > Tribonema minus. Next base: position 185,273 of record JAFCMP010000047.1, on the reverse strand, counting down.
GTCATTTTGTTGGCCTGCCGTCTGGCAACACCACTGCAACATGAATTAACTACTTCGAAGTACATATGTCCACCGCTCTGATGACTTGTGCTGCTAAGACATCATCATCTCAGTCTTTTAAAAAAAATGATATAATCACAACTTTTCTCGCTTGGGTAAATACTTGGACAACCAACTAATTTAAAAATATGTAGATGTTGGCTGTGAAAGTACTGCTTCTAAAAACTGTCCATCAGTTTTTGACGCATTGATTTTGATAATGTATTCATAGATCTTGAATTGGCCGGTAGCTCACCCCGTGTGCCTATGCCTTCTTGTGACTGCAGCTTGCGTATGCGGCGCAGAACGCCGCGGGCTACGACAACCCGTTCATCGACTTCTTTGAACCCATCAAGGACTACGTCGATGAGGTACGTCGCCTCGCTGATTGTCTTCTTCAAGTGTAACTTCAAGGATCTCATGTAACGTGCCGTTGACGGGCACATGCAGCAGTTGTGGCAGGCCTGAACTTTAGAGCAGCACGCCAGAGTTGTACATCATGGGATGGCATTTGTGGATGCGACTCCAACAGGCGATGTGTGAAACCAGTTGCCTGACAGTTCAGTTGATTGTTGCTGTCTCTGCAGTCGGGCATGCAGCAGTGCTTCAGTGTAGTACTGCTCGTACTGCCCGCAAACATGGCTTGAATCAATTTCACAGCACCTCATCTGCATCATGCGCCACCTGACTCCAGCACTCCTGCTGTGACACTGATGTGTAAACTATGCCGCCGGGCGCAAGCCCCAACAGCGGCTGCAATACCTCAGCGCTCAGCAACGTCAGTGCTGCTGCAGTGCTAAGCAATTTCAGTTGCACGCCTGCACGCGCGCGCCTTCCGCCGCTTGTGTCTGACCACTGACAGCGACTGCCATGGCCCTTGTTGCGCTGGTGCGCAGTTGTGCAGTGCTCAGCACTTTCAGTTGCACGCCTGCACGAGCGCGCCCTCCTTGGCACCGCTCGCAGCGCCTCTCTCGTACACACACGCTAGCAGCGGTGCAAGTCAGCTGCACGGCACTGATCTCCATGAACAGCGCCTGTGCTCACTGATGCCTGCCTCGCTCCCTTCTCAGATTTCTGACAGTCTCTCCATTTCTCTCTGCGTCTGACCACGCACTGCACGTACCCTGTTATGGCCTTGTGAACACGTGTGTTGCGCTATCGCAACTGACATGACCTTTGTGATCGATCGCATTTGGTGCGATGGTGCGCAGGTGTGCGTGTCGGCATACAACCTGTGCGGCGACAAGTACAGCGAGAACAAGCCCCTGCGCGACATCATGGGGGAGTGGTACAAGCAGGTATGTATGTCTGTATGTGCTGTAATGTGACGGTGTCAGCATACGCGCTTGAGCATCGTGTGAATTTGTGACCAGACGTGGACACCTTGTGGCAGCGTTAATATGATCAACCTGGGCTTTTGCGCTTTGAGTACATATGAAAACTGAGCACTGAGGCAGCGCAGCCGACAAACATACTTCGAAGTATACATGCATATGAAAACGAATCAAAAGATCGTTGAGCTCTAGGTGACAAGGGATGGTTAGCCGCAAGTGCCTCCCACCAATAACACATATCATTAACTGATATGTTTATGCAACGCGCCATATCGAACTGAGTTAATGTGCTCAATCTGGGCTTTCGCGCCTCAAGTAAGATTCTATAAATACTTTTGTGTATGCGCGCCATGCACTGAGTGGGATGCTGGCTGAGCGCTGATGCAGCGCTCACACCGCATGCATACACCCGCGTGTGGACGGCACAGTGAATGAACAGCAGGCCACGCGGCTAACGTATCTTGGCCCCTTCCTGGATAACCAGAACAGATGGAATTTTTGTAACCGGTGTCGTGAACCGAGTGAGGTCAACTGCCGGTAGAGTGCAGAGTGTCCTGCTTGATACTCAATGTATCTCGGACAGGGCCATAGCTGCAGGTATTGAACTTTGTGGATGCAATGCACTTGCTGCTGTTTTCGCTAGCTACTTGTTGTGACAAAACTCCCCCAAGTCGTGCGTGAGGTGATGCAAATGTCCACAGATTTGTCTTGCAGAGTTGGGCCCCTCGTGCTCACATTCATTTCTGGCTCCGGCATGCAGGTGACGTGGTTCACAGATCTTCCCATCTGTATCGCGGAGATGTCATCCACCGGCCACTGCGAGGGCAAGGTGAGCACCTGGAACTTCCAAACTTGAAGTACAAGTGTTCTGTGAAAAGCGTCATGCCTTGGCCAGGTGTCGGCGTCTTGTTTTGCTCTGGGACGTCTGTATTTGCAAGCTGGCATACGTCTGCTTTGGGCACCTGTGTTTGCAAGTTGGCATACCTAGCGCAAACTGTCACAGGTTGAAGCTGCTGCTTGTGCTTGTGTAGGCCGTTTCAGCTTGTTGCGCTGAAGTGAGCATTTGTGTCTGCATGCCACCATGTGAAACGAGGCTTGGAACAGTTGCTCACGAGACTCGCAATGAGCCACTTAGGGCACTTGCAAGATGCTGTAAAATCAAATTGTTCCATGCAAGATGCTGTAAATCAAATTGTACCATGTGCTCACTAACATGCCGAAGTCTGTGTTGGTGCTGTGCCATTGTGGACATTTAAAGCCTCGTGCTGCCGTGCTTCAAAGTATAAGAATGCACTGAAGCAGCAGTGGCGTTTGGGGTATACGCAAGCGCCGCTGCATACGTCATAGTCGAGCTGTTGTGCAGAACCGCTTCTTACGAACCTGCGCCAGAAGGCAATCGCCGGTGTGCTCATCAGAATGTCTGTGCTTACGCCCCCCTGTGCTCACATGCCCTGTGCTCATGTCCCCATTGTGACAGCCCGCATGGATTGCGGACGCGTGGGACACCATCACCAATGAGTTCACGCAGGTCCGCACCATCAACTGGTTCTTTGAGAACAAGATCGACCTGCTCAACAGGGACTACGACCTCAACACCTCGGTAAGTGGTCCAGGGGGCAGCGGCGCTAGAGACCCTGTCTGAGTTTCACATGCAGGTAGCTTTGTGAGCGTTCGCGCATGATCGAGATATTCTTGCGGGGGAGGCGTGCTCGAGCTCAATAGGAGCATACATGTTGTGTACAACGTGGTGCGGAATCGCCCAAGGATTTCCGCCCCTCGAGCAGAAGTTCAAGTAGTGGAAGTGAGTGGTCTCAACGCTCAGCAGATTGCGCTGGCGACAGCCCTTTGCAAATTAATCATTGATCCAAGCAATGAATCAACAGCCACAGCGCATGAAGTCGCCCAGCGGAAGTTTCGATGCAGCAAAGAGTCGGTGCAGGTGTGATGCCACCCTCCCTACCCCTGTCAACAGGGCGCTGCAGAGTCATTGATGTCCAAACTTCAACCGCACAGATGACAAGCAGCTTGTGTGCGGCAGTCAATGCTCAGGATGACCAATGCCGTAAATCCATTCCACCTGTTGTATGAAGCTTCAACATATACAGCGACTTTCTTCTTCGATGCAACTTGTGCCGAAGCAGTTCAGGGCATGATTTGAGCAGTCTGAAATCCAATGCATTCACTTTGCGTCATTGCTTATTCTGCTACTAGAGTAATGGTACAGTAGCATGCTTTCGACTACCCGGCGGTCAACGAGCAGTGTAGATATCATTTTGAAAATGGCGACAGCGGGGTTTGTGCAACAATATTCATTGTGGTGGTTCACTGCACCCTGAACCCTCACCTGCTGACATGCGTGCAATGCTGTTGTTGTTGTTGACGTGCAGAGCGACGTCCAGCAGTTCGTGGACGGCTTCAACAACTTCAAGTACGCCACATCGCGTGTGCGGCAGTGATAGAAATCTGCTGCGCACGAGCTCCTGACAATGGCGGAAGCCCCAAATTCCATCCAGAATGTGCCATGGACTCGTGTGGCGTTCCGCGTACTAGACTGCTCTCTGCCGCTGCAGCAGCAGCAGCGCTCAACACCAGCAATGCCATCAGCGCGCCCTGGTGGAAGCAAGGGAGATTGTGTGAGGGGCTCTCACAGAGCATTGCCTGCAAGTGCTCGTTGGCAACAGGGAATGGTTTAACAGAGGAGTGGGCACTGCTGAGGCCCCTGAAGGCTGTCTCGCACACCCGGGTGGCTCTTCCTGCTTGGAACACCGTGGTTTCAGGACTTGAGGAGCAGTATATCGCTAGTTAGGCAAGTTTAGCGCATGCATTTTGAGTCGTGGATCCTCATTTTGTTTTGTGGTCCTTGTTGTTATTTCTCGGTAGCTTTTGGCCTGCCTGCTCCCCGCCAGTATCATCCCATACATTGCGCTTGCTCTACGCCAGTAGACTGCAAGCGCTCTTCAAATGTTGAAGTTGCCGTGCAGCACAACAACCGTCAGGCGGTGGAACCCCGATGCGCAGGACCAACACAAAGTTGAAGTTGGGTCAAACACGTTTAAATCAATTTTTTTCAAGGAGCATACCTTCTTGCCCCACTTGCTGCTGCCGCTGTCGACTTTGAGATTGTGTGGATCTGTCACAGCGGATGGTGTGAGATTGAGAAACAAGAAAATATAGCTGATGCGCATGGAGGCTGTACTGAAACAATCTATCCGCTATTATCAAAAATACTTTTCAAGTAGTATCAGTACTCTTCAAGTACTCTTCAAGTATGAGCATGTGCCCCGAGTGCGGCTATTGCACTGCGTGCCCAAAAGCTCAACAAGCACACGTGACGCTTTTTGCACATGCGCGCCAACATTGGCAGCCAGGTCCATGGCCAATAAACTGTCTTTTGTACAATTTTGGCGGCGGCGGCGTTTGAGTGGTTGTCTTTGAGACACTTTCAGACTGTCACACGACATGTACTGGTGGAAGCGCCGGTATCCAGCCTCCTAGGGCACAGCGCAGACTAGGCTGCTGCGTTGACGCAAGCTTTTCAATTGCATAGGCAACCCGGCCTCCCTTGGGCCTTTATAAATACAAGTCCATACGTACTGGTGGAAGGCACTTGCGGCTAACCATCCCTTGTCACCTAGAGCTCTACGATCTTTTGATTCGTTTTCATGTAGATTCCGTAAGCAAGCTTCAAGTTAGATGCCATTCATCTGGGCTTTTTCGCGCGCTGAGAGAAAATCAATAAAAAGCACAACTGAATTACTAAAAAGCGCAACTGGATGCCATTTGGCCGCGGCGGCGTTTGAGTGGTTGTCGTTGAGACACTTTCAGACTGTCACACGACATGTAGATTCCGTACAGCAAGCTTCAAGTTAGATGCCATTCATCTGGGCTTTTTCGCGCCCTGAGCGAGAATTAATAAAAAGCACAACTAGATGCCATTTGGCTGCGGCGGCGTTTAAGTGGTTGTCGTTGAGACACTTTCAGACTGTCACACGACATGTAGATTCCGTACAGCAAGCTTCAAGTTAGATGCCATTCATCTGGGCTTTTTCGCGCCGTGAGCGAGAATAAATAAAAAGCACAACTAGATGCCATTTGGCTGCGGCGGCGTTTGAGTGGTTGTCGTTGAGACACTTCAGACTGTCACATGATATGTAGATTCCGTACAGCAATTTTAAGATTCAGTTAGATGCCATCATCTGGGCTTTTTCGCCCCCTGAGCGAGTATTAAGATACAAAGTACAACTACACCTGTTGTGCCTGTCCACTTTGGTCCCTACGACCGGATTTGCACAAGTGCCAGGGGACACCCGCACAAAGGGTTTCAAAAATAAACCATTAGGCTCCCAGCACTTTGTGCTGGGCGGTACTACTGCATCACAGCTTGAAGAGCTGGCCACCACAAAGTTGCCGCAACATTGCTTGCCGGTGAGCATCTGGTGACCGAATGGAATGGCTCACCGACAGACGTATGAGCACTGGGCCTCGTGTGGCACACTGCGCGCTGCACGCCACCATGACAAATGCAGGTATGAATCCTGCACCTGCGTACGCTGGTGATGCATGGGACGCGTTAGCACCAAAGGATTTGCGGCACGTCGGCAGCCAGAAAGCAGTGATTCCGCGTCATGTGCACTGCTTGGTACACGTTGCGCAGCAGCATGTGCCATTCGATGGTATCACGCGCACTGCTTGGTATGTGCACATGACACAGCTGTATTCGATGGCAACACTCATATAAGGGGCTCCCAAACACGCCCGCTCTGTTGTGCGTACAAGAGACTGATAGTCAAAGCACATTGAGAAAAAAAAAAGTAACAAGTAACAAGAACCTCAATGTGTTTTTCAACTTCATTTTGAAAGTTCAAAAAAAGATGAGATGCATGTTGATTCTATCAAATCCATCACTTGGGGGCTGCATCACGCTGTGAGCAGGTATTGATACGAAAAGACATTGGGACACTTCAACTTTTCACAAGATGTATGTAGATCAAGCAACAAGCTCCACCAACTAGGCTTTTGCGCCCCAAGCGAGAATTTCAATAAAAGCTACAACTATGGAGCCATGCACCTCCTGGGGACTTGTGAAGCAGCGCAGTCAGACGTCTTGAGCTTTCGTCGCAGAAAACAATGCTGGACCGTCCCCCGATCAAGGGAACAACCTGAACAGAGGAGGGCAGCAGCCTGACGGACAGGAAATAGGTACCCTCATCCGGTTTTTCTGTTCCCTTGGAGCAGGTAATAGCACTCGTCTTTCAAACCGTCACCAGAGGCTAAACTAACGTCAACTTTAAGGTGAAGTTGTGTGTATTCTCGGAACATAGAACTTGGGCCCCCCCCTCTCAGCAAATCGCCAAACAAGCAAAGCTGAAGCAACAACGACAACAGCAAACATGGCCTCTCAAGTGAAGGAGTTCTTCCGCGGTGGCGACGAGACTGCAACTGATCAGCTAGAGCGGGCAAAGCAGGTGAGCGCCTAGAAAGCAGCGTGCACACAGCTGATGTCGTGAACTAGAGGCGCTTGTGTATATGAGTCTCTTCTCTGCGCACGCAGCTGGCGGCGCACGTAGACCTCCGCTTCCTTATGATTCTCATTTCGATGCCCATCGCCAGCTCGTGTGAATCTATGTCACTCAATCTGTGTGCAGCGCTGCGCTGCCGAAGGCATGTGTGATTAAAGAGCGAGAATTTTGTATTGGTGACGACGGCCCTGATGAGACTTTGGAATCGGCATCAAGCTGCCTGCTGCCTGCGCTGATGGTGCATCCGCTTGCCTGCTCTTTTCGCATGATCCTGATGTCGCTCAATCTGTGTGCAGCGCCTCGAAGGCTTGTGTGATTAAAGAGCGAGAATTTTGTATTGGTGACGACGGCCCTGATGAGACTTTGGAATCGGCATCAAGCTGCCTGCTGCCTGCGCTGATGGTGCATCCGCTTGCCTGCTCTTTTCGCATGATCCTGATATTTGTTGGCACGCTTGCTCGCTGCCAGGACTCGTCGGCATATGTACAGTCTGGGTTGGCGGACATGGAGCAGCGGAATGTTGGAGAAGGTCCAGCGGGCTCGAAGGTGAAGGACTTCTTGTTCAGCGGGGGCAATGAAACGGCGGCACAGGAGCTCGAGCGTGCCAAGCAGGTATGTCATTGTAGGCAGGCAGTATGCTGTCACACCTTCACCGTATGTAATTACTTCTTGTTGATATTTACAGATGTACGTGCGGTTTGAAGCAGCATTTCTCTGCCCCTGATTGGTGCGTCAAGCCTTCATGCCGGCCGGTCTACGTCTGATAGCTTAGGTTACTGTAGGGATCGTACTTGAAGTATGCTTGAAGCCACTGCTGATTCGTGACAACATGGTGCGGCTGTGCCGCCCAGCTACAACATTTATAGAACCACTAGCTGAAAGTAAATGAACAACTTGCACATGCACTGCCATGAACCGGATGCGCGCGTGAGGTTTGCCTGCCGTTGAGTTCTACGTCATCAAAAACCGTCCATGTCAACCCAAATTGTCAGCGGCGGACGCAACAGCATGTTGTGTTCTGGCACGCACTTGCAAGCATAACGAAGTTGGCTACGGCACAACAAGGCTGCCTCCAGAAAGGGGACGGCAAATCTTAGCTGCCTCATGCCCCCTCGTGCCCCCACCCTAGGTCTGTCGTGCAGATAAGCTGCATTGCAAAATGGAGCGCTATGCATGCATGAGGCTCATTTGTACTTTGAACCTGCTTGCTAAAGTCATTTCAATACTTCAACCGTACCAGTGCTCAGCATGAAAAAAAAAAAAAGCACAGAAATAAATGGCCTCGGTCGCTCATTTTTTGGCACGTTTTTCCGCCATGACTTGTTGTGTACTTCTTCTTGTCGGTACTGGGCGCTGTACAATTCATACTTTTGCTGCGCCTCCAGAGGTCACTAGCGCTGTAAGTGTTCATCAAAAACCGTCCATGTCAACCCAAATTGTCAGCGGCGGACGCAACAGCATGTTGTGTTCTGGCACGCACTTGCAAGCATAACGAAGTTGGCTACGGCACAACAAGGCTGCCTCCAGAAAGGGGACGGCAAATCTTAGCTGCCTCATGCCCCTCGTGCCCCCACCCTAGGTCTGTCGTGCAGATAAGCTGCATTGCAAAATGGAGCGCTATGCATGCATGAGGCTCATTTGTACTTTGAACCTGCTTGCTAAAGTCATTTCAATACTTCAACCGTACCAGTGCTCAGCATGAAAAAAAAAAAAAGCACAGAAATAAATGGCCTCGGTCGCTCATTTTTTGGCACATTTTTCCGCCATGACTTGTTGTGTACTTCTTCTTGTCGGTACTGGGCGCTGTACAATTCATACTTTTGCTGCGCCTCCAGAGGTCACTAGCGCTGTAAGTGTTCATCAAAAACCGTCCATGTCAACCCAAATTGTCAGCGGCGGACGCAACAGCATGTTGTGTTCTGGCACGCACTTGCAAGCATAACGAAGTTGGCTACGGCACAACAAGGCTGCCTCCAGAAAGGGGACGGCAAATCTTAGCTGCCTCATGCCCCTCGTGCCCCCACCCTAGGTCTGTCGTGCAGATAAGCTGCATTGCAAAATGGAGCGCTATGCATGCATGAGGCTCATTTGTACTTTGAACCTGCTTGCTAAAGTCATTTCAATACTTCAACCGTACCAGTGCTCAGCATGAAAAAAAAAAAAAGCACAGAAATAAATGGCCTCGGTCGCTCATTTTTTGACACGTTTTTCCGCCATGACTTGTTGTGTACTTCTTCTTGTCGGTACTGGGCGCTGTACAATTCATACTTTTGCTGCGCCTCCAGAGGTCACTAGCGCTGTAAGTGTTACGGCTTGTATCATGCGTGATGTGCCTGTGCCTCTGCCATGAGCAGGACACATCGGCACACGTGTAATCTGGCCTGGCATACCTGGAGCAAAAGACGCCACTGGACGATGGCACAGGATCTGTGCTATTGTACCTATCATGGGCAGAGTTCGTGTGCATTGCAACTGATACTGTGTGTCTCACGCGATGAATCTGTGCTAATGTACCTGCCATGAGCAGGACGCGTCGGCATACGTGCAGTCTGGCCTGGCGTATCTGGAGCAGAAGACGCCACTGGACGCCAGCGCAGGCGTTGCGCAGGCGCCGCCCACTGCGCCCACTGTCGATTTCCACGCGACCAGCTCGGATGTCCCTGGCAACAACTCTGCTATCAGGGAGGCGGAGAGAGCCGCACAGGTGCGCCACATCTTGAATTGCGCAAATCAAGTGCCTTTCATCTGTTTGACTTGTCAGCTTGGTGAAGGGGCGACGTGGCAGTATGACCTTTGGCAGAACCAGACACTGTGGCACATGCTCAGTATACTATAGTTTTAAATGCCAATCTAGTTTGAAAGCTGCGACGCCAGCGCCAAGCGCAAGTCAGTCCAACAGATGGCTTGCAACCATCTGTGATCCCTCACACTTATTCCTGCACCCAATGATTCACATGGGAATTGTTGTCAAACACTGCCGAAGTTCTTGCCCAGCCCTGATGCGATTCTTGTACTTCGAAGTATCAGACCTGCCAGGAGTGCAGCTGCATGGAGCCACCTCAGTTCCAGACTGAATGGCAACAAGCGCCTCACTTGCTGCGATCACTGCTGCTCGCCGCTCATGACTTTGTCCTCGTCACCTGCTGCCGCCAGGCGGCCGTTGCATCGGGGATGCGGCTCGGACAGGAGGGCCGCAAGGCTGCAGAAGACACTGCTGTGTTTGTTCAGGAAGGCAGCAACGCTCCGAACCACTGAGCAATGCTGCCGAACAGCGCATGTACAGTTTGTGGCTGTACGCAGGACGCAGGCAGGTGCACCTGCATGAAGTCATGATTATGCATTATATGAGCGCTGCTGCTGTCACGCACGGGCTTGGGCGCGCTTGCTCTATGCAACTGGATGTAGACGCAGAACTTGCAGTGGTGGCCCTTGCACATACATGCGGGATGGCCTTGGTGACATGTTGAATACAGTACGCAGCAGTAAAACTGAGCCACGGGCCTGTGAAGCATTGGTTGGGTGAAGATGTGAAGAGGGGGGGGGGGGGGGCGGGGGAAGTTAAGTTACGAGGAAGGAGACAAGGTTGCAGCAGCATCTGCATGGCTCAGCAGTGAGCGCATGGAATGTACCACTCCTATATGGGTGACTTGATTTTCAACACTGTCTATTGAATTCACTCTCTGCGTGCACTACTGCTTCAAGTGCTTTTTATCAATTCTTGCTGCGAGCGCGAAAAAGCCCAGATGAATGATATCTAACTTGAAGCTTGCTGCATGGAATCTAGATGTCGTGCCACAGTGTGACAGTCTAAAAGTGTCTCAATGACAACCACTCAAACGACGCCGTTGCCAAATGGCCTATCGAGATCCTCCCCTTCAAGTACATATTGTTTGAAATCACGGTTGCCTTTTAAGTATGAAGCTGATGCATATCAGTGTCTGGCTGTGTAGTCGCATTCAAATAAGGTGTTGTCAAGGCTGTTAATTGTCCTTTGTTACGTGTAGACCGATCACAGGGGCATGCATAGAAGCTGCATGTGTTCAATGCAGAGGGAGCACCTCGAAAGCACTGTTGGAATGCACAGAGATGACTCGGTATTGTACATTCCCATCAACATGCAGCTGTGCGCACATATTCCGCCATGACACGATGACAATGGTGAATGACAAACACTCATATTTTTTGTGCAGTTGACAGCAGCGATGAGCAAACTGGGTGCTTTTCTACCAACTTTGAAGCTGCGAAGGCAAACTCATCAATGCACATGATCTAGCCTGCTAGTATGCTGTGGCCATCAGTATCCACACACGCCACGCGAGGAAGTCGATGGTTCAAAGGATGCTGAAAACCATCTTGTGCCTGCCACTGTTCCGACCGCCATCTTGTGCTCGCCAGTGTTCCAGCCGCGCACTGAAATCTGCAAGGCTCAGCCTGCCGTCACATGGGCATGTTGCGCTGAATGACTCAAACCTAACCCTATACCCTCACCCCGACCCCAACCCGTTGACACCGCACGCGACTTGCCAAACGCTGACACAGCACAGGGGACGCGCCAAACGCTGCTTCATTTAGCACTGGTCAGTGCAGCGCGTCAGCCGCTGTGTTGCGACGCCGCTCGCGCCCCTGGTTTCGCGGCTCAAAGACTGCGTTCCTGCCTATCTTAAGTGCCGTGCGCGCATTGTCAACAGAGCCCTTCCGCTCGCCCACATACTGAAAGCGGTCAGCGCCCATGGCCGAGACTCCAACCATCAGAGGGCTCCTCATGTCTGCCAGCGCATAGTAGTTTCTCCCGCGGCGCTTTCCCAGGCGGTTGGTGAGCGCACGTGTTGGGAAGCTGTACTCCCCCAGCTGCGTGACCAGGCGCTCCCAATGCTGCTCAAGGTAATCTAGCGTGTACACGTACTTGCCGCTCGGCATCTCCCGCCCCAGCATGCCTGCGGGTCTGCCGCCGAGCGCCTTCATGCGCCTGCCAAAGTCCCCATCCACATCCGCCTGCGTGACGAGCGCAGGGTCAGGGCGCCAGGGGTCCATGTTCAACATCAAGCTGCCGTCGCTGCCGCTGTCGCTGCCGCTGTCGCTGCCGGCCTCGTCACCAGACCAATCATCAAACGTGTCGCTGCCCTCGCTGCCGCTGTGGGAGCTGCGACTGCCCCCACAATGATGGCAGCGTGCGCGTCTGCGCCCACTGTGCGTCGTCGCCGCCGCTGCTGCAGAAGCAGCTACGGCAGCCGTGAGCGTGCGGGGCTTGCGCATGCCCTCTGCATCACTGCCGCCTGCGCTGCCATCGCCACTCCGCCCGGTGGCGGCGCGCGCTTTCTTCTTGGCGCGGGTGCCGGCAGCCGCCGCTGCTGCTGCCGCCACAGTCGTTGCCCCTTCCTCCGCCTCTGGCACCTCCGGCCAGTACGATGGCGGCGGAGTCACGTCATATTGGACGCGATACGCTTCGAGGCACGCCTCATAGCGGCCGCCCATGGGGTTCCGCGTTGGGTCGTGGTGGACGAAGGCGCCGAAGTGGCGCTCGCAGAAGGCGGCGTACGCGTGCGTGCAGATCATGTGGCAGTGCCACGCGTCGTCGACGGCCGCGGATGGCGACAGGGTCTGCGGCGGGGCGGCGCGCTTGAGCTCCATGAACCTGAACGTGCGAGCGCAGTGCGACGTTAAGTATAGGCTGGGGGCGTGAAGCATGATGCTGCATAATGTATTATGGCATGAGCTTGTAGGTAGGCCAGGCAGTAGGCGATTGTGGATGGTGCTGAGCCTCCAGAGCGGAAAGCCACCGCGGTCCCCGTGTCAACAGCATTCAGCGACCAGCACGACGCTGGACGAACCGCATGTAATGTACTCAGTAGTACTGTCAGCGTCCATTGTACGTGGCCATTGGAGTCAATCATCACATCAGAACAGAGCTTGTGTCAAGTACTGATCCACCACTATGGCACCGCCACAAAACAAGCTTACCTCAAGTACTCGTCTACCAGCACACGCAGGTGCTCATCAGTGACCGGAGGCCCTTGAAGTCTGCCAAGGAGCTTTCGCAGCTGGTCTGTCAGCAGCTTGCGCTCCTGCGGGTGCAGCGCCGGTGGCGGCAGCGCTTGTGCCACTGTCAGATCAACGGCGTCTTCGTGCGAGCCTTCGCCTGTGACAGGCAGTAGAGAGAGATGCGCCAACGCAAATTGAATGTTACCGCTATATGCATGAGTGTAGTGAGGTCGGACAAAATCGCTGCGCTGCTTATTCTTCGCTGAAAAGGCAAATGAAGCCTGCATGCTCTGAGTTGCACCGCCAGTGTGCAAAAGGCGGGTTGCGCCCTGTGCTGCATCAGCAGACGACCAGCTTAAGAGAGAATCACACGCTATGTACACCAAATTTTTACTGTGCAGCTCATATGGGAGGCGTCAAGGTGACTGAATCAACAACAAGATCGACGCCAGTCTTGTGCTGCTGTGCTGGGACTTGTGTTGCATGTCGTGTCTCTACCACCGACCATCACGACTGTGACTGCAAGCATGTAACCGCTGCACCTGCCACCATGCTCTAAAACACCCACCGTCGACGCTCCGATCAAAGCTCAGTAAAGCATATGTGGAGGTAACTGCTTGTCAACGATGCGTAGCAGCACACCACTGCAGCTGTTGAGGCTACACTAAAAGCCCACTGAAAATCACCATTCAAAAATTTTGACATTCGTTTGATGCGTATCATAATAACATCATAGCATCTCTTCACCTGGTTGTGTCAGGTCCACTTCTTCTGCAGCCCCACCTCCCCCCGCCTCTCCTTCTTGCTGAGACTTGGGGAGGGGAAACCAGCCCGTCTGCCCTTGCTTCATGTGGACGTGCCTGTAGGCATGCTCTGCCAGCCACAGCAGAGTACACAGCTCCAGCCGCAGCGCCACCCACTCCATGGTGTCTGCGGTCTTGTCGATGGCTGCCCGCAGGGCCCTTGCCCTGGCCCACGCCGTAATCCCACCAGGGAACTCATGCTGCAGGCGCACCCTGCGCATTTTGGAGTTGGCTGGCGTGTCCATCCAGGTATTCCACAGGCTTTCCAGTTCCTCGTCGACGGCGCCCTGAGTAAGGGGCTCGCCCCTCCTGGCTTGCAGCTCTGTGTCGTCCCACGCAGCTGCCTCGCTGACCTCTGCCTTGACAGCAACTAACGTTGCTGCTGGCGCTGGCGCAGTAGCCTTGCGCTTTTTGCCTCTGGAGCTCAAAACTGCAGTTTATTTGAAGGCAAGGCGATGCTGAGCAGGTCAGGCCCACCATATGGTGCCCTCAACATCCAGCTTGTTGAAGTTTTCATCGGTTTGAAGAATAAATGCAGCGCAACAGCAAACGCATAGAATCACGGTAAGTTTAACGCTACACCGCGCCAGCCTCAGGCTGAAGCGGTGCTCCCAAGCACGTTCAGCAGAAGTGGGCAGGCAATCGTGGCGAAGAGAGACGCATCACTTGTCACACTCGTCACACACTTGTCACACCCTGGTGACGACGCTTTATGATGCTTCAATCCGCCTGCTTCGAGTAAGAGCATAAGCTGTGATTGTGGTGGATTAAGCCTTCCTTCTCAAATAATCTGCGAGCTCTGGTGTACTATTGCTGCTGGTGCTGCTGTTGCTCAAAAGCTGAGTGCAACAGATTATATTTTTCTAAGTATCATTCGTTCTACTGGTGCTGATGCTGCTTTGTGCCACTTCGCGTGATATTGTCCCATGCACTGGCTGTGCGTTTGCTGCTCGCAGAATGCCTTCCTACTACGACCTCTTGGATGTAGTGCGCATGCTGGATCAATGGGAAAGAGAAGGGAAGCTTCCCAAGCGAGCCACTGTGAGTTGGGCTGTTACGGATTGTACATTGTGGTATCCGTGTCTGATGATGCCATTATTAGGGCATACCCCTGGTATGTCGGGTGATGATGCAGGGTTTCATACATGTTACTCCTGAGTCAGATCCCCTGGATTGTGCCGAGGATCCAATTGCAACTTGCCAAAAAGGCAGCTGCACACTCACTTCATTCTCTACCTCCGGTCTCGGCACAAGACAGCTATAGCTGAGGACACCCCCACCTCCACAGGCCTCCACCGACAACAAGGTAAGTTAGCATGCTGTAGCACACCGCTGAGCTCTCATAAAACAGTGGCACTCGAAGCAGGCGCTTGTGCGTGTCCTCCGCCTTAGCTGCGAGGCCTCGCAACGCTTCACAGCGTTGTGCACGGTCGTCTGCCTCAATGGCGGAGCCACGCTAAGCTCGACAGCCCTCCGTAGGCTTCCAGGGTAGCACAGCGTAGTGTAGCACAGCGTAGTGTAGCACAGCGTAGTGCAGCACCGCTTGAATGTACACATCGTGGCCGCCTCTCGTGGCCAGCCAACGACAATTAACCCGTACACATCGTGGCCGCCTGCCGTGGCCAGCTAACCTCAAGTGGGACGCTCCGCCTTCGAAGCAAAGTGGCACTAGTTTATATGTGTGTGTGTGTTTGCGCGAAGCAGACGGCATTCACTGGCTCGTGCAGTCTCCTGCGGCTGCTCTCCTGTGTTGCTCAAGCAGGCATGCGCACATGTGTGTCCCGACAGCACCCAGGTGCTCGCACATTGCCATGATCGACCATCGAGCCTTGAATGTTGACGTGATGTAGTCAGTAGGGCAGCCCTGACAGAGACTGTCTGCCGCGCCAGCTGCCGTCGGACGCTGGCACTGCCCTCTCCACGCTCAAGATGCGAGGCGTACAGGTGGCCACCCGTGTTGCATGTCATGACGCCGCCACGGCTTTGGTGGTAGGGCCGTGGACTTCACATGCACCATTCCTCTCGCAGCGACCCCAGCATCATATCGCAATGGGGGGAGGAGTGGTTTACTGGCAGCAAAGTGCACATGTGATGCTGTGCCCGCTGCTCCTGTTGGTTCATGACCACACGCATGAGCATAAAAACCACCACTGACTACATGCACCAAAGTCTTGGAGCTCACCCTCTCCCTACTTTCTCGTCTCAGCAGATGGCAAACAATGAGAGTGGTAACGCGGCTGGGAACCAGGGAGCTGAGCGCAGGGGCAATGGCAAGCGTGCCGCCTCCGCCAGAGTCGCAGCCCCTGCAACCACTCCGCGTTCGTCCACTGCCGCTGCTGCTGCTGAAGCTGCTGCCAAGCAGGCGGAGGAAGCCGCTGGCCGTCCCCGTGCACGCTCTGGCGCGGACAACTCCGCCTTGGAGGGTGATGGACGCAGCGAGCGCGCCGCGCAAAACCCGGTGAGCCGCAGCCAAGACGCACTTTCTAGCACTCCTCCCGCTCCTGGTCGCGCACAGGACACCACCGTCAGGGAGCCTGTTCGCGCATCCAAGGCCATAGCTCTCATCCCTGACCCCCCGACAGACGCTCCGGCGGCGGTCAAAGAGCTATTTGTGTCATTGCGCGCAGAGCACACCTCCCTTGCAGAGGAGTCGCGCCAAGCCTCTGACGCCGTTAACCGGCTCAAGGTTGCTCTGATGTGCGTGGACGCCGACATCCAACGCGCTCAGAAGTCTCTTGTCAAGGCCGCCACTGACGCTGAGCGCGCCGATATCCGCAAGCAGCTCACTGCTCTCTCCGCCGACAAGTCAGAGTTCGACGCTGCGCTGATCTCTTACAGGGCACCCCGCGAGGCCAGCAGCGCTCAGCTGGTCATCCTACGCGAGCTAGCTACTCACGCCCTAAAACTCCTCAACGGTGGCGCTACCGCTGAAGAGGTCGTAAACGCCATCGCCGCCAAGCGCAACGCTCGCGCAGGTATTGCTAACCCCTTGCCTGCCCACGACGCTCCTCGCGACGAACCCTCCCGCGATCCTGACAGGGAGCGCGTTGCACAGCTGAACATCATCGCCAAACTCCCCTCCACATTATGCCTTGAACCGCTGCAGCTGACATCTGCGCTTTCCTCACGTGAACGCATGTGGCAGCAGTGGGGCGTGAAGAGAGAGTATTGGTCTGTTGCTCTTGATGCTGCCATCCCTGCAGACAAGCGTGCTGAGGTGTCTGGGCTCTCTGCCACCATTGACGGGGTTACCACGGGCTGGGACACCCTCACCTATGACCAGCGCGTAGCTGCCCTCACAACCAAATATGATGACTGGACTGCACGCCATACTGCGCGCGATGAGTGGTCTCGCCTCGTATACGACTGGCATGCTGAGTCCCCGCGTGACTTTGCCAACAGGCTTGACACTTATGGCCGGCGTGTAGAGGGGGGCCCTAACGAGGCCACTCGCCGTGAGAAGTTTTACAGCTGCATGCCTGACTTTGTTAAGGTTCAGCTGGACAGGCGTGACAACTTCTGGCAGGACCCCCTCACAGTAAACGTGAACCACGCCGCCGCCGTCTGGCGCACTCACTTGCAAGAGCATGGGATCCCGCTCCCAGACAGCGTTGGCGCTCACGACACTCCCGCTGTCGTCGCCACTGTCACCCCCCCTAAAGGCACCCCTACGCAGGCGCCTGACGCTGCAAGCCTTCCCCGGCGCAAGGCGTCCAAGGAGGCTAAGCGGCAAGAGTGTGTCCAAGCAGCCCGGTCTGCACTAGAGGCGGATAACACGGAGTTGGCGTTTGTGCAGCTTGCGGTGCTCCATGGCAAGGGCGCCCCTGCTGCTGCGCCGCCTTCCACGCCTCTCAATTCCGGAAGCGCAAAGCAGCGCAGGACGGCCAGCCGGCCTCTAACCCTAAGCCCGGCTTGACCTACAAGCCGTTCAACAACTGGACATGTAAGCGCTGTGGTGTGATGGTTACCACTGGCGAACGGTATGCCGATCATCACGCAAGCTCTGAGTGTCGGACAACCGCCGCGCCCCGTCGCGCAGTCGCAGCCGCGACCTTGCGCCGCCTGCCTCTGCCGCGCCTGTCTTCGCGATGCAGGGAGCGCCCATCTATGCCATGCCGCCGCAAGTGGTCCCGCAGCTGGCTGCCATGCACGGTGCCGGCCCCGCACCCTCCTGGCCCACCGTGTACCAGGCACCTGCTGCCGCGGCGCCGGCACCAGCCCCAGCCCCCACTGCGGCCGCTGCCGCAGTGCAGCCGTGGACGGCCGACATCCAGGCAGCCATCGCCGCCGCCATGGCCACCAAACACAGTGAGTCAGTGCTCGACAGCCGCTTAAACGTTCACGCACCCCGCTGCGCGACCGCAATGCTTGCTGCGCTGGGCGTCATGTCGTCTGCTGTAGCTCAGCCTGCCAATGTGTCTGCACCCACGCCTGTTGCAAGTACCCCTGCTGCACCTGCGACATTGCACGCTGCGCGCGCTGCATCGGCATCTACGCCTGGTGCGAGTGCCCCTGCGGCACCGGTGATACCGCATGCTGCGCATGCCTCTGCTGCATCTGCGCCTACTGACGCTGGCATGACTGCACCGCCGGCACCCTTCCATGCACGCCCTCACGTGGCTGTTCCCCCTCCCCCTGCTGCTGCGACCCCTGCCGCGTCTCAGATGAGTGAGCGTGCTAGGGAGCAGGCGATGGAGCGCCATCTCACGCACGCGTCGCTGTGCTGCGGGGTAGGCGGTTGGGAGGAAGGGTTTGCGCAGGCAAGTAAACTTGGCTTGCATGTCAACACAGTGCTCGCTGTTGACAACTGCGCGAAGACGTGTGACGCGTATAGGGAGACACACCCTACGTCTGCCGCACCCCAGTGCATGTCATTTGATGATCCCCGCATCATCCACCAACTGCGCAAGCTGCGCCCTCACCTCACTACGTCCTCTACCCCTTGCACAGATTTTGCAAACGGGGAGGGAGTGGAGGGAGAGGCGGCGGAGCTGACATACAAGCTGGCCAAGGTGGTTACGGAGGCAGAGCTTGAGTTGGTGTTGTCAGAGAACGTCCCGCAGATGCTCAAGTCGCAAGCATGGGGTAGGGGGAAGGCCCACCTGTTGGCCAATGGGTACGCAGTGTTAGAGACAGTCATCAAGGCATCGGTGCTTGACACCTGCTGCAGGCGTACGCGCGCGCTCGTCCTCATTGTGCGCAACCGCCTTGGTGTCAAGGCCGTGCTCCAGCGCCTTTGCGCAGTCCTCAATGCCATGTGCAATAATGGAATTCCACTTTCCATGAGACATGTTCTGAAGGTTCCACGCCGTGTTCGCGGTTGCTTCTTGCGCCCTCGCGTGCGTTCCTCCAAAGGCGTGCATGACCTTGATGGACTGTTTGGCAGCCCCACGCGTCGCTGGCCTGGCTTGCCTCCTGTGAACCCTGCTCACTACATCCCATCCCCCGATGACGCATGTGATGTACGTGATGCTATGACTGTCACCCCCCGCGACATGGCGCTCATGCTGACATACAGGTCTGACTTGCCAACTGGCAGCCAAGAGCAGTTGCAGCTGTGGCTGGCCAACCTTGTTATGCCTGATGTCGCCCACGCATTCTTGCTTGCTGCATGGTGCAGTGGCATCTTTGACATGCAAGAGTCCAGCCCCTCTGATGATGGCTTTGCAATGTCATTGGATCGCAACTCGCCCACACCTGAGTGGCTCGCTGACAGCACTGCCGCGCTTGAACACACAGACGGCACGGCCTCACGAGAGACGCAACACACGCTCGTGCAACGCTGCATCAACGCTGTCCAACGCATCTCCCGCGACAGCGAAAGCACAGCACGTGCCAAGCTGTCTGCAGTCGACTTAGTGCCAGACAACACTGGTGAGCAGGAGAGCGACACAGACGCGGTCGCGCCCAGCTTTCTCAGAGATGCAGCACCTGACCCAGTCTCTGCAGACGCTGACTCTGACACTGAGCCCATGGACTGCTCAGAAGAAGGGGGAGAACTCCAACAACCCCAACTTCAACTTCAACAACAGCCCCTTGCGAACCTCGCAGCGCTTAGCTTTTCTCATGTGCCTGTGCAGCCAGGCGAGAAGGTGGCCTACGCCACAGGCAGCCCCAGCGCACAACGGTTCATCAACCTCATCACACGCATGCCCCACCAGCGAGACATCAAAGAGCTGAACATGGAGTGCATGCTGGACAACGGAGCCACGGCGAGCCTGCTGAGCATACAGCAGAGCAGACGGCTCCCAGAGGGTAGCGTACAACCGTTGCGACAGGGTGACTTCACCGCCATCGAACTTGCAGACAGTAAAACGCGCATCCCTATCACCGGCGCAGTGCAGATGACTCTGCGGTTCAGGAAGACCCTCGTTCGTCATCGGTTTTATGTGACCGACATACCCATGCCTGCCATCATCGGCGGCGACTTCTTTGGGAGCTTTGGCAGTAGCCTGTCGTACTCTACCATGGAGTTCTTCCCCACGCCAGACTCCAGCGTTGCCATCCCCATGCGGCACAAGCTAGACGACAAGGCATCGAGGTTGTGCAACTTCAAGGGCCTCGTGGACAGAGTCGTCGCAGCCCCTGCTTCCCCGCCCACTGCCAAACGCAGTGCGCGCCTCCTAGAAGAGGTTGTGATGTCACCATTCTCAGAACAAGTGGTCGAACTCGCACTGTTCCCGCCTCCTAAGGACACGCCAGAGCACACTGCGTTGATTCATGCGAGCCATGACCAGGTGATGGAGAGCCTAGCTGCGCAGGGCCTTCGCGTAGCCTTCACTGCGGTCACAGTCGCACCCAACAACCCTGTCATGGTCAAGCTTGTCAACACTGGCTCCTTGCCTGTCCTCATCCGCAAGAACACCTTTGTGGGCACAGCCATTCCTGCCACAGAGGAGGACATCCTTGAGCTTGATGAGCAGACCAGTCAGAACACAGAGCAGCTCAAACGTGAGTTGCAGAAGCGCGTGCTGGAATATGCAGTCAGACACCACCAGTCGAAGGCGTTCAGGCAGGCCGCAGACGCTGCACTCAAAGCCCTAGCCTCCGAACCGCCCATACAGGAGTCAGACTCCCCCAGCACTGCGCCAGGCACACACAGTCCGCAGCGCTCACCTGGTTCCGCCGCCCAAGTGAACGCATACAGCTCCGTCTCAGACGTTTGTGGGGATGAGGAGCTGCGCACCATGCTCATGACCGATGGTCAACTCAACCCCATACTCAAGGAGAAGGACTCGAAGGGGCAAGTATGGGCAGACCGAGTCTTTGACGTCTTGAAGCGGCATCGCGCCTGCTTCCCGGCTGACCCAAAAAACCCGCACGTCACAGACACCACCGAGTTCGACATTGACACCGGTGATGCATTGCCCATGGCGGACAGAGCCAGACGTTGGGCCCGCGCAGAGGCTGAGTACATCATGCAACAGATGGCTCAGATGCACGCACGCAAGCAGATTGAGCCCTCCAATAGCCCCTGGGCTTGCAACCCCGTTCTCGCACGACAGGGTGACAAGATTCGCTTCTGCATCGACTTCCGCAAGCTGAACTCTGTCACCAAGCGAGACAGCCACGGGCTGGGCAACATAGATGACATGCTGCACAAAGTGCAAGGCACCAAGGTGATCAGCACGCTGGACATGGCTGCTGGCTACCACCAGGTGCCCCTCACCACGTCCGCAAAGCCCAAAACGGCGTTCCGCACGCCTGATGGTGGACTCTGGCAGTACACTGTGGCCCCTTTTGGCCTGGTGAACTTGCCTGCACAATTTACGCGACTCATGCACGGTGTGCTGGGCGAGGAAGCCCTGAAGGACTACGCAACCGTGTACGTGGATGATGTGCTCGTCTATGACACCGACATGGAGGCCCACCTCCAGCACCTTGACGCAGTTATCACGCGCATAGAGGCTGCAGGCATGAGTGTGGCCTGGAAGAAGTGCCAACTCTTCCGCTCTGAGGTCAAGTTCCTTGGACATATCATTGGTGCAGGTGGCATTCGCCCTGACCCTGAAAAGGTGAAGGCAATGGCAGACATGAGCGCACCCCTCAACGCTAGGGGCCTCGCAGACAAGCGGCTCGTACAAGTCGCTCTAGGCGTGTTCAACTATTACCGCCGCTACGTGCGCAACTTTAGCGCCATCGCAGCCCCGCTTGTCGAGCTCACCAAGGATGGCGCGTGCATGGAGTGGAACGCACGCCGCAGAGACGCTTTTGAGCGGCTGAAGCAGGAGATGTGTAGCGCTTCCATAGTGATGCACCCCGACTTCTCACTGCCCTTCGTGCTCTACACGGACGCCTCCAAGGTCGCCACTGCCGGTGTTCTCACGCAGTTCCGGCCGGTCACGGAGCTTGACAGCCCGCTCATGAAAGCCAAGCCACCAACCTGCACTGGGCGCACTAGCTTGGTTGAAGGGACCTTGCAGCGTGAGGTCGTTGTGGGCTACTTTTCAAAGATGAACTCTGTTCAGGACGCCAAGATGGGAGCCACAGCTCTCGAGTGTCTTGCAGTAGTCTTGTCAATGAACCACTTTCGGCCTTACGTCTGGGGCAGGCCATGCACTGTCGTCACCGACGCAGCTGCCCTCCGCTGGCTCCTCACACTTCAATCGAATGACGGCAAGCTGCTCCGCTGGGCAATGCGCCTACAAGAGTACGACATCACCGTCCAGCACCGACCTGGCAAGGTCAACTCCAACGCCGATGGACCCTCTCGGCTGCCTCAGCAGGCAGAGCTAGACGCGCCCCGCCGTGTCGACCATGCCGATGAGGAGTGGCCCGACTCCATTGCCACTTTTGATGCGCCGCCGTCAGGTGTGCAGTTCGCAGACGACCCAGCCACCACACACGCAGTGGAGCGAGCCGACACCACGGAGCCCGGCCAGCGCCCCTCTGACGAGCGCATCGCCACCGTGGCCTCATACAAAGGCTACGTGCAGCACTCTATGGGCACGCCTTTCCGCCTTAACGAGCTTGCAGCCTGCCTGGCCAGCTTTGGAGGCATCGCGCAGTCCCTCAGCGAGGTGACCCCAGAGCAAGCAAAGCAGCTGCTCCACATGCACGCAGATGAGTCCCCATGTGAGGTCGCACTAGGTGAAGCCGCCACACTGCTCACCCCGGCCACCATGGATATGCACATGAACGCTCTCCTTGACGAACACTTCAAAGGGGACAGGGACAGCCTCGGCTTGGGCAACTCTCGAGCCCTGGCGTCAAAGCAAGAAGCGTCGCAGCAACGCAGGAAAGGCCGTCCAGGTGGCCACCACCACTGCCACCACTGTGACAATCGACGCGGACCCCGCTGACGCCGCCGTTGCACGTACCAACTGTGACGGTGAGCGCCCCCGTAAGCGCACTCTGCCGCGGCCTGAGCCCACACCTCTTGCTGCGCAGCCAGAGCCTGCCAGTGCTGGACCGCCGCCTACACCTGCCATGCTGAGTCGTGAGGCCTTGATCGAATTTCAGCGCCGCGACCCCTTCTGCTGTGCAGTGACTTGCCTGCTGGCTGACAAGGAGCTGCCCACGGACAAAGACCTTGCCGTGCACTTGATGGTGGCACGCGAGTGCTACATTTTTGAGCATGACGGTCTCCTCATACACTTCGCAAGCAGTCATCCCAAACGCGGACAAGTGCTGTGTCAATGGGTCGTCCCTGCCGCGCTACGCACCCTGGTGCTTCGTCTGTGCCACGACGACGCCAGCGCGGGCCACTCCGGCGTCAGCGCCACCCACATTCGTGTGTTTGAGCGCTACTACTGGACTGGCATGGCCCATGACATCCGCACCTATGTGACCAGCTGCATGGCGTGCCAGCTGAACAAGAAGGCCAACACATCCCGGTACAGGACACACCTCTTTCCCCCCACTCGCATGTTCCAACGGCTCAACGCAGACCTTGTCTCGCCGGGCTCGAGGGCAGGAGGGTTTGAGTACATCCTTACTGTGGTTGAGGCCAGGTCTGGCTTTGTGTGGCTCTTCCCACTCAAGTCTAAAGACTCCAAAGAGGTGTCAGCGCACCTCTACACTGTCATCCTAGAGGCAGGCGCCCTCGTGGAAGAGATAGTCACTGATCAGGGTGGAGAGTTCATTGCTGGGGTCGTGCATGACTTGTGCACCAGCATGGGCGTGAAGAAGATCCAAACCAGTGGCTACCACCCCCAGACTAACGGCGTCGCCGAACGCATGAACGCTCGCGTCTTGCAATCACTCCGCCTGTGGGTGAACGACCGCCAAGACAACTGGCACGAAGGCCTCGAGACACTACAGTTTCAACTGCGAGCAACTCCTCGCGACGAAACGGGCCTGTCACCGTTCTTCTGCGTCTACGGACGTGAAGACACCCTGCCGCACGACGCGTTTCACCACGCAGACCGTCCCATGGACCTACACACGGAGGTCGAAAAGCGCGCTGAGTCACGGCTGTTGGCTGAAAAGGTCATCAGTGAAGCCTTCGGCAAGCGTGCTGCCAAAGTGGCAAAGCAAAACGACATTATCAAACGCTCCGTCAACGTCGCCATCGGAGATTGGGTCCTCGTCAGACGAGAGCCAGTCGAAGAGCGCGCACGCAAGATGGACGAGAAGTACACTGGGCCCTGGCAAGTAAAGGAAAAAGCAGGTAACTCAGGACTCTCCTTCACATGTCGAATGATGGGCAGCCGCATTAAACAGAAATCTGTGCACGTCACGCACATGAAGCCCTTCCGGCTCCGCCCCAGCCACTTTGAGCACACATCTCCACACGTGCAACTCACAGCAGCGCAACTGCAAGACCTTCCCCATGAGGAATGGCTCGAACGCATAGTCGACAGACGCGTCGGCCCCAACGGCAAGTGGCAGTACCGCTACATCGACAGAACGGGCCAGCAGAGCGACTTCACCAGCGAAGCTGCCATGCTTGAAATGACGCAGCCGTGGGTACTTGACACGTTCCACGCCATGTATGAGCTGCGTCATGGCGACTGCATACCCCTGTACGCGCGCCGCCCCGAGCCTCCAGCCACGCGACGGCTCTCGGTTGAAGAGGCCCTACAGCGGTTTTCACGCGGCACGACAGTGGTGCGCGAGGTGACCACCCCCTCTGGCTCACGCGAGTACATCTGGGGTGCCATCAGCGGTTACCTCCACCCCTACTGGCGCCCTCGCTACGACGATGGCGAATGGGAGGAGCTCAACGCAACTGAGGTCAAGGCTGCCATCGCCCTGGCTGAAGCAGCGAAGAGCAAAGCCCAGAGACGCGGCATCACCGCCAGCAAGCCGCAGATCACTCTTGTCACCAGCCCTCTGCTACCTCGCAACTTCGGTGCAGACAACGTCGGTGATGTGATCCGGTACTACAGCAGCTGCACTGGTTGGTCTCGCGGCCGCCTTGTAGCGTACCACCCTCGCCATTCACGGCACACCTTCGATGTGCTGTTCACAGGCGAAGCACGGCCACGGCGCCTGCGCTTGCGTGAGGGGTACTACAAAGTCAACGAGCAAGACGCCAACGCTCCGCTGACGGATCCCCCCCATAGCACTTGGAATCTCATTGTCAACCAAGCCGACACACCCGTGTCCATTGAGAGTTCCTTGGCTTACATCCGTGCTGTGCTTTAGCCGCCCCCGGATTCACCCTGTGGGGCTCGCCATCCCTCCTACCGCTCTGACTCGAACAGCTTTACTTGACACCAGCCGCTCATGTGTCAACATAGAGTCTTAGCGTGCGAGTCCTGTGGGCCCAATGTGCCTCTGTTTGCAGCGCTGATCCCTGAGACCGCCGTCGAGGACGACGACGAATCGACGAAGGGGGAGCTGTTACGGATTGTACATTGTGGTATCCGTGTCTGATGATGCCATTATTAGGGCATACCCCTGGTATGTCGGGTGATGATGCAGGGTTTCATACATGTTACTCCTGAGTCAGATCCCCTGGATTGTGCCGAGGATCCAATTGCAACTTGCCAAAAAGGCAGCTGCACACTCACTTCATTCTCTACCTCCGGTCTTGGCACAAGACAGCTATAGCTGAGGACACCCCCACCTCCACAGGCCTCCACCGACAACAAGGTAAGTTAGCATGCTGTAGCACACCGCTGAGCTCTCATAAAACAGGGCGTATCATACATACATAGCCGTTTTTGCGCTGTGCATGGGCACCTGAGGCATAGCACAGATACGCAGTCTTGCTTTCCTTTCTAGTCCCTTTGTCACCAAGCAGTGTGCTGTACGGTGACGACAATGATGATGCTGAATGAAAAACAAATCAAAAAGATCGTTGAGCTCTGAATATTGCCGAACAGGCGACAACATGAGGTTAATGACCAATAGAACTTGGTGCATTACAGAGAGTTTAGGTTTATCGGTTATAAGTGTATATGGAGTATTGTTGTGCACTATAGTGTATATGGAGGATTGTACTTGGAAGTATGTACTTCGAAGTACTATACTTTACGTGTCATGATACCCCACATGTGAGTTGTTTACAAGTAGATTGTACGCAGCAACGCACAACTCTTGTTCTGCCTTACTGCAACTCCACATGGCTTGCGCTGCTGTCTCTTTTATTGTGTGCACGCTATCTGTACAATGCTCTGTCAGCGCTGCGCCCACTATTACGTTGCCATCATTCGAACCTGTGAATTGGAAGAAAAAGGCAAGAGTGCAGGGTCACCCCTCGAATTAGTTTTGGCTGATTGGGTGCTGTTTGCACTGCATGCGCACCTTTTGTCAGTTCGAACAGGTGCAGGCTGCGCGTGACCTAGCGGTCAAGCTGCTCGTGGAGCGCGAAATCGCAGAGCTTACGGATAAGGTACAGCACCTTCGACAGCAGCAGCCGCAGGAGGGCTCAGATGCTGCCCTGGAAGCCGGTCGTGTCGAGCAAACGCTCAATCTTCGGCACATCCAGCTGAGAATGCACAAGAAGTATACAAATTTGAGCTGATGGTGTACAAAGGATGGCGCATCGCTCAACGGACGAGGCGCCTCAGACCAGGTAACGAGAACCAAGCGTGTCTTATAAATATCTGTTTGAATTCATTTCATGCAGTACCGTGATGTGAGCCACTGCTCAAAGAGCTAAATGTTTTGGCCGGCTCAACAAACTGGCAGGTGCGCCTCCCCCCCTCTCTCCCCCCCCCCAAAGAGCCTCTCCCCGTTGTGCGTGCTTGGCACTTGTCCAGATGAATCAAGCGCACGTGACTATGGCATATACAAAGACATGCTGCCAGTTGGCATACTTTTTAGAATTCGTCGGTTTGCACTTGGCGAGATAGTGGCATTCATGACCTTTCAAGCTCAACCGGAGCACTCCCATGTCCCCGGGATTCTTCCCCGCCGGCAGGGCTCTTATGCTGGCCGCACAGGCCATCTCGGTAGGTACCACGTCTTTGTAGGGTTGAGCTAAATAGTTCTGATGGGTTGGAATTACATAGCATTATGTGTGCTGATGCCCGCTGCTGTCTGTTCTGTTGCCACCAGTGCCGGTCGTCGTCTGGCCCACCGGGTGTACTTTGTATCGATTCTCGACGAGGGCGCGGAAAAGCCTAGATGGTGGATGCCCATGGACTTGCTATGTGCTCAGCTTCTAAGCCGGCGCTGTGCCTGCAGCAGCAGCAGCGCCAGCGGCAGCTGTGCACAGAGCGCCTGATTATGGGAAGCTACATTTGGCTCAGCATGCTCCATGCGAATGACCGCACAGCACGTCATTGTGTGGTGGGGGGGGTCAGCAGAGAGGAGGATGAGGCTGCATGGCGTCCAAGGGCAGAGGATGTAACAGCAGCTGCCAAATACCCCGCTGGACGACGCGACGGACGTTGAAGAGCAGGAAGAGTGCATGTGATACACGCCAGTCTAACTATGAGTGTGTCACTCATGCTTATGTTTTGTCCATGTTGATAAATTCAATCAAATCCTCAGGTGCTTTGCTGCTGCCGCAACCTTGCTCATCTGCTACATCCCACGTTCAGCTGCGTTGCAATTGCGCTGTGATGGCCTGTCATGTAGAGTTGTTCAACGACTTGCCTGTAGCAGATTGCTGTCAGTACGAGACTCCCTTGAGGTCGCCTTCACAAGCCTCAAAATGAGTAACCTTGTATCTCGCACCGCAGAGAAACAGCAGTAATCCAGGAGAGGGCTTGAAGGCGTAGCTCAGAGCTGCTGATCAGAACATCTCATTTCCGAGACTGATGAGAAAGTTCTGCTGGGTGCACTTGCGAACAGCGGAGGCGCTGGCACTGCCACTGCTCTTTCCTAGGCACGAAGTTGCCATGTCTCTGTTCACTCATCGTTTAAAGTACCCTGAATTGAAATACCCTCGGAACAAAGCGGTGACGTAGCGGCAGCAGTGGTGGGCGGCCGACCAACCAGGGTGGGGGGGCTGCGGCGGCAGCCATGCAGAGAGAGACGGGATAGGCGCAGAGCACGAGGCGTGGCAGTGCCAAAATCGCCGGCCGCGGTGGTGGCGGCGCTGATGACGGCAGCGGCAGCAGCAGGAGTAACAGCAGCAGCAGCGGTGACTATTGGAGCTGGCCAGTGCGGTCGGCCTGAGGACAATGTGGCCAGGGACGATGCGCTGCCGCACGCCGGCGTGTTGGCATGACGCCACCTGTGCCATCGCGTCGCGATGGCAGCCTCCCTGCTGCAGCATCATCGGCAGGAGACGGCAGCGGCAGCAGAGCGCCAGCATCAACCGGTCGCAGCACAGCACAGCAGCAGCCTGTGACTCGTGTACCATTCACAGTTCAATTCAACTTAGATCTTCTGAACTGTTGAAGTGCTTTCGTGTGCACTTTTTTTTTTTTACTTAATGGGGTGCTGCGTGACCACGCCTGCTGGGACCAGGGCTTGCGTGTGCTGCTGCTGCCCGCATCGCGACTGCAGCTGCTGCCATCCCATTCAAGCTGCAGAGGCGGTCGTTACCGTCAGTGCCAACGCGGCGCAGCTCGAAAGCCCTGTGAGCTCGCAAGCGAAGCAGGCGGCAGCTCCGGTTTGGGTGAGGAAGGGAGGTGGCTGATCTGCACTACTGCGCTCCCTCGCTGAAGTTTCGTCCTGCTGGTGGAGATAGAACCCAGCCAGGCAGCTGCAAGAGGGCATTTGACCAAGGCTTGATCAAATATGCAGCAGCAGCAGCAGCAACAGCCGCCGTGGGCTGTGAAACTGGGATTCTCCCATGTTCTGCTGAATCATGAGGGCTGCAATTTTGACTTGCAAAGTACGGCACAAGAGCCACTCGCGCTCGATGAGCATGACACACCTATCCTGGAGCGCACTGAGGGTGAAGGTGTACCGGAACAGCAGCGGCGGCGGCGCATTCAGAAGCCCAAGCCGCAGTGCGAGCATGGCAAGCGCCGGTCTCAGTGCTGCGCGTGCTCGCCTTGTGCGCATGGCAAGCGAAAGAGCGCCTGCAGGGACTGCGGAGGCAGCGCCTTTTGCAGGTACAAGCGAGCCTGTGCGAAAGAAAGTGCTAATTAAAATCATGTTCATGAAAAAAATACTGCCATGACCACCCTGTTCAACACGCGTTCGCAAACAACGGCAAACATAATGATGTACTTGGTGCTCGCTTCATGCGCTGACTTCGAGTGGTGGCAGCAATAGGAGGTGACGCCACTGCCGTTAATCTGCTCAGGGTTCTTTCCAATCATGCTCTCAGCGCGCAACCGACTCTCTCTGTGCGCGCAGGCACGGCAGGCAGAAGGTCTCGTGCCGCGAGTGCGGCAGCGGCAGCTACTGCGCGCACGGTAAGCAGAAGCACCGCTGCACGGCGTGCAAGGGTGGCAGCATGTGCATGCACGCGCGCCAGCGCATGCAGTGCAGGGACTGCCGCGGCGGCAACATCTGCGAGCACGCGCGCGCACGCAGCCACTGCAAGGCGTGCTCTCCGGGCCGATACTGCGCGCACCAAGTGCTGCGCCGAACCTGTAGGTGTTGCAGCGGCGGCGCGTTGTGCAGGCACGGGCGGCGGCTGCGCTGCAAGCACTGCGGCGGCGCGGCGCAGGTAGAGGGGGCGGCAGCAGCGGCAGCAGCAGCGGCAGCGGCAGCAGAGGCGCAGCACCAGCAGCAGCAGGCGGGGGTGCGGGGCACGGGCGGCAGCGCTGCCATTGCGGAGCAGGAGTCCACAAGCGCGGCTGTTGCTGTGGTGCCTTCGGATCGTGTCGTCGCAGAGGTCTGACTGCGCCAATGCCAACTTGAAGTTAACAACTTGAAGTCGCGCCAGCGTGCTGCACTGGCTGGTGTGTGTGTATTTTCAAGGAAGTGTACATGAAGTATGCAGGATATGTGTCCTGCCATGACATGGTCTGTAATGGCGATTCACGATCACATGAAATGCTGATTTGATGGTTGCGGTAATCAAGTGTATGTAAATGTATACTTTGGTGACTGCAGGTGCGCTCTATTGAAGTTCTTTTACTTGTCATGGACTGTGTTGTGTTCCTTGTATGTGGTGCAATGATGTCATCTAAGCTACTGCTACCGGCGATGACACAGTGGGTGCGTACTTCATGGCGGTGAGCAGCAGGACTGTGTGTACACGGTTCTGAATTCCAGCAATGCGAGTCCCTGAGGTTTTGTGATGACAACATGATGCAACGTCGCATCTGATGTGAATGCGACACATATGCACAGAGAAGAAGGCAAGAAGGCGTTCTTTTTAAAGGGCAAGAAGGCGTTCTTCTTACTGCTGCAGCCACCAACAAGCAACAATTGTTTTTAAATGCTTCCGTCATTGTCAGCAAGTGTCCATGAAAATGCAAGTTGCCTGTGCCAAGACGTTTGATGAGATGCCGACTCATTGGCCTTGAACATGAAAGAAATGACAACGTCAGCACCAGTTCATTGTCATTACTTTGTGATTGTTTGCAACGTCCACAAGCGGACATGTTACTTCAGGCTAGCTCTGATACATTAGATACTTCCTCCGTCCCATAAGTATTTTTATGTCCGCATCAGGTGTACGTATGGACTTGTATTTATAAAGGCCCAAGGGAGGCCGGGTTGCCTATGCAATCGAAAAGCTTGCGTCAACGCAGCAGCCTAGTCTGCGCTGTGCCCTAGGAGTTTGGATACCGGCGCCGCAACACAGCCCAGCATTCGCGCTCCACGTGTGTATGCCATGACGCGCTCCGCCAACTCCCGCGCCAGCGATATGCTCAGCTCAATGTAGATCTGACGCTTAGCTAACCCGGCCTTGCGTAACACATCTGCCTTCCCCCCCCCTGAGCACAGTGCTGAGTGCATCGCCAACTCCTTAACAAAAAGGCTTGTCTGCTTGCCCAGCCGTCCGTACGACTCCTGCACGAATGGCACAAAAGCCCAAGATGACGTCAAGGTGCCGGTGTGGTGCTTGACCTTCGCGTCCTCCCCCACCCCAGCAGCATAGCCGTCCGTGTTCGAGGCATTTGTTTTGCCTGTCAGGTACGAGCTCGCTGTGGGCGCGCGCACACTTGTGTCTAGCACTATTCCCTTGTTACGGTATGCACTGCTAAAGTGCAGACACCCTGGGTCGATGACTGTGTCCGCCCGATACCCCGGTACCTTGAAGACGCTAGCGTCCTCATTGCGGACAATAGAGACATGGTGCTGTCTCAAGATGCGCTGTAGGCACCGCTTTTGGGCAGTGTGTGTCGCGTTGTGCCCCCGTATGTGCTGGCTGGGGCAGCTGATCGCATGCGTGGAGGTGGGGCTCACGTCACTGCACCGCCATGGGCACACCTCGCCCTGTATGCCCCACCCGTCTATAAAGATCGCAACCAAAACCATCGTGGCTGCTGCCATACTGGACATGGGCGCCGCACCCGGGCGGTCATTGGCAGCGGGCGGCACGCTCATCCACGCCATTGCCCCGGACGCACGCTGGCTGCGCAGCTGCGCCAGGACCCGCGCGCTAGCCTGTTGGCGGCGGCGGCTGGTGTCACGCGAGTCACCAATAAGTGTAGCCTGCGTCGGCTTGCCCATGGCACCAGCCGAGGCAGCCTCTAGGTCCTCCACCAGGCAGTCCTCGTATTGACGTCGAAGAACATTTGAAAGGCCGGCTTGTAGTCCGTGCGTGAAGTGACCGCGCCGGCGGCGGGGCACTACCTTCCTGCAGATCTCGTCAGCATAGGCCTCCCAGTCGTCGTCGTCGTCCTCCTGCCCGCCGCTGCAGCTGCTTTCTTCCGCGCTAGTTTGTGTTTTAGCGGGCGTGGAAGAGGCAGCCGCGGCAGCGGCTTGAGGGCCAGGTACGGTCGCCGCCGCGGCGGCCGCCTCGGCGCCAGGCACAATGCCGTGGGTGTGTGGGGCTGGCTCAGTGGTCCCCGTCTCCGTGACGGCAGTTGCGGCGTAGATCGCTTGCACCGCAGTGGGGAGCGTCGACGCTGCGGCCGTCGTATCTGCTGCCCACCGTAGCAACGATGCTGGGAGCTGCTCGGCCACAGCTGTGCGTGATTTTTCGCCGCCATCAGCTGTCAGCGCTCGCGTAGAGCGTCGCACGGCCTCGATGATTGGCGGCAGTCCCTGGTCCTCGCGTATTGCGCATGAGTGCTGCGCGAACCAGGTGACTGCGCCGTGTTCGTCAGTGCCGAGCCTCAGGGCCCCTGCTGCCACAGTGGCATGAATTATTGCAGGCCGCAGTGTTGTGCATGCCTGGGCCGTGTATGCGGCTGGTGCCAGTAGCCCCAAAAGCGGCATGCCCAGACCGCCTTGTCGCTCCGGCAACCGTGACGCCCGCAGTGGCACTGCGATGTCCGTGAGTTCTGGCGGGCCCAAGCGCGGCAATACCAGCACGCTGCCACTGCTGGCTTCCTCATTGTCACCAGCAGTGCAGGCGGCCAGCAGGTGTGACTTCATGACTGCCGCGGTAGCGCAGCCGTGCAGGTGCAGCATGCGTTCAAGCGTCCATGCACAGAACCCGTCAAATGCGTGCAGCCATGTCTCACTCAAAGCCGTGTCAACGACCCGAGCTAAGAAGCCCATGCGCTTCGTCAGTGACCTGCGCAGAATGAACTGTGCTGCCTGTAGGTGATGCCGCGCCATTCCAGCTAGCTGCCACGACAATCGCCATGTCCCTGCGTCAACAAGATGCTTGCTCATGGCAGCATGCACATAGGCTGGGTGCCCTACCGGTACCCCGACCGACGTAAAGCCCTGACTGGATTCTGGCATGGTGGCGTCCACAAACGGTATGTCAAGGGCGCGCAGGCGTGCTCTGGCCGCTTCATCAAACACTGTGCCGCGCATGGCGATGGCCAGCGACTTGTCTGGTCGAACGCGTAGGCCCCCTGCCGCAAGCCGACGGATCACCTCTGCCACCCCAGCGGCCGCTGCATCGTCGAAGTAGGCAG
The DNA here is from genome assembly GCA_017506865.1 of Tribonema minus. Taxonomy (NCBI): domain Eukaryota; class Xanthophyceae; order Tribonematales; family Tribonemataceae; genus Tribonema; species Tribonema minus. Next base: position 152,307 of record JAFCMP010000047.1, on the reverse strand, counting down.
CTTGCAGCACGTTGAGGTCATCCAGGAAAGCGCAGTGCGGGGCTGGTGGCTCCGCTGTGCTGTGGCCGTAGGCCGGCATACTGCCGGGCGTCGCATTCACTCCATCAGGGTAGAAGAGTAGGAAGGCCGCTGCCACTCCAAAGTACAGCGGCCCTAGAGGGTCCCCTTGCTGGCACCCTAGGTGGGAGCAGATAATGCGAGCTTCACCGTTCACCTCCACTCGCATCTCTGGGGCAGTGTCACCACAGTATACGGACTCAAAGTGCGGGAGCAGCTCCGGACAGAAGAGCATAAGCCCCCGCACAATGGCGGCGCGATCCACACAGTTAAATGCGTTCTCACAGTCCAGCTGGATTGTGGTGCCATACAGCTCGTGCCACACGCGCGCGCGCGCTGCCACATGCTCGACGCCAGACCGGTACCCTACGCCAAACTGCCACATCAGGTGTACAATGCTGCCTGACAAGCATGCCATCAGAGAAGACACTGCTAAGCAAATACAAATATTGGGCTCAGGCCCAGCTTGTGTCAATATCTCAGCGCTCAACTCCTCGATGGGCCTACAAACTGCCAATTCTTGTGACAGCAACTTATCCGCAGCCTATTGCGCCCGTGTTCCCGCAGATCAGCAACATGACCTCCTGGCTGCACTGCCACTAGTGATGTTCAAGAACTACTGACACATGCTGGGTATTGATGTGTCACAGAGCAAACATGAGGCAGGATTCAGCACCAGCTCACAGCGTGTTTGGACCCCGCACGCACTGCATACACTGCATAAGGCACAAGCGACTTGAATTGGTTGTGCAACTTCAACTGCATGTCTGGGTATTCTTCATTTTAACAGGGTTGTATGCACATGGCATAGGCTGCAACGTGCAGGAACTGCAGTATACTGGCAATGAAGCTACTATACAACATTTCAGCGACCAGCTACGTGAACGATGTGCTCGTTCCCAGTGCTCTACCAAGGCATAGGTGATCCGCCGCCTTGGCCACTAGGTGTCAGCAGTGAGGCCTTGAAGGCACCTACCACCAACTTGCTGGTGCTTAGGTCACTGCTATAGCTTGTATAATACTATTAGAAGGCCAGGCATGACGTACAGCTCGGCTGGGGCTGTAGGGGATGAACCGCAGCCTGCAGCCCCCGTGCAGAGTTGCAGTCGCAGGCAGCTGTACACCCCGAACACAACATCGGTATGCGACACGCACAGCACATCAGCAGGTCGTGTAGCAGCTGTGCGTTATCTTTGCTGCTTGTCAAAGGCTGATCGAGTGTCTGCTCCTCATTGCATGGGGCTGGCAGTGAGTTGCGGGCACTTGCCTATCAACCTGCTCCATTCGTGACCTCCGAATGCAACGCCGGATTACCACCCTCACGCACCACCTGGCGGCACGGTGTGCGTAGTAATTCTGGACCTTGTGCCATCATTAGCAGCTGCAAGCAAGCGCTCCCTCTGATGTATCGTGTAGGGCGCATGCCGTCTTCAAGTTGCACATGTGACCAGGTTTGAACGTCAACATCATGGAATTTTCAACTTTTGAAGGTATCAGCAGAAAGCTTGAGACTCAGCTATCATCATGATTATGGACCCATCATCTAAATCATTGATATGCAGAAGTTGGCCTTGAGCTGACAATGATATAAAATACTTAGGGGACGGAGGAAGTATAATAGTGCTGATCTTGTACCTGCACCGCTACCAACAGTACCCAATGTGTGTGCTCCTGATGGTTGACCAGGGTGCTGCTGCTTCGCGTGCTGCGCGTGGCGCGGTACTATGAGGCGCAGGGGGACCTGGGCGCGGCGGGGCGGCACTACGCGGCATGCGCCGCGGGCAGCACCACCGAGCGCTCAAGCTGCTGCTGCAGCGCGGCGAGGCGCGGTCGCGGCGGCGATCGACGTGGTCGGGCGTGCAATGACATGCTCACGCACACCCTCATAGACTACCTCATGGGCGAGACGGGTGGCGTCCTCAAGGACCCCCACCACATCTACCGCCTGTACCTCGCGCTCGGAAACTACCAGCAGGTAGCCAATACGGCCATCATCATTGCATGCCAGGAGCGGGTGCGCGCGCATGCAATTTTGCTGTATGCCTGAGGGGTGGCGGCGCCGTGAACGGCAGCCGCGACTTGCGCATGTCACACAGTTGAAGTTTGTGGTGCTATGACGCTGGCCAGAGCGGTCCTGGGTCAGATATGTATCGGTCAGCGCGTTGCTGCGCGCACTGTTGTGCTGCGTGCGGTCGCCACAGGAGACGGCTGCCGTCATCACTGGGTCATTGCGACTGCTTTGCGCTGCTAGGCGCAGGATAGTTTCTCGTGTACTCCTTCTGACGGACAATCCGCGTAATCTTGCCCGCAAGCCTGACCGTGCACGCGGCAGAACCTGATGCAGAACCTACGACGACCACTTTCAACGGATGGCAGCTGCTAGCACTCTGCCTAATCCGCTTTTTTTGTTCTATTTGTCACCCTAACCAAACCCTAACCCCGACCCTGTTCTAACCCTAGTCCTAACCCTAACCGCTCATGCGCGCGCCTTGGGCAACTACCGTGAGGCGCACGCCGTCCTCTACGAGGCAATACGGCGCCTGGAGGATCAGCGCGCGCGCGTGCCGCAGGCGCTGCTGCTGCGGCGCGGCGCCCGTTTCTGGCTGCTGCACTCATACAGGCTCGCCAAGCTCCTCGCGTTGGGAGCGGAGCCTTGATCTCTCAAGGCGGAGATTGGTTCGCAGTACTGACAATATAGTCGCAGAGCCGCAGTATCGCATGTCGCAGAAGTTTCTCAGCATAGGCGCGCTGCGGATGTGTACGAATAATATATAATATCGAGCAGTCTTTCCTAGCTGGCGCGAGCTCGCCAATAGTGCGCTGTAGCGCTGTAGCGCATGTAGCTACACATGCTTGTTTTTACCGGGCGATAGGCCACAAGATCTGTTTTGTTGAAGTTGTATATTATGTCCTGGACCGCATGGGCTGAGCACAATAAATCGGGCAATAACTAAATCTACGGAGGGGCCGGCGGTTCGGCGCTGGCCGGCGAGGGCCGCGGCACTTGCAACAGTGCGATGCGGCGGTAAGCGCTGACGTCGCCATCAGGGGCAATGACTGCGTTCCAGTTGTCGATCACGACACGTGTGAGCGCGCGCTGTAGCGCGAGGGAGGTGCGGCGGCGCCAGAAGGCAATGCGCTGCGCGAGATTGTAGCTGCCCTGCGAGCTCTGCTTGGCGAGCGCGAGTAGCTGCGCTTGGGTGTCGCGTGACATAGCGCCGAAGTGGTCAAAGGCTGCGGAAAATAGGGTGTGTGTAGTGGGGTCCAGGGCCCCTGAGACTACGTATGTGTCTATCTTTTCCTGCGAAGCCGATTCAAGCACGCGCTGCACATCGCGCGCGCCCCGTTGAGCCTGACGGAGGCGGGAGGGACATAAGCTGTCACGTATAGTGACGTCTATGCAACAAGCTACTAGTAGTACTTCAAAGCCGCCACGCAGTTTAGTGCACCGGCCTGCCGCTACCGCGTCGGCGCTCGGCTGCACTTTAGGGACTGGAAGGCAAACCTGGTTGCTGCCGAAGACGATGTCCATGAACTTGTTGAACCCGTGGCGCACCGCGTAGCGGCGGAAGGGGGCAAGGGTGTCCTGGTCGAGACCGCGGAGGTGGGCCACCTGCTTGAGCAGCTGAAAGAGCGCGTCTGCGAGCAAGTTGTGTCGCGTGACGTTAAGCCCTTGTGTGCAGCGGCGCAGGTGGGCACCTGAGTCCACTGGCTTATGGCACTTGGGGCACCGTGCCTCAGCGGGGGCGGGGCGCTCCACGCCCAGGTGGCGCCGCAGCGTCTCGCGGAATTCTGGCGGCGACATGGTCTCTGCTGGGTCAGTGCTCGGCAACTGCGCCAAGAAACCCATGGCCCCCTTAGAGGCGCCGCTGCGCCACGCCGCGACTGCTTCCAAAGCATTGCTGCGTCAAGCCGGCGCAGCTGCGTGGCGGCGAGCGCTGCGTCTAGCACCCGTGATAGCGCGGCTTGACGCCGCGGCAGCACGGCGGCCGGCGGGGCCTGGGCAGAGCCTGGCTCGCGCGCCGCCGCTGGCGCAGCGCGGCGCGCGCGCCGGCGCGAGTCCGCATGCCCAGCCCCGCAGCTCCGCCTGCCCGTTGCAGCAGATCGCGCAGTGCCCGCCATGCGCCGTCGTCCTGGCGCCAGTCCTGGTACCAGACCGAGGGCAGGAGCAGCGCGAGGGCCGCTGCGGCATCATCGCTGCCGCTGCGCAGCTGCTGCAGGCAGGTAGCTATATGAGTGAAGGTGAAGCCGTAGCGGGCGTGCTCCAGGACGCGGCTGCGTGCCGCCACTGGAAACGACGCCAGTGCCGGTCCCATGCACTCGAGGGTACGTGCAGCAAATGCGGCACATGCACGCGGCGCCGCGCCCAGCACGCCAAAGCCACCACTCCCCAGCCGCAGATGCACGCGTACCTGCTGATGTGCTAGTAGCGTCACCGGGGCCTCGCCACCCCAGTCGGCGCCGCGTACCCATGCCACTGCCGCCGCCCACAGAGAGGGCGGTGCCGCCGCCGCCGCAACCGCCGGCGGGCCGCGGCAATCGTCACCAGCCGCCGGCGCGCCCTTGTGGGCCGGCGGCGTAAGGCCCGCCGATGGCTCCTGCGCCAGCGCCGCCACGGCCGCTAGCGTGATGGCGTCGAAGCGCCGTAGCTCCTCGTGCGTAAGGGATGGCGCCGTGTTGCGCACGACATGCCCTGCGCGGGCGGGGACGGCAAGTCGCAAAATCGAGAAGGCAGCCTGAACATCCTCCATCTGCACCAGCTCCGCCACCAGGCGGTCGGTGCCGGGGGCACGAAGGGTCGCCGCTACGTGTGCGCGCACGAAGTCCTCGGTGCCGACCGGCACCCCCATCAGCGTGATGCCGTCGTCACATACTGGTACGGGGACATTGGCGGCGGCGAAGACGGCGGCGGCGCGCTCGCGAGCGCCGCCTGAGGCCGGCACCAGCGCCGCGCATTTCGTGACGTTGACCTGAATGTTTAGCTCGCTCAGCGCCTGTTGTATGAAGCAGAAACGCGCGGCCAACGTGGCCGAGCACCGGCGCGTCACAGCTGGGCGTCATGATGGTGAGGTCATCGAGGTAGCCCGGAAGCGCCAGCTGCGGGAACTTGGCGCGGGCAGCCACCATGGTGCCGCGCAGTGCTAGCGCGAACAGCAGCGGCCCCAATGGGTCGCCCTGCTGCACGCCCTGTTGGGAGAGGATGATGGCGGCGTCGGCGTGCCCATCCAGGCCAATTTGTAGCCAAGGGGCCCGGCCGGGGCCGTAGATGTGCTCGACGTAGCCGTACAGGCCAGGCAGATGCTCGGCCACCACCGCAGAGGACTGCCGAGCGCAACAGCGCGTTGAAGGCATTCGTCAATGTTGAAGTTCGTGCTAACAACGAAGAAGTTGGGACACTTAAACGGGGGCGTAGGCGTTGTAGCGTCCAGGCAGATACGTACGTGCCAGTATGCGGCGCATTCGCTCGGCTCGCGGCGATGAAGCATCTGCGAGCACAGCTCCAGCTGCTCCACCGCGGATCAAAATTCAGCAGGAACGCAAAGAAGTCCATCATGCTGCGAAGCAGGGTTTGCAGAAGAACGCAGGTGTGTTGGCGTGTGGTCCTTTGATCACCACCACTCGACATCTGCAGCCACTCATCATGCAGAAGTGTCAAAAAGTAATGTTGTTGGTGAGTTGCTCGCTTCGCGAGGCCGCCAAGTGTGTTGCAGTGCATGTACTGTTCGTTTGTGTTGAGCCTCACACGTGGCTCTGGAGTGTCGATGTAGTGTGTAGGGTGTCTCCTCAGCATATCAGCACTAGTGCAAGCCCATGTTGTATTCGATTTTTTTTGGTTCAATGACCTTGAGGATCTCGTTGTTAATATTGTTGGTATAAATTGCGGGAGAGGACCCACTGCGAGTGAGTCCTGGGTACGTGAACGTGCGAGAACAGTTATGATGTTCACACACCAATGTCATTACGCTTGGATGAAGCAGCACCTTCATTCGCTCACGTAATCGATGCACCGTAAACATGTGATTTGCAGCGTCTGCCCGTTGATGCCACCCCCCCCCCTCCGCCCCCATCCCGGAGGGGGGGGGGAGGGGGCGGTTATGTAGCTCGCCTGCGCTTTACCTGAACGTATATATATGTTAATCCACCAACGAGCTGTCAAGGATTAGGTTTGCCGTGCCAGAGCCCGCCTAGAATGCCCCCCCCCTTCCCCCCCCCCCGGGGGGGGGGCGTCTCGCTTTGCGCACAGCCACAGCCTGTACATCAGCAGCACCTGCTCTTATCCATAAACACAGTTTGCAAATGGATGGGTGATTGAGCGCTCAAAAGGTTAGCCGCCCTGAAGTCAGATGTGCTGTGCCAAGGCCTGCAGTGCCTACTAGGTTTGCCCCCCCCTTCCCCCCCCTCCGGGACGGGCCGGGGGGGGGGGCGTCTTGCATCGCACACAGACATGGTCTCACAGACTACGCCTGACAACCAGGTCTGCACTGAGATGTCTCGGAGGAGACTCCTGACAGTCATGGTGCAGCAGGGAAGTTTATTCGCCCACTGGTGAAATTACTTCGGAATTAATCAATTCACCGATGTGTTGTATGCTAAATATTGTAAAGCAGCCATTTTATTTATTCGTCTATGAACATGGACATCGGAAAATGCGTAGTCAACAGCACCTGCCGATTTCACACACACCCCGTGCTGTACTTCAAAAACCTGACATCCAGCCAATGTGTTCGTCGTTAAACCAAGTAAGGATACCCCCAAGGCAAAATGCACAGAAAGCAGCACCTGCTGACATCCACAAATATACACGCAAGTGATGCGTGATGCGAAAAAGTTGGCCGCAAAACGGTCAATCCGAACCCCCCTGAAGTTGGCCAACATGCCCCCGATCCCCCGTCTCGCTAGTAGCGCAGCACTCTCACACAGACTGCGCCTGACACACACTTAGATGAGGCGCCATGGTGCAGCAGGAGACTTTCCTACTTGCTGCATGGGCTGCTAGAAGGATGCGGTCGCGCGTGCAGCAATGCGACGCAGTTCCCTGTTCTTGCGAAAGAGGGCGGTTTTTTTCGGCAGTCACAAATTTTCTTTGAGACCAATGAGCAGCGCCATCTCCACGATAGCGGCTGCAGCGCTGCATCAGTCAGGGATGACATTCTTGAAGCGCAAATCAATCATCAGTGCGGCTGCAGCTGGTAAGCGTCACGACCGACAGCGTGATGTCGGTAGCCCTTTGTTCTCACAAGCCATGTAGGTTTCTTTGTGCGCCTCTCTTGGACAGCGCCGTGGCTACCGCACGGCGCTCCACGCCGATACTGTCACAAGAGTTTTAGAGCACACCGACCTGAGAACAGCTGTCAGATCGCTCGCGCGTGCAGTAGCAAAAAAGTGAAGTGGCTGGTGCCAAGCCGTGCCGTCATTTGATCTTGGGGAGACCTGAGTACTAACGTACCCAGGAATTACACAACAAATTGTTTTAAACTTGTTCATAATATGAGGACACCGTGGCCCCCCCGAAGAGCCATGATCTCCTGCGTTGCCACTGGTCAGTGCGCCACAGCTTCAGTGAGTTTCAGTTCTGTCAGTAATATTGAGCAGTTTCAGAACTTTTGCTACACTCTACGCAGCAACAGGAGCAGTTCGCCGCGCTGTTGCAGGATATGCATGTGCTGCAACACCACCGCTGCCGCCCCGCCGTGCCAGATCTTGTCTTTGTTATATGAACAATGCTGCCATTGCGCTTTGCATCTGCAGCGTTTCAGCACTTCCCACGCCCTTGTCAGCATCCATACCCTTGCTGCACAGACACCTGCGCCGTGTTGCCTAGCAGCACCGACAACTGCGCCCAAACCCAAACCCTAACCCTACACCTGCGCCGTGTTCCTTCATTCCTGGTTGTCGCTGCCTCCACCGCTGCCGCCACGATGTCAGGTGCAACTGACGGCAAGGCTGCGTCGCCTCTCGTCGCCTCTTCTGTGCCCGGGGCCGAGGACGACGCTGCTGCTGCGGCCGCCGCTGCCGCTCCCATTGCTGGTGGCGCCGCCCAGGAAGGCTCTTGTGTCCTGAACGACGGTGAGCACACCAATCATGGTGTGCGCCTTGCACGTTGTTGACCATGCAGGTCTTGTTGTTGACACGCAGCTCCTGTGTTGATGTTGCGTAGTCCATGCAATGCGCTGCAGCAACATGCGCAGTGTGCAGACTACTGCGCTGTGCGCTCTGTGCGCATGTACTGCAGCACCATCGCTGCCGCTACGCGCCCAGCGCCACTCCTACTGCGGCGTTGTATCGAAAGCTGCTGTCGCCAATGTGTGCTGCGCAGCAACTTAAGCTGCCAATGTACGCTGCGCAGCATGTACGCTGCGCAGCAGCGTGCAGCAACAGCAGCGCGCAACAGCAGCAGTGCGCATGTTGATTCGCTGTGCGCATTGCATTGCTGCGTGCCGCAGTGCGCCAGCTGCGTTGTTCTGAGCGCTGGTGCCCATATGTGCTGTGCAGCAGCGCCAACAGAGGTGCTGTGCAGCAGCACGCTCCGTTGGCGCTGCTGCAGTACCCAAGCCTTGTCACCCCCCCCCCCCCCCCCCCCCCCCGATCGCACCATTTTGTGCGCCCTGCGCGTTCTTGGCCATGCAGGTGCTGCATGTCGTGGGCGCCGCTGCCTTTGTACTCTTCTCTGCGCACCAGCAGCTGCTGACGCTGTGCGCGCCCGTTGTTGTACTGACCTGCGTGCGCAACGCGCAGGACGCGCTGCACATTGGTGCGCCTCTGTGCCACTCCTTATTTGTCCTGAGCACTGTTGCCGCCATCATGGTGTGATGTACAGCTGCGCACAGTGACCTCTGCTCCCGCGTTGTTGACAGTACTGCTGCTGCCGCCGCTGCCGCTACTCATGCCAGGGGCAACCTCAGCTCAGGTGGCGCCGCTTTCACCCCGCACCGTGCCTACCGCAGTCGGTGGCAGCGCTGCCGCTGCCGCTGCTGCTGCTGCTGCTGCTGCCGCAGCTGCTGCCGCTGCTGGCGGCGGTGGCGCCGCTGCTGATGATGGCGATACCATCCCGCAGGACGGTGAGCGATTCTTGCTCACTGTGCCCTGCACGTTCTTGACCACGCAGGTGCTGCATGTTGTCAGCGCTGCTGCCTTGGTACTCTTCTCTGCGCAAAAGAAGCAGCTGCTGCCGCTGTGGGCCCTTGTTGCGCGCAGACCTGTGTGCGCAGCGCGCAGGACGTGCTGCACGTTGGTGCGCCTCTGTGCCATGTGGGCGCCCCTGCCCTGGTCCTCTGTGCAGCAGCAGCTGCTGGAGCAGTGCACTGATTGCCACGCTGACCACTGTGGCCTGCACGTTCTTGACCACGCAGGTGCTGCATGTTGTCAGCGCTGCTGCCTTGGTACTCTTCTCTGCGCAAAAGAAGCAGCTGCTGCCGCTGTGCGCCCTTGTTGCGCGCAGACCTGTGTGCGCAGCGCGCAGGACGTGCTGCACGTTGGTGCGCCTCTGTGCCATGTGGGCGCCCCTGCCCTGGTCCTCTGTGCAGCAGCAGCTGCTGGAGCAGTGCACTGATTGCCGCGCTGACCACTGTGGCTGCCGCCGCGGCTGATGCCGTGTGCCACCACAGATCATGTGGCGCAGATTCCCCCTGCCCGTGCTGCCCCCCCCGCCGATGGAGCCACTGCTGCCGCTGCCACAGCTGCTGCTACAGCTGCTGCCGCTGCTTGGCGGCGGCGCTGCTGATGATGATGGCGATGCCGTCCCAAAGAATGGTGAGCGCCCCTGCCCTCTGCACCCTGCACGTTCTTCATCATGCAGCTGCTGCATGTTGTGGGTGCCGCTGCCTTGGTACTCTTCTCTGCGCAACAACAGCCGCTGCTGCCGCTGTGCGCGCTTGGTGCCACGCCGACCTGTGTGCGCAGCGCGCAGAACGCGCTGCACGCGGTGTGCCTCTGTGCCACTCCTTATCTATTCTGAGCACTGTTGCCGCCATCATGGTGTGATGTACAGCTGCGCACCTCCGCTCCCGCGGTGTTGACCGCTGCTGCCGCTGCTCATGCCAGGTGCAACCTCAGCTCAGGTGGCGTCGCTTCCCTCACCCCGCACCGTCACGGTGGCCGCCGCAGTCGGTGGCAGCGCTGCCGCTGCCGCTGCCGCTGCTGCTGCTGTTGCTGCTGCTGCCGCAGCTGCTGCCGCTGCTGGCGGCGGCGGCGCCGCTGCTGATGATGGCGATACCGTCCCGCAGGACGGTGAGCGATCCTTGCTCACTGCGCCCTGCACGTTCTTGACCACGCAGGTGCTGCATGTTGTCAGCGCTGCTGCCTTGGTACTCTTCTCTGCGCAAAAGCAGCAGCTGCTGCCGCTGTGCGCCCTTGTTGCGCGCAGACCTGTGTGCGCAGCGCGCAGGGCGTGCTGCACGTTGGTGCGCCTCTGTGCCATGTGGGCGCCCCTGCCTTGGTCCTCTGTGCAGCAGCAGCCGCTGTAGCGATGCACTGATTGCCACGCTGACCATTTCTGCTGCCGCCGCTGCTGACTTTGTGCCACCACAGATCATGTGGCGCAGGCTCCTCCTGACCGTGCTCCCCCCCCCGCCGATGGAGGCAGTGCTGCCGCTGCCGCAGCTGCCGCCACAGCTGCTGCCGCTGCTGGCGGCGGCGCCGCTGCTGACGGCGGCGCCGCAGCTGCTGATGATGGCGATACCGTCCCGAAGAATGGTGAGCGCCCCCTGCCCACTGCGCCCTGCACGTTCTCTTATCACGCAGGTGCTGCATGTTGTGAGCGCTGCTGCCTTGGTACTCTCTCTGCACACCTGGGGGCTTAGCTCGCAGATAAAAAAAGGCCAAGTGGCCCACTTGACCGCCTAAGATCCGGCTTTTGTTCCTTGTGCCGAGGCATGCAGCTGCCGCAGACAGCGACCCAGGGAAAGTTTGCCAGCCCCCTCAGCTCTCGCCCAAGCCCCAGCCGCCAGCGCCTCTCGGCCTGCGTCAGACCGTTCTGCGACGTGTGTAACCAAATTCAATGGAATGAAATACAATTCTTCGATGTCTCTTTGCGGGAACGGTTTCAGTTGATTTGACGCCACCGAACGGTAAAGGGTCCATGAAACGGAAACAAAAAAGATCGATTGGCTTTTATGGGCGTGGGCTGGAGTGCGCTGCTTGCTGGCTTTAAGGGGGCAGTTTCGCTTCAGGTGAACTCTGAAGCCGCCTCTTTTTTTGATTGCTACATGTCAGTAATGCCAAAATCAATGCCTCCTGAAGATTTATGTACGTCGATCAAACGTGAGCGCTGCTTGACGAGGCGATGGCGCTGCAAGAGAGCTTCCAGTTCACCTACACTTGTTTCATCGCTGTGTTGAAATACCCAATCAACTCGCCTCATGGAAATTTGTCAGAATTTTCATCTTGACAAATTTGGCAGCGCTACTGGCAATGGCTTGCCAGGGATGACAACACTGCAAGCGATCTCTCAAGTCGCCTCCGCTTACCTTAATGCTGAGTACAAATCCAATCAACATGTTTCGTTGACTTTCATTCATGTCAATGTGCCGTGCTTGATTGAACGGGAGAGCTGATGGCGCTAGGCTTGCCGAGGACGGCGCTGCAGGCGATGCCTCAGGTAACCTAAACTTGTTTTATCGCTACCTCTGTTGAAAACGGCAAATCAACATGCCTCGCTAAGTTTCTTGATGTCAATGTGATGCGGATCATTTGCTGATAGGCTTGCCAAGGACTATGGCGCTGCAGGCAGATGTATGAAGTTGCCTACACTTGCTTTATCTTTGTATTGATAATTTCGCAATGCTTGCCTTGATAAGGCGAAGGTATCATCATAAGTAAGCCGTAGGAGTGCCGTTTGAAATGATTGACAGCGCTGATAATTTCAGCCTCCTGCTGCTGAGGATGCTTTGACGTTTATAATGCATTTGTGAAGCACTGTGCTGGCATGGACTTCACGCAATTGTGACTATGCTCTTGATGAATATTAGCAGCGCTGATAATTTCAGTAAGTGTATTTTGCTGAGGATGCTGTATGTAACGTTTGCAATTGTTTTTATAGAGCACTGCTGCTTACACGGATTTCACGCAATGGTAAACTGGGAGATGGCACATAATGCCATTTTTGCACCGCTCGCGCGTAGCGCGAGAAAATTCTACCAAGTACGCATAGGTACGCGTATTCCAAAACTGGTAGCAGCGGGTACTCGTTCTAGTTTATCTGGACCAAGTGCTCCGTGCCAGCCGGTACTCGTATATTTGCACATCCCGTCATTACTGGTTCAACAAGTTTCCACCAGCTGCACCAGTTATTTGGAAGGAACACAAAAAAAATTCCTGCAAAGGTCATAGTATGCTTATGTACTGATGCACTGGGGCACGAACGTTGCACGCGAATGTTGCAGTACATTGTAGAGTAAAGTGCATGATATGCATGGCGTGCAGCACACACGTCAACAGTAGCAGCATGCGTGTTGGGTCTGCTAGCACTTGCGGCTTGCTGACTGTGCCAGGCTGAGGTAATATAATCGCATTGGCGCCATCGCCATCACCACCACTGCCGCCATCTCACACCTGCACGTCACCGTAAGAAAATCGTACCGAAAAAATGGGTAGGAAAAGATTGACCGTATGATTCTACCATTACTTACGGAATATACGATGCCATTGGAAACATACGGCGTACAAATACGCCGTATATTCCGTACCGTAAATTTACGATTTACGGTTGCGGCAATCCTACGTCAGACTCTAGTTCAGCAGCAAATCAGCAGCCCAATCAGGCTGTGCTGTCGTTGCGCTCTATCGCAGCCGCCACGGCGCAAGAGCAATTTCTCAACGCTGCAGATTTGCACCAGCAGCGGCAGGAGGTAACAGCTGGCATAACATGTCGCGACGGCGTTCCTGCGAGCTAAATTGCTGGGCATCAGCAAATGCAGCTGGACCAGGTGCAGAGGTCTGCGAGGAAGCGTCTTATGTTAGCCGCCAGTGGAAGCTCGCCGACTATTTACTGATACTCGGGGTACGCGTCAATTCTCGGTCCTTCAAGGGGTTGCAATAGATGGCGATTAAGTTGCTACCGGTGGACGTCCGCCAATGCGCTTGGCGCAGCAGGCCACCGGTTACGGGTAAAAACCGGTAAAAACCTTGTACTCGTACAGGTGCATTAAGTTAACGCGCTCTCTCTGGTAACTGGGCTTTTCACTCTCCCCCTCTTTGGTATTTTGCAGTACTCATACTTTGGCAGGTGTGTCCTGCTGAGGATGCTCTGACATTTACAGTGCATTTTCAGTACTGTCTGCTGCTGGTACCGACTTCACCTGGGTTTTTGACTTACCCCCTCTTTCGTATTTGCTGCGCTTATAAGTTCAGTAAGTACATGTATCCTGCTGAGGATGCTTTGATGTTTACAACGCTTGCAAGGCACTGCTACTGGCACGGACTTCACGCAATTGTGACTCGGCTTATGATTAACCCCCTCTTTGCTACTGACAGCGCTCAGCCTACTAACTTCAGCAAGTGTCTCCTGGTGAAAATGTGTTGACGTTGACAATGCTTGTAAAGCACCTGGTCCACTGCTGGCACGGACTTTAAGCGATTGTGACTGGGCTTTTGCGCAACCACCTCAGAGTCTTTGGTATTGACACCGCTGATAACAGTTGCTGTTACTTCAGCAACTGTCTCCTCAGGCTGGTGAGGATCCGTCGACCGTCATCTACTATGCTTGTAGAGCACTGCTGCTGGCACTGACTTCATGCGAATCGGATGGTGACTGGGCTTTTGAGTTACCAACTCTTTAGTATTGACAGCGCCAATAACTTCAGCAAGTGTCTCTTGGTGAGGATTTTGCCGTTTACAAGGCTTGTGCAGTTGGCACGGACTTCATGTGATGGTGACTGTACGTTTGACTCGCCGCTGCTTGCCTTGAATGCTGGAATGATGCATCGTGGGGGACCACCTCCTGTTGTTTTCCTGGCGGCCACACCGCCAGGGTACCTTCTTCCGAGCACCTAGTACATAGCTTCTTACTGCGCAGGCCATGTACTCTGTATAGTTGCAGACATGACATGGTGCTGTTGTGCTTCGAAGACTGACAAAACTGGCAGCACCAGCACGTTGCAGCGGCAGCCGTGCTCTCAGCGTCGGAGGGCCCGTTTCACACGGGCTCTTGCCTCTGCAAATCGATTCTGCGCCCAACTTTTTGCGCGCGATGCTCTCCTCTGGAATTGCGATATGCTACGATCCTTTTCAAATATATTACAACGGTTACGCAGGACCGCAACTTCAAGTGCGTGCCACAACAACCATTGAATGTGTGGAGCCCACTATGCAGTGCTTGCTGTCATACTCTGAGAGAATATGAGCACAGCGTATCATAATGGACTGTTTCTCATGTACTAGATGTGTGGTCTGCGGCCCACCTACCACTGCTGGTGCTGATGACTGAGTCTAGTCACGGTTTACTATTGGACCGCATGCCTTCCTTTTTTGGTCATTGCTAGGCAGCACCAACCACATTACATTGTGTCTTTTTCTTCGTTTGCTGCGGTATACCGTGCGGCACTTCGTCGAGCTCCGGTTGTGGTGCGCCTGACAGTGTGCTGATATCATCAAAATTTACTCAGCTTGACAATGTGGTCACTAATGGTGGCTGTACAGCTGATGGTTTAAGAGTGCTGCGCCGCAAGATTCAGACAGCTGTCAGTGACGTACCTCCGTGAGTCAGGCTGTCACTGTCATCTGCTCTCCACATGTGCGTGCAGGCGTCGATGCGCTTGGCATGGTGGATCAGCTGCCAGAGGGGCGGGTGCTCAGCCCACTGATATCTGCACGCCGTGTCCAGTCACCCAACTTTTTAGCTTCTGATTGCCTCTGATCCACTATTTGCCCTCTTGTCACTGATCATTGCAGGCTTTGCAGCCAAGATTGCTGGACGCATGGCCTTGGCTCCAGCCGCCGGCGGTGCGCTCATGGCTGCAGGCGGAGGACTAAGTCTTGATGACGCTGAAGTTGGGAATGTGCGGCATCTGGACTTGATTGGCTTCACAGCACGGCAATCCGCGAGGTTCATAGTGCAGGCAGGTGGCAGCCCTCCCAAGCAAGCAGCATTTGTGGATCCACTTGAGCCCCCCTCACCAGCGGCACGCTTTTCACATGCCTGCTTGATCGGCCCGGCCAACTTTGTCGAGCTGATGACTCCAGGTATTTTTTAAGGCCTAGGCAAGCTGGCTCGGTGCACTACGAGGACGATTTGTGGGTATGCGTGATGGACAGTCCACCTACTGGGGACGACATAGCTGCAGTGCAGACCGCTGTGGAGAAGAGTGCTTCCAGGGGAGCACTCATTCAGTCCTGGGGGGTGTAGAGCGTGATCTGTCGAGCGTGGGTCACCACCGTGTGTGGAGACTCGACGGCGGAACACCGCCATTCCTGTGCCGATTCCAGCGCTCGACCTACCTGCTCAGTCACGGTGTTCCAGGGTTTGCACGCCAAAACCTTAGCTCACTGTGCTCGTTCACGCTAGAAGACATACGCGCCAATGTCAGAAGGGTGACCCAGTCCGGATTTATCATGGACATTGACTTTGACGACAACAGTACCTTGTCACCAGTGCAGGGAGGTGCGCAGTGCGCAAGCATGTTGCCGCCCGATGTTCGGGGTCTACTGGTACCTGTGCTTGCCACACGGACATCATGGTTGCACGCCAGCATGCGCTACTGTCCCGGACTGTGGCTGCGTCTTACAAGATGTCTGCGTAATACTAGAGGACGGAGCTTCACAGCCGGAGCGTGCGTACCAGCACGGTGTACGCCCCTGGGGGGTTGTACATCTACTAGGAGACAGCGGGGACTCCATGAAGTTGGTCAATACAACTGTCACATGCGCAACTGAGAATGACCTTGTTGCGGCCCTCGACGGTTTAGCGAGAGTCAGCCTTGGTCAGCTGCTAGTGTGCTGTGGGGTGCTAGGAATATTTCTAGGGCTCCTGGTTTCCCCGCAGAAAGGCGTAGCTGGCATGGGTTCGCTGCTAGGCATCATGATCCTCTTTATTCTGCCGGAAGAATTAGCTGCCTTTGAGAACTACCATTTGCTCAAGCATAGACTGGGTTCAACAAACATGGTCGGGAGGGATTACAGGGGTGTCGGAACTTGGATCGGGACATGGCTCCTTGTCTCACTCACCCTGTGTGATGGGGTGGTGACATCAAACACCACCACAAGGATCGTGTTCTATGTCCTTTCGATAGCGACCATTGCAGCACTGGTGTGCGCATGCGTTATGTGCAGCGCCAGGTCCCTAGCGCCAACCTGGCACAGCTCCGTGCAGGGAAGACTTAGTGCTGCGGTCAGGCCCAGTACGAACTTGCCAGTGGCCACTGAGCTCCCCGTTTTCTTCACGCTCGAAGTGTCAAGTATGCCTTGAAGGTGCCAATCTGGGCGAGGGCAGCATACGAGGTGTTAAGGGCAGCATATGGGCCAGTGCTACTGGTCTCAGCCCTCACTGGCTCCATGCGCTTCTTAGGTGCAGCCTACGTCACCACGCTGTCATTTTATGTGTTGATTCCAGCCGCTGCTGTCATAGGTGTCAAGTGGTGGGGAGGCTGGAAGCTTGCTGTTGTGTGGTTTGCGGCAGGCATTGCAGGCCTCATGGTGCAATACATTGGCAAGATCGAAAAGGAAAATGCACGAAGTGTGCCATGGCTTAGGGCCAGCATCAGTGAGTGGCGCAGAAGCCTTGAGAGCACACCGACCTCTGGCTTTGGCCACTTCACGGACACCATGTTGGCCAGCACCCACGTGATTGTTGGAGATCTTGAGGGAGTTCAGGCCTCCAAGAATGATACCTGGGCAGATGGGCAGTTTGCAAGTGTATCATCAGTGCGTGGCACGGCGGGAGGACCCTGTGTCTGGGCTGGTTGACGGTGGTTGTGCATTAGTCTTTGCTGAAAGGCATGTAGAAAACATTGGTGACATGGTAGCTTTAGTCGTTTGCAGATTATTGTGATGTATCTTACATCGATTCGATGTGCACGTCGTCTTCTCCTCAGCCTTAAGTTTGTGTTGCCTTGACTGTGCCGCGGTCATCTGTGTTGCTTTCAAGTTGCTTGCACTGCTGTTGTTTTCAGCACTTGCAGGCACCTCAGATGCTTGATGATGCTTTGACATGTGGCATCGCGGAAGGTTTGATCAACTGAGACGATCAGCTATTCAGCTATTGTGCCAATCATGAGCACCTTTTATTCCACCTGTTTGTGTGCATTGATCAATCTCACAAGTCATTATGTTTGCCTTTTGATAAACTTTGTTTGATAGACGAGTTCCGAAGCGCCTCTGCGTCAAGCGCCAGGGGCTGCCACTTCACTTGGGCTGCCACTTCACTTGTGCAGCTGCTGGTCCATGGCATGCACGTACATGTACTTGAGAGGTATTTTATGAGACCCTGACCCCCCCAATTCCGGCGTTATTTTATTCGGTTCCACGAGCGCGCGCGTTCTTTTTTTTTTTAATTGACACTGTTCACGCCAAAGGATTCAACTCATCACAGCTGAGGAGTTAGCTATAGGTTTTTTAACAGGAACTCATGTGCACCATTGGCTCAATGCTACGTACCGTTCAGGCTAAAGAGCTCACCTCATCGAGAACGGGTTAAAAACAGAAATCAAAAATCAGCTCTTCCTAAGGTAGCACCAAGATGGCGGTGGCTTCAGGCCAAGCCCAACGTAGTCTTATGGAACGCACTACGCGCTATCTAATGCGCCAGTCAGTGCCGCAAACCGTACTGATGCAGAGCAGTTGATAAGTTTTCAGTGCGCGCAACTTTTTTAGTTTTCTTGAAAAGTGATCATGGCGGCGACGCTCAACAAATCGATGTTGCACTGTGCCAGATTTGCGATACTGTACAGGTAAGCGCTTGACACTGTGCATCCTGAGAGCGTACAAGAATTGTTGTGTAAGTGCTTGTGGAATGTTTGAATTATGGCATGCGGCGTATAACAGCCGCCTGTGTTTGCCAGAGGAAGCAAGACTTCGTGGTGTGACTCGAAGCTGGCATCAGAGCAGAGTAATGAATCATCTACAATTAGAGTATGGCAGAGCAGAGGCTGCGGCAACTTGAAATTGAACAGGCGTTGTGCATCTGTGAATGAACTCCTCAGGCTGGAACATGACATGCATGCATTCTATGTGCTGATTCAGACAACGCCACTGTAATCAGCAGCGCTTTTTCCAGATTCGGACAGATGGTCAGATGATGACAGCCTGAGAGTGTTTGCTAAGACAGTACTGGCAGCCTGGCATGTACAACTTCATCGCCTTGGCTTCTTTAAGAACCAATTTTGATCACGGTCGTCGCTCTACCATGCATGACAGCTGATACGTGCTGTTGGGCATGGTGCACGCAAGACCAAGACTGGCGTATTCTTCAGGCTAGCTGCAATGAAAACTTTGAATGTGACATGTGTTTGCAGGGGGTTGCTGACGGTAGCAAAGTGCTGTGCATTCAGCAAAGCATGTTGGCATTTTCAAATATTCTCACACCACAGGCATGCTGCAGCTACAGTGTGTAGGCATGTTTTGATTGCAAGCTACATAATTGGCATCGATTCGATGTCGTCATGACACGCGCTTCTGAAAACAATCACAAAACCTAAATGCTGCTCGCTCTCACACAGTGCTTCCCACCTCACAGGGTGTGATGCAAAACTCTAGTAGGCTGCAGGGACATTGCAACTGCCATGTTGCATTGGCAGCAACATCACCAGCAGCGCCGCAGCATTGTTCATTGATTCTCGGTCAGGGCGCAAAAAAGCCCAGATCAATGGTATACCTCTACTTTGAAGCTTCAAGTTGCTCTACGGAACCTACATGTCGTGTGACGTCTGAAAGTGTCTCAATGACAACCACTCAAACGCCGCCGCCGCCAAATGGCATCTCGAGATCCCAGGGGCCCCAGTGTATCCTCCTCCATGTGCCCCCCCCCCCATAGATTCTGCCATGTGTGTCATGACACGGCCAGACTACTAGTAATTACTTCAGCCATGTGGAGCGCTGCCGACAGTGCCGAGCGTAAGCGCGCCAGGGCGATGCAGCATTGTCCTTGTTATTAATTCTCACTCAGCACTGTACTTGTGGACTTTTATTTAAATGGAGCGTGTGTCATGTATTCAGCCGCACTTCACTACGTGCGATCACACGCTATAGTATACATGCAAGACGTGCACAATAACACATGATAATATATGCCAACTTTCTCTCACCCAGCGCACATACGCTATGCACAAGTTTGAAAGATTCCGTCACTGTGACAATATCATCTGATTCACAGCTAGCCCTCAGGCTGGCGGAGCACTGTCCACGGAGCGGGTGGCTGCTTTCACTGGCGCACCATGCCCAGCGGCCGCCGTCAAGACTCGGCGGTGTTCATGACGTAGGCCGTCCTGCCTCCTGCATATCCCGCCCTGCTGCGGACAAGGTCGACAGTAGTATGTCTGTTGCCTCAAGGCTCCGTCCGCCTGCGCTGGCAGTGCCAGTGGCAGCATCCCGGGACCTGTCGCTGTGATCATATGCACCTGGCTGATCAGATCGAAGGCATGACTGACGCTGCCAGCGGGCCCGGCGGGCGCTGCCATCCCCGCGCTGTGCAGGCAGTGCCGCCGGGTCGCTAACCTGGCCGCGCACTTTCTTAACTGGCGTATCGACTACTCCGGCCGGGTGCCAGTTTCAAAGTGCTTTGCTACGAGCACCTGTGCTGTGACCTCGTCTGCTGGAGCGCATGCTGCACGTGCCTCTAGTCGCGCGGCTAGGCCTTCAGCCCGCCGCTTGCCTGAGAGGGCAGCGCACGCTGTTAGCTGCCTGGCGTCAGCATCTGTCCAGTCAGCGTCGAAGTTCGTTTGTGCCGACGCCGCATGCAGCTGCGTTGTTTGTTTTAGGGAGCGTGCAGCGCTGCAGATAGCGTCTTCCTCAGTAGCTGCTGGACAGCAAAGCTGCCAGTCGGGCAGCAGGCGGCACACCTGTTCCCTCCGGTTGCCTACCAAAGGCCACTGCTGCTAGCAGATGAAGCAGCCTGTAGCCGCGCTGCATCAGAGTTTGAGAGACCTGATAGGCAGACGCGTTTCTTGCTGGACTTCGAGCAGCACTGGGATTCCCGAAGCTTTGTAATGACAAACTGATGCACAAGCTTCTCTGGGCACAAGGCGGATGTGCGTGATGTTGGGGATGGGTCAAGTACATCAGTGTACTGTATGTGTGCTGCATGCAAACTTCAATTTTTGAGAGTGTACCGCTGCACGCATGTGGCAGACACAATGCCCCCCCCCCCCCCCCCCCCCCCCCCGGCCCCCGTGCACGTTTTGCCCGCGTGCAGTCGCCTGGTACTGACGTAATTACGCGTAAATGCAGCACGTATGCAATCTCAAACATGGCAGAGAGACAGATTTCTTGCGGCTGCCGAGAAGCAAACAAGCAGCAAGTTTCATTGCTGTCTCAGTTTCCAGCAAGGCCTCAAGAAAGTCAAGCTTCACTTGAGCCAACAAGGTTCATCGGGACACAACTCCTTGGGCTTGAGTGAGATGGAATGAGAAAGTCAGCCCAGATCGTTGTCATTGCTTCAAGAAGTTCTGATTGCTTGTAACGTCCACAGGCGGACATGCTACTTCACCCATGATACAACAGATAGAAATGTGTTAGTCTTGCCTCCATCGCTGCCAACGGTGGTCCTCAATTAGGTCACCAATTTGTATGCGCCTGATGGTTGACCAGGTTGCTGCTGCCTTCGTCATGAGGCAGAGTCAAGCAAATACCACAAGCTTCCTGGCAGAACTGCTGTAGCAGCCATTGCCCGCAAGCCATACAAGGCAGGGTCGCACTGCAGCAGGGCGTGTCTCTGCTCCGCAGCAGCGTCGTTGCCAGCTTTTTTGACTGCCCTCTTTTGGTCCTGGCATCCTCTTTGTGGCCACATGCCGTGCAGCTGATGCTGGTGTGCTTGCCAGTCCTCAGAGTGCCTAAGTCGCCGAGCACCAGGAGGTGTGGCTCGTGCCTTGAAACCTGCAGCGTTCGCAGCACCGCTGTGCCGGCAGCACCTGCCCTCGCAGAGCAGCTGCGGTGGCGCACAGGGCAGCGTCAACAACACCTGCAACCGCGCCAATGCAGTCACGCATGCGTGACACATCTCAGCAGCTTTTGCCCACATTGTCTCACCGCGGAGCCTGTACATGACACGCATATGCTAGCTCCGCGCAGCAACATGTGTTGTAGATACGCCCACGGCAACCGCACGCCATCGTGACCGCCCGTCGCCGCAGCGCTCACTGCCGGGGGGGCAGCAAAGCAGGTGTGTGTCGCAACGTATGCATGACCCCAGCGTGAAAACCCGCGCGTGCGTCTCACAGTGCCGCCCGCACATGCCTTGCGTCCACGGCGCACATGCCCACCGCCACCGCCGCAGCGGCGCACGCCACGGCGAGCCAGTGCCACAGCGGCGGCGCGCGCGCGGCGGCGGCGGCAAATACGGGCAGGTAGCTGCAGTCCTCGCCCCCCCACTGCTGCCAGCGGCGCGTGTTGTTGTAGGGGTTGTAGACGTCGCGGCAGTCGCACTCGCCGGTGGCGTTGTTGCAGACGCCGTGCGGGTACGAGCAGTTGTTGAGGCACTCCTGCAAAGGGAGTGCGTGCACGCGGGCAGAGGGTGAAGTATTTCTCAGTATTACGAGGCGATTTTTGTGGCATCCTCAGCAAGTGTCGCACTCTCGCCCATGGCCCTGTGATGCTAGTGCGTTCAGTTGTTGAGGCACTCCTGCAAGAGTAGTGCGCACATGAGCAGAGAGCATAGTGCTTTGTGGCACTTGCTGTGTTGGCAGCATCAAGTGAGAACAGCTTCTATGACATTGCGAATGCTACTGCACTAGACAATCATGCTCGCCAGAGACAGCGGTTTTGCCACAGCGGCGAAACCGCTGTGTTGTTGAAGCATTTCTGCAGCGCACTTGCAGTAAGTAATATTTACAGTACACTACACTAACGTTTTTTTTTATTGCGCTTTTGATTTATTGCGTTCAAGCTGCTCACATCACCAATCAGGATGGCACCAGCACCGTTGCAAGTGCTGAGTCGGCACGAGCAGTGGCCGAGGCACTGTGCGCGTTATTGTTGTTGTTTTTCACCCAGGAACACAAGCAAGTGAGTCATCAACTGCGCTGCTCCACTCACAGACGCTATGCAGAGTCCATCTCAGTATCATAACGAACACATCCCTTCACTGGTGTGCGCCCAGGTGTTATCGATAAAACGCATCTCGGTACCTGTACGAGCGTCGCATAGGTACCAAGTGTCGTACAGGTGTCGAGATACGTTGCATCGCACAGGTACCGAGATGCGTTGTATCGAGTGTTGTACAGGTACCGAGATGCGTTGTATCCACAACACCTGGGCGCACACTGGTGACATTGCGCACAGATTCCAACCCCACCTGATACTGACATGCCTCCCCGTAGTACCCGTAGTAGCATGCGCAGCGACTAACTGGAAACTCCACGCTGCACCACCCATGGAAGCTGCAGTTTTGCGGGCAGTCCCGGATGGAACAGTCGGCGCCTATAAACGGCGGTTCGCACTGGCACGCGCCGAAGCCATCGCAGATGCCGTGAGCTTCGCCGGGCCGCTCGCGCGAGCACTGCGCGCGTTCGACGTCGCCGACTGTGGCGTACGTGTCGGCGTCGCTGTGCGCCCAGCCCGCCTGGCAGCAGTGCCCGCACACCTGAGTGCGTAAGGATGTACAAAGGCAGTTACGGAAGTTTAATGCTGGCGACGGTTAGGTTACGTGACGGCGTCGCTGCACGGCCAGCCGGCCCGGCAACAGTGCCCGGACACCTGAGAGTTTTGCCGGTGATAGAGCTGCAAGTCCATGACGTAGTTGCACCAGATGTATATGTACAACAACATTTACAATGCTTTGAAGTATCGGGACCTAGATGGTTTCTATGTCGGCGCCGCTATGCGCCCAGCCCGCCTGGCAGCAGTGCCCGCACATCTAAGGGTTCGCCGGTGATAGAGATGCGGGTCCATCATGTTTTGGTTATTTGTTCGCTCCGTCATCCTCATTGAATGAAGTAGTTGTACCAGAAGTATTCATTAATAACAACATCTATTATACTTTGTAGTATTGCGGGCCAAATGGTCATCATGTCGGTGTTGCTGTGCTCCCAGGCTGCGTGGCAGCAGTGCCCGCACACCTGAGTGCGCAAGGATGTACAAGGGCAGTTCCGGCAGTTAGATGCTAGCGACGGTTTCGTTATGAGTCGGCGTCGCTGTGCGCCCAGCCCGCCTGGCAGCAGTGCCCGCATACCTGAGAGTGATAGTGATGCAGGTCCCTCATTTGCTCTGTCATCCTCATGAAACGATGGTTGTTGCACCAGATTTATTACATCAACATTCACATGCTTTGAAGTATCGTGGGCTTCACGGTCAGCGTGTCGGTGTTGCTGTGCACTCAGCCGGCTTGCCAGCAGTGCCCGCACATCTGAGAACACGGGGATACATGCATGGTGGCAGTTGCGGCAGTTACATGCTAGCGACGAAGGCGTACGTGGCGGCTTCGTTGGGCGCCCAGCCCGCCTGGCAGCAATGCCTGGCAACAGTGCCCGCACGCCTGCCAATTACAACAGTAATAGCTTGCGGGGCGTGATGCTCTCTCATACTCAAACATTGAAGACGTACTCGGTTGCACAACACATAACAATATTTTGGAGGAATTGTGTTTTTCTTCTCGAAAGTCGCTGCAACCGTAGCCCGCCTGGCAGCAGCGGCTGCGCTCCTGAAAGTTTGACGGTGCCAGGCTGCAAATTGAAATTTTGTAACTGTTGCGCACCATTAGAGCCGCTGCATGCGGATCGCCGCTACGGCAGTTTAAGCAGTTACACGGTGACTGCGTGGCAGACTACACTGCACGCCTTTTGGGCAGCACACAATGTGGTGTTGGTTTTTCTCAACGTCGAAAACTGACTGCTTGCAGCTTGCCATGGTACCTTAGCGTCGCTGCTGCTGCAGACTTTGACTCTGACTCAGGCTTTGACTCGACAATGTCGCACGAGCGCCCTGCACAGTACGCCTTGAACAATCGACCACTTCAGTCTAAGCCCCAAGCTGCAGCAATTGAATCATTCCTTTTTAGATTGACGCTGCACTCACGTGCTGTGTCAGCACAACAGTCGGTTCCGACCCCTGCGGGCCAGTATCAGGACCTCAATGACCTGCCGAAAAGAGCCCTCATCAAAAGTTTATAGATTAAAGTACTTGAAGTGCACTTGAGCATGTAATCATTGACGATACACACTACAAGCGAGTCTTGCCTACTAGAAAAAGCATCATAATTCTACACAATTTTGAACGTCGACTTCTCTGGCGTTCGGTTCGGTCCTGACGCATGACTTCGCGCAGCGGATAGCTTGTGCAATCATTGACAATAAACACTACCAGGGTTTCACTGACCTGCTGAGAGGAGTCTTCGTCAAAGTAGCAGTAGTCCCCGGGGCAGGACGAGTTGGAGCAGTCAGTGCCGTAGTACCCGGGAGTACACAAGCAGTTGCCAAATGTGCAGGAACCGTGGCCAGAGCAGTCCGCCGGGCAGTCGTTCACGTTCAGAACCCACATGTCGCTGAGCACCTGCGTCGACGCAGACCGCAATGTACAAGTGTAAGTGGTGACGCTCATCGATTGAACTTTGTGCAGCTGAGCAGGCCGCCCGGCAGTCATTCACGCACAGAACGCACACGTCACCGAGCATCTGCCAGTCACGCAAACCGCAATGTACAAGTGTAGGTGGTGCCATGCAGTGTTGCAGTTTGTACAAGCTGGGCGGCTGGAGCCAAAGGTGCAGAGGCTGTGTCCGTTAGGCAGTCGTTCACGTTCAGAACCCACATGTCGCTGAGCACCTGCCGGCGTCGGAAACCGCGATTTACAAGTACAGTTGGTGACATTCATTGCTGCAGTTTGTGCAAGCTGGGTAGCTGTTGTCAAAGGTGCAGAAGCTGTGTCCGCTAGGCAGTCGTTCACGTTCAAGACCCACGCGCCCCTGATGTATGCATTCAAAGTAGCATCACTTGAGAGCACACCTTGAAGCATATAACTTAACGCGGTACAACAAGTGCTCCGACGCACTTTCACAAAGACTCATACCCAGACTCTACCTGCTTTTGTGGAGTAAAGCTGATGGACTGCACGTGTTCCCTCCCGCACCCGTGCCCCCCGTACATGACTACATATGTACATATACATATAAAGTAGCACTATTTATGAGGACACCTTGAAGCTCTTATTTGATTATGGCAATCTCCGCAATGCACTTCAACGAATACTCAGACTCAAACTCTACCTGCGTCGGTGGCGTAAAGCTGATGGACTGCGCGCGCTCCTCCTCGTAACCGCGCCCCCCGTACATGACTATCTGCCCCCTTGACTCGCTGTATACGGCTGCGGCAGCGCTCCGGTGACCCGGGTGACTCCACTCCAGCTGCCAGGGCAGGTCCCTGTTGCCATCGGCGCGGTCGCGGCAGCCGTCCCAGCCGGGCGCTCGCCTCCTGTGATGACCGCAATGGTTAGGGTTAGGGTTTAGGGTTAGGGTTAGGGTTAGGATACCACATCAGAAAATGCTGACCTCAAGGTGTCATGAGTACTCAGAGGGTGCGTAATTCACATGAAGCTTGCATCTCAGAAGACCATGAGAAGCCGTTAGCGCGGTCGCGGCAGCCATCCCAGCCAGGCGCCCTTCGCCTGTGAACATAGGGGTGGTCCGTAAGTCAAAGTATGACTTGAAGTGTAACTCACTGCAGAGCGTCGTGATTACTTACAGAGCGCCTGAATCAAATGGAGACACACATCTCAATTGATGTCATCAGCGCGGCCTCGGCAGCCACCCCAGTGCGGCGCGCGCCTCCTGCAATGACCGTGATGGTGCGCAAATTACGATACGACATCAGGGAATACCTCCAAGTGACATGAGTACTCACAGAGTACAAAATTTACATAAAAGCTTGCATCTCGAACGACCATGAGCTGCCATCGGCACGGTCGCGGCACCGTCCCTACCGGACACTAGACTAGACCAATTCAACAAATGCGCACACAGAGACGCAGACGTGCTGTGCCGCGCGTCACACACACACACACACACATTCATCATCGCCGTCTGGTACACTTCAATTGGAAGCGAGTGTCGCACCATGGCTGAGCGATGAGCGCAGGGTCCGAGGCCCGCCCATTCAGGCCATCCACCACACACAGAAACGCAGGCGTGCCATGCACAACATGGCCCCCCCATTATGGTACACTTCAACTTGAAGTGGGTGACGCACCGTGGCTGAGCGATGAGCACGGGGTCCGCGGCGCGCCCGTTCAGGCCGTCAGCGGCTTGCTGCAATGCTAGCTCGCTGTGCACAAGCCACGCGTCACACACACACACACACACACACACACACACACACACACACACACACGTTCATCATCGAGGCCGACCAGCCGTGCCCGGTACACTTCTACTTGAAGTAGTAAGTGACGCACCGTGGCTGAGCGATGAGCACGGCGTCCGAGGCGCCCCCGTTCAGGCCATTCACGCACAGAGACGCAGGCGTGCCATGCACAACACGGCCTCACTGGTACACTTCACCTTGAAGTAGGTGACGCACCGTGGCTGAGCCATGAGCACGGGGTCCGAGGCCCGCTCATTCAGGCTAATCAGCGTCTCACCACAATACTAGCGTGCTGTGCGCAAGTGCGTTTGCCGTGCGTCCGCTGCATTGCAACAAAAACAAAAATCGGGGCCTGCCTACAGCGTCAGGTTCAGCACGAAGTAGGTGACGCACCGTGGCTGAGCGATGAGCACGGGGTCCGAGGCGCGCCCGTTCAGACCATCCAGCGGCTTGCCGCGCGTGGGTTCGCCGAATACGCTGGTGCACCTCTCGCTCAGTGTCACGGCCTTGCCCTTAGCCCAGTCGGGGCTGAAGGAGAAGGGCCGCACGTACTGCCGCAGGCCCGTGGCGGCGTAGGGGACCTGCAATGGGGGGGGGGAGGGGGGGGGGGGGGGTGAAATTTGAAATTTGATTGCAGGGGGCTGACAAAAATTGGTAACTTCGTCTGAAATTTCAATTGATGATCGTCTGTTGTGGTGGCTGCCGATTGAGCGTTGAAATGCGTTTGCAGGGGCTGATATATTGGTGTGCACACTTCATGTAATATGTCAATTGATGGGCATCTGTTGTGGTGGCTGCCGCGCGAGCATTGAAATGCGGTTGCAGGGGCTGATAATTCTTCGAAGTACGTTGGTACACTTAATGTACGCCATTTCAACTGACGGGCGTCCGTTGTGGTGACTGCCATGCTCCGACTACACCTGTCAAGTGTGGTGGGGGGCGCTTAGGGTTAGGGTTAGGGTTAGTGATGTGGTTGCGTGGGGGGGTGAACGCGGTTGTTGCGGGGGATCTTGGGTCATGGCCCCGCCACAGTGCGGGCCGTGCCAGTGACTTTTGTGTCCCAGCACTCAGCGACACAAGTCGTGCGCAGTTCCGACATGAAGATGTAATATGCGGCTGTATTGCGCTGCCCTGTGCCATTGCGCACCATCGGTGGACAGCTCTGCGCACAGCGCCGGCCCAATCAATGCTAAGAAAGCACTTCTGAAGAACACACACGCAGGAGCGCAGCTCACCACCTGCTCTCGTGAGCCATCACGGGACTTCACCACAAGCACTGCACCAACATCAACACTGGAAGTAGGCACCACACAAGGCGTGCTGCTGCCGCACCTGAGGCGTGCCATTCTCAATCTCCGCTGGGCGCTCCGTCGCCGCGAGCGCGACCTGCTCCGGCGTGCCACCACAAACTTCAACAACTCTGCCAAGGCCACAGCATAAGCGTCAACACTGGATATCGGCACAACATGGAGCCCCTGCCCTGCCGCACCTGAGGCGTGCCATCGGCAATCTCCGCGGGGCGCTTTGTCGACGCGAGCGCCACCTTCGTCATCACGAACCTCAAAGCATGCGCAATGAGAGGCCGCTTGCAAAGGTTCGTGCAAGCATTGCCTCAACTTTAGCTGAAGTTCACACACTATGGAGCGCTGCCGCACCTGAGGCGTGCCATCGGCAATCTCCGCCGGGCGCTCCTTCGCCGCGAGTGCCACCTGCTCCGGCGTCAGCACACCGTAGTCGGTGGCGCCGCTGCCATTGTAGTAGAAGTAGTCTTGCTCCGCATATGGAAGTACACCCCATGGCGCCTTAGCGCTGCGATGGAGATCGCTCGGCCACTGCAGCTCCACGCACTCGGCCGCGTGCGCCTGAGCAGGGGGGGGGGGGGGAGGAGACACGGGGAGGGGAAGGGGGGGGCGGGGGGGGGGGGGGCAGACGAAGGGAAGGTGGGAGGGGGAGAGGTATATTAGGAAGGGAAGGGGGAAGGGGATGAGCGCTGCGTTGAGTAGAGAGCTTTGAGTGAATGAGCTGCGCCTAAGGGTGACAGAAGGGGGGCCTGTAAGGGGGGCAGGGGAGGGGGGGGGGGGCATATGTGCAAGTTTAAGCAGCTCTTGCGCCTGGCGGCCTTGACGCCTGTCGCGGTGAGGCCTTGCTGCGTGACAGGTAGGCTGCGCTTGCCTGGCGCCTGTAGTGAGTCCCAAGTACTCGTGAGTGCGACTCGGTGTGACGCGCCGCACTCAAATACTTGCAATAATGACACCTGGAAGTTAATGCTTGCTTCTATGAAGTACTTGTGCAGGCGACATCAGCATCAGCGCAGTGGTTCGCAGGTGAACCCATGCATGCAATCCCACTGTCATTCATATACATACATACACATGCCGATTATGGCCCGCAGCTCAGAGAGGCATAGAGACATTTGACATCACTCAAATGTAGGCGAGGTCGTCAGTGCACGAGTCGGGGTAGCAGTTATGGTCCAAAGCTCAGAGAGGCATATACTACATGCATTCAACATCATTGTACTCAGGTGCGCCTGGCGTACTTTCAAGTACAAGTGTGACTTGCCTGTATGTAGGCGAGGTCGTCAGTGCACGAGTCGGGGTACTCGGGGTACACAAACTCGGTGCGCTGGCGCCACTTGCGCGTAGTGATGTTGAACTGCCACGTGTCATCGTAGTGGTGGTTGTCGAGGTAGCCACCCATGATCACCAGAGCGTCCGCCACCTGGAGTACACGTCATGTACACTGTGAGTTCACTGACGCACATCTGTACTACTTCAGCAACAGTGGTGGTCGTCATGCTGCACCTGCACTTGTTAACTGAAAAAGTGGTCGTGGTAGCCGCCCATTATCGCCAGAGCATCCGTCACCTGGAGTACACAATGTGTACATCGTGAGTTCACTGATGCACATGTGTACAATTCGAAAATGAAACAGTGGTTGGTGTCGTGGCAGCCCCCTATCAAAATCAGAGCGTCTGCCCACTGACTACAGAGTGGGCACATGATGAGTTCATGTTTCATTAAGAATACAAGATGGGGGTTCACTATGGTCTGTTGCCATAGTGGCAGTGGCCACAATTACTGAACCGTCCGCCAACTGGAGTGCAGAACGGGTACATGGCAGGATCGCTGACGCACTGTTTGTATGCGTGTCCTGTGTGCACAGAGTTTCTGCGCTAATGGTGCCAGCGGGGGCTGTCCTGATCGCCGCACATAAACTGGTGCATGAAGAACAGCACGCCAGCATGCAATGAGTTTGTAGCAGTTTCAAACGAGCGTAAGCAAACTTGACTCAGGCACCAGCGAGGATAGAGCTACTGTATATGCAACACTTGCGGCTGACCACTCCTGGTCACCTAGAGCACTACGGGCTGTTGAATCGTTTTCATGTGACACAGCATAATTCACTGCCCCTACTGAGTGCTCCGAGCTTCAACCAAGCTCCGCATCACCACTGGGCCTGAGCAGCAAAGTTGCACAGGCATGTGGGCGCACATTGCAGGCAAGCGTGCTGCATGCGCCCCTTCTAACTAAGCCTAACCCTAGCTCAAGCCCTAGTGCAAACCCCAGCCCTACCTCCAACGCTGCGCTGCACAGCGCCACATCATCACACTACGCATCCGACCTCCGCCCCAAGTACTTCTTGAAGTAACCCTAGACACAGGTCTGAGCTGCGGCATCACATCGTCACCAGCGTTGCGCAGTGTCGCCGGACACAGCTGGCCCTGTCAACAGTCACAACATATTCAAATGTTGGACACAAAGAAAAAATAGAAAAAGGAACAAGAAAATATTGACCTAATAAATCCTCATCAACATACAGGTAGATGATTACATTTTTATGGTTGTTGATTTTGCTCCCAAGAGCAGCAGCAGAGGAGCAGGGGGTGCTGAACGCAGCATGCATATCTCGCCAAATCTAGGGTTAGGGTCAGCGCACCTTGACCATGGAATGGTCCATGCGCGCGGGCGGTGCCACTGATGCGGGCTGTATCTGCGACCAGCGCCCGCTGCTAAGGTCGTAGAACCACAGGTCCGATAAAAAGAAGGGGTGGTCTGGGTAGGGTCGAAATTCGCTGAGGCCTTCCTTGGTCTGAGGCAAGCGAATGGGACAGCAAAGGGGGGAAGGGAAGGGGGGAGTGGGAATAAAGAGGGGGGGGGGTAAAGGTATGGGGTTTGGGTAAGGTCGAAACTCACTGAGGCCTTCCTTTGTCTGAGGCAAGCGAACAGCACAGCGAAGGGGGGAAAGGAAGGGGGGAATGGGAATCAAGAGGGGGGGGGGGGGGCATGGGGTTTGGGTAAGGCAGAGAATTACTGAGGCCCCCCCTTGGTTTGCGGGGAGCATGTAGTAGGCGAAGGGAAGAGTGGGGGTGAAAGAGAGGAGTGAAATGGCGAGGCGTACAAGGCCAAAACTCGCTGAAGCCTGCCTTGGCCTGAGGGGAGCGAATGGCACAGCGACGGGAGGGGTGGGGAAATACGGGATTACAGAAGAGAAGTACTAGCCCAATGTAGTCATCAACCTGAACATGAACTAGGTCTGGCCTTGAACCTGGACTTAACGCTCCGCAGAAGAGGGGATGCCATATATGAATGGGCAGGTACTAGAGCGCAAGCGCTGCAAGTTTGAATTCAACTCAGGCTGAAGGACGGAGCAGCGAAGGGACAAGTGGCTGCGCTAACAAGGAGTGAAACGGGGACCAAGTAGAGAAGGAGCACGGGTTTGAGAGATCAAATCAAGCACGAGTGAACGCAGACGGAAGGGCAGAGTGAGGGGAGGCACGAGAGCAGTGAAGCATCACTGGGGCAGGAGCACAGATCGAAGAGAACACATCAAGCAGAGGGGCGTATCAATGACTGGTCTCAACAACTGGCAAGTCGATGCATCTTTCTCGCTCCATGGACTCACATCACAGGCCGCGATGATGCTCAGCGGTACACGCTTACACAACTGCATATCCAAGTATATAGCAATACACGCGCCACGCATGCGCGCCAGAGATGGCGCGTAGTGCCATCTCTGCACCGGTCGCGCGTAGCGCGAGAACATTTCTGACAAGTACGCGTACGAGTATTCCAAAACTTGTAGCTGTGGCTACCCGTACAAATTTAACTGGTGAGCTGTGCCAACCGGTACCCATATACTTGTTGCACCGGTTGTTACTGGTTCAACAAGTTTTCACCAGCTGCACCAGTTGTTTGAAAGGACTACCAGTATTCGTGTCATGCAAACGTCATAGTATGCTCATGTACTTGCTCACAACTGGCATGTGTGTGAAGGCGTAAGAGGTGGGCACGTATTTGCACGCGAATGTCACAAAATTGTAATTTGCATGATATGCATAGCATGCGGCACACACGTCACAACAGCAGCATGCACGCACAGCGTGTCCTCTACAAATGACTCACGAAGTGAACGCATCAAGCTGAAAGCCTCGTGCCGTGCAGCACTGCTTGCTGTCGGCACCTGTGTTCTGCAGGCAGCTGATCGTGCGTGGGTCGCTACACATAGTTTCACGAATTCTGACCTTGCCCTGCTCAAAGCTAGAAGGCCTTTTCGAGCTGCTCAATCGTACAGAAGTGGCAAACATCGCTCGTGTCATTGGTCGCTACTACCAACCATCACGATATTCCCTCGGCAAAACTACGAGCACCGACAGAATAAAGCGGAACAGGCATTGAACTTGTACCGCAAGTTATCAGCTGGGGACCAATGGGTGTTTACGCGCTGCCTCCCACGGCAAGTTACACGTACCGGTTAACGCGTGTGGCGCAGCGGGCCACCGGTTACGGGTTAAAACCGGTACAAAAACTTGTACTCGTACCGGTGCAACAAGTTAACGTGCCATCTCTGATGCGCGCACAAATCAAAGATGTCATTCACACTTCAAACTTCAAGTACTGTGGCTGTGTCGCTGCGCCGCAACCCTAACCTAACCCAAACCCTTGCCCTAATCCCAACCTTAAGTTCTCGAACTTACCCCTACGCCCAAGCCGCTGCCAGCGCCGTTTGTGTCAATATAGGGGAAATACGTGGTATAGCCGCCATGCACCCAGAGGCCCTGGCGCTCGGCGTCCCAGACCATCTGGTGGCCGGCTCGAGGCGATGGCCATGCCTAATAAGGTAGAAGTGGAAGGGAGAACGCGGAGAGTCGACCATGTCAGCTGCGTTGGAGATTGACATGCACTGTCCGCATGCCCATGTCCAGACACCGAGGCAAGGCGCAGCAATGACTGCAGCAGCGGCGACCACGGTTATTGGTGGAAGGCACTTGCGGCTAACCATCCTTTGTCACCTAGAGCTCTACGATCTTTTGATTCGTTTCCATTGACAATGCGAGAGAAGAGGCTTGAGCCGCAGCGGCTTGTTGAGCGCTGCTGCCCGGCATTAGAAGCGGGCATGTTCGCGCTGCCGTATAGCGATGAATGCATCACATTCACGTGCACGTCGCGTACGTCAATTGCAAGGACCATCGAGGCAAGCAGCAGCGCTCATCAAGCTGCAGGGAACATCAACATCGCGCCGATTTGTCCACGCCTCAACCGGTTCAATCGCGCATGCGCACTTTCCCGTCTTTCTAACTTCAGACACCAAGGCAAGCAGCAGTGCTCCCCAAGCTAGACATGACATTGCTTCGACCTTCTTGTTATTCATACCACTGCTGTTCTCAAACAATGAGGCAAAGCAGCAGCGCGCACCAGGCTGCAGGTGACATCGCTCCGATCCGCCCACGCCTCGCCGGGCTCCACGACGCAGTCCTGCAGCTCTGCGGCGCGCGTGAAGTTGCCGTAGTCGCTGCTGTCCGTGGGCACGGGCTCGCCGGCTGTCAACTGAGCAATGCCATCAGAGTTGCATTAGAGTTAGGGCTAACAGATAGGATTAGGGTCAAGCTGATGCTAGGCCAGGCACGGGCTCAGGCTACAAGTAGGGCTGCGGTTAAAAGGATGGGCTCGCCGGCTACGAGCTGAGCAATGCCATCAGAATTGAGGTATGTAGGGTTAGAGAACGTTGCCGTAGTCGCTGCTGTCTGTCGGCACGGGATCACCGGCTATTAGCTGAGCAATGTCACCAGAGTAGGGTTAGTATCAGAGTGAGGGTTAGGGTTAGGGTTAGCGGAAGTTGCCGTAGTCGCTGCTATCCGTCGGCACGGGCTCGCCGGCTACCAGCTGAGCAATGCCATTGGAAATATGTTAGGGTTAACGTTTAAAAAGTAGGGCTGGCACGGGCTCAGGCGTGCTAGGATTATACAGGGGGCTGGTATAGGTGCTGGCAGCCAAGAGCGATGCCATCATGTGGTCAGGGTTGGGGTGAGTGTTAGGGCTAGGATTGGGGTTGGCACGGGCTCACCGGCTGCCAGCTGAGTAATGCCATCAGACTAGGGTTAGGGTTAGGGTTAGAAATAGGGCTTGAACGCGTTCGGGGTGGGGTTACAGTAGGATTGAGGCTGCATGGGTTCGGGCTGCCCATTAAGCAATGCTATCAGAGTAGGGTTATGACAGCTGGCAACTGACATCGGCCCCAGAGTAGTAGGGTTAGGGTCGGCGTGGGCTCATCAGCTGCGAAATTAGTGTTGCCATCAGCCATAGGGTTCAATTTAGGGGGGTGAGGGTACGGGTAGGCATGGGCTCAGGCCGTCGACTCAGTGATGCAATGGGATTTCTTAGGGCGAGAACCTCAAATCTCTAAATCCTCAATAGTGATTGTGATTACGTTCATTCTCAGGTTTCTGAACTGTCAAAGCCAGTCAATTGTGAAGATAACCCGCAGTGACGCCTGCAGCATGCTGACTTCAACCCTCAACCCTTACCCTAACCTAATACTAACCCTGACCGTACAAGGGGGGGCAGCACTGATGCCTCATGCCTCACCCGTCTCCATAACCCTAACCCTAACCCTAACCGCACAAGGGCAGCCAGCACTGGCGCCTCATGCTGCACCCCCCCTGCACCTGTCTCTTTGCGAAATCCACAGATCGCTGAGGTAGCCTCCGGCGAGCAGCAGCGCAGTGCTGTTCCAGTCGTTGCCCAGAGCACTGCGCTGGTCCAGTCGTTGTCCAGAGAGTTGTCGGACGCAAACTAATTGTAACCCTAGACGTATAAGGGCAGGCAGCACTGCCGCCTCACGCCGCACCTGTCTCTTTGTGTAGATCCACAGATCGCTCAGATACCCTCCGGCGGGCAGCAGCGCGGTGCTGTTCCAGTCGTTGTCCTGAGAGTTGTCGGACGCAAATCCCTGCCACAGGCGGTGACCCCCAAATATAAACATGCGCGCGCCGTCACTCGCCACGCTAAATTTCCAGCGTTTTCCGGGCCCGGTGTCTGTGCACGGAGTGTATTAGCAGATGCGATGTCAGGTGAGTTCATGGGGCAGTGCAGTAAGGGGCGACTGCGCTCGCCAAGCAAGTGTGCGCAGATGTGGTTGGCGGCTTTGTATTGTACGTAGGTTCTGAATGTCGGTGAGCGGCAGCAGCGGTTCCACGAGCGGTTGGTATGAGGCACGGCACCGCTTATGATCAACAACAGAAGCTGCCACCGCGATGAACCACATGCCCACCAAAGCAACTGCAAACAAACTACCGCGAGCGAGCCTCGTCTTCAAGAACTGCCATGGCCTCAAAGCCTGCGCTTCAGCTACCTCATTGTCCTACATGCCACCTATGCATGATGACGTCAGCACTCATTACAGCGTGGAAGACTTGACGCGTGCAGGCATGGCCCTTACTGCAACTTCTCCTTCAAGTTTTGGACAAAACGCAAATGATACGCGTCAGGGTCAGGATGAGAGCAAGCGGCTCCTGCAGCTCACAGCCCATCTCTGTATGTAAAATACCTACCAATGCATACACAGCATTGATGAACACCCTCCATTTTAAGCTTGAGTCACAGTTGAAGTTAACATAAACTCACCGGCGCTGAAGTGTCCCGGCTCGTAGATCTCCATCCACGTGTTGGCATACTTTCCCCGCCGCAAATCAAAGGCCCACATGTCATCGCAGTAGTCCCCGCAGCGGTGGCTGTACCCCCCGTATATCAGCATGGTGCCGTCGTCGAATGCGGCTGCCCCCTGGCCCCAGCGCTCGCCGGGCGTGCTGCAAACTTCAAGTCCCCTGTAGAACTTGCAGCCGCCCAGGCGCGCCCCTGCCAGACAGACAATTGGTATGATGGTAGGATGTGGGTCGAGGGTCACTCGTGAGGAAATCAGTGATTGACGAGGGGATACGCATGTGCCTAACCCTACTAACGCTCATTCTAACCGCAAGGATCTGGACGTAATTGCGCACTGAGCGAAAATTGACAACAGAACATAGAGTTGTTTCAATTGATTAATGGCGGCACTCTGGCTACCCCACGTAGGGGAGTCCACACTAGAAGTAAATGGACATAAGCAAGGCGCACACGCGTATTTCATCCACGCCAGTGCAGTTGCTGTAGCACTGCATGCAACGGATGTTATGTGCGGGTTACAACTCCAATGATGCTGGTTCGTACCAATGCTTGGTCACGTGGCTGTAGACCCATGCTCTCACTTCCAAAAACTCAACTCAATTGCTACTGTCCATGTGCCATGTGCGTATAAGATGATTGTTGAAGAGTGTGCGCGAATTACAACAAGCAGCGCTATGTAGAGACTGCTCAAACTCCATTTTCTTGTGATTTTTTTTTGACAAACGTTCTCATACCTAGTCTACGTACACCAGCGTTTAGTACTTTTCGGAGCCACCACGCACCTTCGTGCAGTAGCTTCCAGCCGTCGTTGGGACACGGGTCAGAGTCGTCCGGCCTCTTGCACGTCAAATTGTACGCCCACACATCGTTGTAGTACAGGCCCACGGGCACCTCCAGAGAGCATGAGCCAGAGCTGGTGTTCCCCGCATTGATCAGGTCCTCCTGTGTGCACGAAACAGCACGCGTTAAAGTGTTTGAAGGTGAGCAAAAGTGTCGGGCGCCGCAAGCAAGGGTTTGAAGTTAGAGTTGAGATGAGGGTTAAGTGGCAGCAGCCGCGTGGCGCATTCAAACCGCGCGATGCGTCCTTTGCATTCATTCACAAAGACGCCCTCTCACGCCACCACCTGCATGCTCGCTGAATGCATGTAGGCTCGTGTATGCGCGAGTGTCAGTGCGCGCTGATCAACTCTGCAGTAGAACACGTGGTCGTCTATGCGCTCAAGCGCACTTCAGCGCAACCGCGCCCTTGACCAATGAATGAGCAAGTCGTCATTGGACAAGGCACCCGCCTCCTGACTTCCAGGCTCAAAATGTGCAGCCAAAATGCGCTGCTTTGCATAACCACCATTGAAAAAGGCAGCTGTTTCAGCTCCCGCCCCATGTGTCGGTTGTGTCATGCGTCTTGACAGGCATTGCTGGGTTGCATCGGATTGACACTTGTTGACGGATATGGTATGGTGGAATGCTGCTGCTGGCTCCAACAGTCGAAAGTGCGTACTAGAGCTGCATGTTGTGCAATGAGCAGCGACCGCAACCAGTCAGCCAGCCTGGTGAAGTACTTTGCCCGATTTGATGTGGTTCACGCAACATGTTTTGACAGACATTACGCACTTGTCAAGTCACCGTCTGGAGTTGTGCATCAAACGGAGTGAGCCATTGCTGCAAGTTGACAGGTATTTTTTGTAAATCAGACGGAGCGAGCCGTTGTTGCAAGTTGACAGGAAGCAATTGCTGGCCGCGACATTTAATCGCTTGAGAGCAGCACTCTGATACTACAATAGACGTTCTGCATGTCTGGCTCGTTTGAACGACGCCATCGAACTAGTATCACATGTTCATCTTTCTCCAGATTCGGCCCTGATTGCCCTCACAAGAGATGGGTAAGTACCGTACAGCAATTCTGCCCACCTGGCACTCGATGACGGGTTTCTCATCGTAGCTGACGAACTCCAGTGTGCCGTCCACCCTGGTCACCTCATAGGTGTGGGGCACATGCCGACGCGTTCTGTCATTGTCCCTCCCCCCAAACATCACCACGGTGTTTCCCCCGTCAAACAGAACAAGGCTGTGCCCGCTTCTCCCTCCCGGGCCCTCCGTCTTGTTCCACAGGCTGGCCCACGATGAGTTTGTGTAGCCATTGTTCTGCCACTCCTTCCAGGCGCTTGTTGTATGTAGCAATGAAACGAGCAGTAAACGCGCGCAACCACAGCAGCATCCCCTCAGACCCGCTTGTCTTCGACGGCGCATCTTGGGAACAAACGCGATCTTTTCTGGATATTGCGGGTTGATAGTCTAGTAGTCACTTCCTGTGCTCCCAGGCTGATCAAGAGCTCTTGCCTGGCAAACCTCGTGCTGCTGATCTGGCAAACCGACCGGGTCGACCCCCATGGCTTGCTCAGAAGCTCAAAGTGCTCTCCAAAAACTGAACTTCAAGCCGTTGTTGACGTTAACGGTTGAGCTTGGTGGAGAGTTTTTTCCATCCGTTCCGGCATGAGAGCAGAGGTCAGCAGACACAGTGAACCTGTTGACGTTGGCCGAGGGACGGCCCGCCGGAATCTTCTCCTTTTGGCGTAGCGACATTATGCTGTGCGGTGTCGAAGAGGGCCAGCCTGCACTCTGCCGAGACGCTGCGCCGTGCGGCAAGGCGGCGCGACAGAGACTGTGTGTCCTTTGCGCCGCCTCGCCGCACGGTTCAGCGTCGCAGCAGAGGGCGTGTGAACGCCCCTCTTCTGAGACACGTAGCCAACGTAGCTCATGAAGGAGTCTGCCCTGTGCACCTGCAGCGTTCTGCAGCGTTGTACTCGTCACAGATGGACTGTTGCCTGTGTGCCGGCATCTACCTATGTTGTACTCCTCTGCCACCGTCTGTGATGTGAATGCTGCTAGCAGCATTGGCGCGTCATTTCATGAAAGTTTTGACGACAGAAGGCTGTCAGGCCTTGTTTAAATTGTTGGCTACAACTTCCCTCTTTGCTGTGATGTAACATCAGCTTGGGTCTGTGAGCCGTGTCCCAGTGACGAGGGTTAGTGGGCCAGGAATTGCTAGCCCATCACCATGTATATGTTCGTTAGGGGGTGCCTGCCAGGCTGCTGCGGTGGCGCTTAGGCAGGTGGTGGGGGTACAGTGCTGGTGGCGCGGGCTGCAGGTCCGCCTTGCAATGAGCGCATTGCCAGGAGCGCGGCAGCTCCTGATGTGGCGACCGCATTGCGCTGCGCAACGGCATGCGGCCATGAGACCATGCAGGGGCGGTCCTGTCGCCCTGTCGCTGAGGCTTTTGTTGGGGCTCCTTGTGGTGGCCTGAATGCAACCAGAACGTCAAACTGCAAGTGTGATTAGTATGGTTATCACCCGCCCCCGACTTCAAGTTTCGCAGAGAAGGAAGAGGACTGTAGATTCATTGCACCAATGCGCCCACTGTGTGCGCATGCGAAGCAGCAAGTGTAGAGTTGAGTTTTTGAGACACAAAATTTACAGGAAATCGCATGCGTGGATTATGTACGACACAGCAAGAGCCTGCCGGCCAGCTGATGGGGGTTCTGCCTGTGTCGTGACTGCGCCATCTCTCCTGAGATCTTCAGAGGATCACTCACTCACCCAGCCCCCCCTCTTCAATTTTTCTCTCAGAGCTGCCACGTGGCCACATGAACCCCCCCCCCGCCCCCCCCCCCCCCCCCACCCTCAGCTGCAGCAACTGAGAAGAGTCAGCCAGCCACGGACGCTCAGGCGAATATAGGAGCTCTCCTGTTGATCATAACCGAGGTAAGACACTTTGCATCCCCTCAGCTTCGAGTGATGTTGTCTGCCCCCACGACTTCGGGTGTTTTGCCTCTGAAGGCATGATAGAAAAACTGATTATTGCAGTGCGCTGATACACCTGCACACGCAGGAGCAGGCCATCGGAGCAGCCGGTGTTGCAGGAGCAGGCTGGCGCACAGGCGATGCTAGCGGTCAGCGCCATGCGCCCCCCGCACAAGGACGTTAGGAGGAGTCCCGCCGGCTTCGACAGCAGGTGCAGTGAGACACCCTGAATTTTGTTGAGCGGGCGTGTGTGAGTAAACTACCGTGGCTTCACACTCTCCAGCCGCTGCCAGTGAAAGCTTCATGTATACCTCGCTTCTGCCTTTTAGCTTGCTTCAGACTGCGAACCGGCAGCGCTGGTGCATCGAGGCCCACGCCGTCCGTTGCAGCTCGAACGGAGCAGGCAGCCGTGGATACAACTCTGACATCGCCTCCCTCGCTAGCTGCAGGCACAGGGCCCACCAGCAGGCCCCCTACGGCGGCAGCAGCGGGAGGAGGCCCTCGAAGCGCCAGCCCTCCCCTCCGCAGCTGCCTCGCCGCTACTCGGGTCCCGAGGCGGATGTCGAGCTTATGTATGGGAGCGAGGGCTCTGCGGCTTCTGATTATGACTTGGAGGCGTTTGGGCCCGTTGATGTGGACCCCACGCTGACGGAGAGCGAATGGCTGCGCAGCCAGGGCATCGACCCGGACGCTCTGGACGAGGGGGAGGGGGAAGCAGCTCCTGTGGCGGTGCTGTCCCTGGCGGAGGTTTCTTACAGCAGGGACATCGAGTGAGTGATACCGTCTGTTTGTGAATGTCATAGTGTACTACGTGCATCAATGCTCTTTGCACACACCCTGCCTATCATTGGCTGAGCGCTTGGCTGCTTTTGGTGACCACTGGGGTGAAATTGTGGCGTCGCTTTCTCACAACTTGCCTACGAACTTCTATGTAAGGGTGCAACCTTGCGTGCAATGTCAAATCCGTTGGCAAAACATTCTTGCAGTTGCGATGTGCAGGGTGGAGGTGAACGCGCTTTCCCCGCGTGTGGTACGACAAAAGCGGTCTGCTGGTGAACGTCTTGAAGCAATCTGTGAAAGTGTTCTTGCAGTGAGAGTTCTGTCGAGAGAGCATTGGGCACTCCGGAGATGCTACAACGCTAGAATGACACATGAGTGGAGGCTGACCTCACGCATCAAGTGAGACGGCGTCTCTGTGTCATACAGCTTGCAGTAGCCGGGAACTGATGACAAACTTCAATTCACTCCACGCCGTGCCAGCTAGCGCCAAGGATAGGTAGCGCTTGTGAGCGCAGTGCATGCCCTTCTGTTGCTGTCTCTGGCGATCTTGCAAGCCACGGCGAGAGCTGCGCCACAGCAGGCGGCTGCTAGCGCCAAGCGCAACAGCTCTCATGTCCTCTGCCGCTGTCGTACCAGGACACCACCATTGGCGGGGAGGGTTTTGTACTGGGGTACAGGCAGCAGCCATGCTTGCACACATATATATATATACCTTCAAGTACAAATAGTTATCTTAGGCGAATCTCACCACCGCTCACGGTGTGCCCCCTGCTCTGCTGCCTCTGCGCCCCCTCATCCGGTGCTCTGGATGATTGCCTTAACGCCAGCTTAACTTGTTCCAGCTGCTCAAAACCATCACCTTCGCAGCGCCTGACAGTGCCACTTGAAAGCACAGTGCCTACCGCTTGAGGCACGCGCTTGAGGCACGCGCTTCACTCCGTGACGCTCCCCTCCTAACGCCCCGTGACACTCGCCCAGTGCCTGACACTGCCACTTGATGCGCGGTGCCCACTTGCTTCAAGTCACCAGCAGCCGCCCCTCACCCACTCACCCACTTCACTCTGTGACACTCCCCGCAGCTCCGTGAACAAGGCCGAGCGCGAGCAGCACATCAAGGCGGCCAACGCCCTCTGGGGTGCGCAAGCCCTAGCGGCAACAGACCGCCGCTCCCGCGCCGCCACCCGCACCAACCCCCCGCCCCCCCCCACCCCACCACCGCTGACATCGATGCTCAGCGCGCCAGTGAGCCCCCCCCTCCGCCGCGATCCGCGGCGGCGGAAGGCGCGCAAACACCGCCAGGGGGCGCGGCCGCGGCGGCAGGGGGCCCCCTCCCGGCAGGGGGCGCGGCCCCCCTCCGGGCCCCCGTTCGGGCCCTCACATCCCCTCCCCGCACGCCCCCTTCGCGCCAGCCGGCGGCCCGCTGCACGCTCCCCTGTACGGCCCTCCCCCGCACATGGGGGGCGGCGGCGGCGCTCACCTGCCGCCGCGCGCCGTGTCGCCGCCCGCCGCCGTGGTGCTGCCGCGCGCCGCCGCGCCGCCGCAGCAGCAGCAGGCGGTCGCGCCGCGCCCCGTGGCGCCGCCGCTGCTGTCGCAGCAGCAGCTGCAGCAGCAGGCTCTCATGCAGCAGCAGCAGCAGCTGCAGCAGCAACAGCAGCAGCTGCAGCAGCAGCGCGCAGCGGTGGCGGCCAGCAACGCAGCGGCGGCGGCGGCGGCAGCAGCGGCGGCGGCGGCGCGCGCCGACGCCTCTCTGCGCGCCAACGCCCGCACGTTCGTACCGCTGACCGTGAGCGTGGATGGTATGAACCCTCACGCGCCCGCTTTCGTCCCGGGCTTTGGCTTCAAGACGTGAGCTCAGGTGTGCTGGGTGTGGCGCCCCGCCCCCTAACCTCGCTGATCCAACCCCTATCCCCCTAGTACGGGGGCAGGGGGGGGCAGAGCGCGAGGGGGTCTTGGGGGGCGGCAGCGCCGCGCGCAGCACATCCGAAACACACACACACAACACACACACACCGATGCGACGGGGTTTGTGAGGGTGCTCCCTCTTGCCTGCGCGGCCGCGGTCGGGCGCGCTGTGGCTCTGCAGCGACGCTCCTTTTGGCACTCGAACGCGCCTGCATGCGTGCGCGCGCACGCGGGCGGCAGCAGCGGCGGGCGGCGGCAGCAGCCGGCGGCAGTGTGAGCGGGACCGTGTGAGAGAGAGCGACTGAGAGAGAGGGAGAGAGGTCTGGGGGGAGAGGGGGAGACAGCGAGCGAGAGACGCGCGAGAGGAGGAGGTAAATCTCTAGTAGGGTCTGCTGCTGCCGTAAAGGCGGGACGGTTGGTGGCTATTCGTGTTGCGGCGCAGCGCTGCCGCTGGACAGCGGTGCTGCCACTGATGCTGCTGCTGCTGCTGCGATCAGTGGCGGCAGCGGCTGCGGCGGCGGCAGCGGCAGCGGCGGCGGCAGACAGTAGTACCAGTCTTCAGCTTGGGGGTAATGGACAGCAGCGGCGGCGGCGACAGCGTATGCGGGTGAGTGGAGACGGCGGCAGCAGCCACCTTTTCGGCTGGCCTCTTGCGCTGTCCAAATCAGTATATATTGGCCGCAGCGGCAGCAGCAGCAGCAGTGCGGCGCTGGCAGTCG
Source organism: Tribonema minus (assembly GCA_017506865.1). Lineage (NCBI taxonomy): Eukaryota > Xanthophyceae > Tribonematales > Tribonemataceae > Tribonema > Tribonema minus. The sequence continues at coordinate 109,679 of JAFCMP010000047.1, read as the reverse complement.
TCCACCCTCTCTCTAAGTTGTGGTGTATCGGGGCGGTAGGTGTCATGGTTTCCATCGCCTGACGGGACTGTATTCAATCTGCCGTAACGGTGGGGCACACTGCCGCTGCGCACAAGAGGGGGGGTCGATTTGACTCCTTTGCCGACTATACGCGCCTGCTGCTGCGGCGTCTGCTGCTGCTTCGGCCCACTGCTGAGCTGCGCTGCTGATGCAGCAGCGCTCAGAAGGAGCAGCAGCAGCGAGCACCATCAAGCACCGCCGTTCTTTTGCAGCCGCGCCGCACCCTCTTTCCCTCTCGTGAGCGGCAGGCCTGTGTGTCACTAATTGCGCGGATATCTCTGTAGCCCGCACCTGCAAATGCCACTCCATCCTTTGATTGTACTCGGAAGTTTGTGTGCAGTGTGGTGTTGCTTGCTGTCGCTGTTGCTAGCTCCTCTGTTGCTAGCTCAGCACGTCATGATATTTTATCTGCTTGCGCGCTTCACTTGCTCTGTTCTTGGATACGTAATGTGGATGGTGCCTTTGGGCCGGGGACACGTGACTTGACTTGGGACACGTGACTTGTGACTTGGGACATGCGAATCCTTTGCTACGTAACTGCCAAGCGTGCATCATGCATCTCTTCAAAGCACCGGGCACCGCTGGCAGCTTTTTCAATGCCCCATGCCTGCTGGTATCATTGGAACCCATTGTGCAGCTGAATGAGGCTCTGTGTTCGCTCGTGTGTGCCTGCTGGCGCTCAGCTCAGGGCCTTGAGTTGAGCATGTGCACTGACGACCGTTGTTGAACTAGGTACCGCAGAGAGCAAAAAAAATGTGTGTAGAGCTCTCAAGCCTGACACAAATTGGAGTGCGGCTTCTTGCACTGAGCATACTACAGCAAGCCTGAATCACTTCCGGCTGAGTCATACATATGTACTGCCACACGTTGACATCCCTGCGCTCTGCAGTACGGTCCGATATAGTCCTTCAAAGTATAACCATAACCCTATCCCTGACTGATCCTTCAATTTTCTCACTACATGCAGTAGATTCACTCTGCCTCGTTGCTGAGCACTGAGTCTACATTTCGGAATACATCCCGCCAGCAAGCCCAGTGCTGTCTGTGATGTTTTTTCAAGCTTGACTCATTGCTGCGTTGGACATGCAGCATGCAGGTGCCTAGTGTGCCTCCATGAGTCGTCTGCAGACGCTACAAAAACTGAAAAAACGCCATCATCATGGCACTTGCTTCGGCTCTCCGCATTTCTTGTGCGATTTGATTTTGAGGATTAAGGCACATACATGTGTGTTATGCAGCCAATGCCTTGTCTAGTGGTGAGCAGCACAGGACACAGGTCTTGCTGCTAAAATGCCCCACAACCTGACGCTTCTGGCGCCTGGCTGGGGATTACAGCCAATCGAATGGGTGATGCGGTATCGCAACGTCATGTAGCTGGTTGAACACGGGGGTGTTGCAATGACTATTTGCGTGGCTGCGCATTGGTGTCATACCGTCAATGGGACAATGGACTTTTCGCATTGCACTGCGAATTTACCTGACTGTCGCATGCCCTCAGCAACAACCAATAAAAGCACACCGTGGCATGAGCACCAGACACAGACGCCAAGTCGATACTGTATATGTGCGCCTGATATTTGTGCACTAAGAGAGTTAGGAGAGAGCAAGCTCTCGAGCTTCTGTAGTCATCGAACCTCACCCAGTGCCTCTCTCATTCACTTGTGTGAGAACCGCCCCCTCCCCCTCCCCTCCCCCCCAACCCCCAAGCTACTCAGCACCCCCACTCCCTTACCCGCGACAAAAACGAAACAGCGCACATGCAAGCCAACACAGAGCACACCACCTCCACATTTGCCTGCTGTTTGTGTGAATCACGGACCGTCCTACTGCCCCCAACCCAGCTCCCCTCCTGCTTTTAGCAGCTGAAGGCTACGATACCAGTTTCGAGAGGGGTCTGTACCCCCCAGCCCCCCCCCCCCCCCCCCCCCCCCCCCCCTTCTCTTTCTCCCTCTCCACCCCCCCCCCTTCCTCCCCTGACGGTCATCCTCCTCCGACAACACCGGCTCGCACGACCGCCCCCCCTGAGCGCATGTTTCCAGTGCACACCTTGTGGTAGAAACTGCTCTCTTAGCCCAGCACTGGGCATGCGGCGACAGAGCACGCGAGCTCCGCCGCGCTACTGCACCGCCAGCACCACCCGCTGGTTCGCGCCAGCACGCTCTGATCATGCTGCAAGGCCAGGGCTGCTGGTGGGGTTTGGCGCAGCGCGGCTGGGTTTTGAGGCAGTGCAACAAACCTAAGGGGCACCAAACCTTAGGGGCACCGAACCCTACGGCACCGAACCCTGGGCACCAAACCCTAGGGCACCGAACCCCCGGGGCACCAAAACCTACTGGCACTGAACCCTAGGGCAGGTGTTGATGCTCAGGATGAAGCAGGCTCTGGCGCTGGTGCGGGGGCGTCGCGCGGGCCGGGGGGACCCCCGGGGGGACCCCGCCCCCCCCCTCCTCGGAAGTCTGCGCGAGTGGCACAATGACGTCAGCGTTTCAGCGGTGACAGGCGCTGAGGCGTGTTGTGGCAGTGACGTGAGGCTGTTGAAATACAACACGCTTGGTTCATTTGTGTGATGATATGAACTCATTTCAGGCTTGAGGCTTCAATGAGGTGCGAAATTGCAAGCTTAACAAGAACCGCTGGCAGCCGTTGAATTTCATGAGATTTAACTGTCCGCACGTCGAGGCATGTGCTACAAACCAAAACAACCATACCAAATGCTACACACTTCAAAACAACCATACCAAACCAAATGCTACACACTTCGAAACAACGTACTAAACACTGCAATCGACATGGAACATGGACACCCATGCCATCAAACACCCCTTCCTCCCTCTGAGTACAGAATAAAGGTCCTTGTTGCATCATGAACTGCGAAATACTAATGCCTCTGATTGCATCTGGTACTGCATGCAAGCTGGTAATAACCTGATATTAGGCACGCACCTCGGAAGGGCCCTCGCCCCCCCTTCCCCCCCTGTAGTCACCCCGGCCGCCATACCCCCCTCTGTATTGGTATTCCCCCTCCCCGTCCCTGCCCCCGCGCCCCCCTCGCATAGGTCCTCGGCCGCGCCCCCTGCAGCAGCGGAGCGCGCAATTAAAGCAAGAACTGAATACACAAATCAGACCCAAATTGTTGCACAGCTCTGTGAAAGATTGTCTGTAGATGGCATGATTGTACGTGGAAGTCAGCGGGCATTGAAAGCCACATCTGCGCAAACCCAGTTATTCTTGGTTTTTTTCTCACTCTTACATAGCATGAAACACACACCTGTGGTAGAGTGCACACTTCTGAAACCCTGCAACGGGTTTCTGGACTTCACAGCGAAATCACAAGATATTGCATTTGGAGCCACATCCACTTTACCACAAGTCTTGCAGCTATATGTTGTCAGCCTTGAGGACAAGCGATGAACAGCATGGTGAACAATCAACTAGGTGCTCCTCTCTTGCTAACCCTAACCCTAGCAAAACGGCAAGTGGCAAGTCACCTTCCGTCTCCGCGGTCGCCGCCCTTGAATCTGGCATCCTTGGGCAAGTCACTCTTGACCTCATACTTCAACGGACGTCCCAGCAGAAGGACGTCCTGCGGGTGCGGAAAAAAAAAAAGCATGCACGACGTTGTTGATAAACAGTGCGCAAGACCCATTCGGTGATGGCAGTGATACCTGTGCATGATCACACCCTGTTCCATCGGTGGCCCAAGCAGCTAGCACAAAATGCGAGGTTGTGACGAATGCCTGTGGTAAACAGTGCGTGCTGATGGTGATTCCTTCAACATAAGCCTGCTAGGCCGAGTACATGGCTGTGGTTGCGACAGTGCAACGCCGCCGCCACTGTGGACACTGCTGGCAAACACAACGGCAACTGCCTCACCAGGCTGCACAGGCGATCGCTTGTACATGTGTCAACCCTGAACGCAACCCTAATGCCAACCCTCACCCCCTGACCACACTGCCATGAGCCTCTCAACGGCAACAACATAGTATTTACGGTATTACAGATAATAGTAAGCCAACGCAGTTGATGGGCTGTTTGCGATTCCTAGCTTCGCCTGAATACCCCTAATCAAATCAAGCATGCAAGCCCGCCGCCGAGCAGATAGCTCAGAAGGGCGCGCAAAGACAACCCCTAACCCCTTGACAACGTGCCTGCTGCGATGCCATGGCCGAATCTTAAACGAGGATCTTTGAAGAAGCAGGCGTTGCGTGCACGCAAGGTGCTTCTGTAAGCGGGCATGTGACTGCACGGCACTTGAGGTAGGCATGCACTTGCAGTATTGCATCAAAATTGGAGCAATGAGCGCTGCGCGCACGCACCTGCGGCGCGTCCCACGCCGCAACTGCCGCGGTGTGCGGCGAAAAGGGTTTTGGACCGTGTTGCCTGTGCACTTGAAGTAGGCATGTACTTGAACTAGTCATTACAGTTGGAGTGTTGAGTTGAAGTGCTGAGCACTGCGCGCCCGCACCTGGCGCGCGTCCCGCGCCGCGATCGCCGCGGTGCACGACGCCGGGTTGGAGAACATACTGAGTTCATACTGTGTGAATTCTGTGCTATACTTGGAGTAGGCAAGCACTTGAGCTACTGTAGTCATTTAAAAAGTTCGAGCGGTGAGGTAAAAGTGTTGAGCACTGCGCACCTGGCGCGCGTCCCGCGCCGCGATCGCGGCGGTGCACGACGCGGGGTCGGAGAACACTACAAAGGCAAAGCCCCTGTCGGGACGCACGTTGGCGTTGGCCACGCGTCCAAAGCGCTCAAACAGACCGATAACGTCAGCGTCCGTGGCGCCGGGGTCAATGCCGCGCACGTAGAGCGTGTTGGCCGAGGACTCAATGACGGGGCCGCCGTTGGAGGCCCCGGAGGACTGGTGGCAGGGGGAGGGGGGGCAGGGGGGGGGTGGGAGTCAGTGAGGGGGGTGGGGGGGTTAGAATGTGCTCCAAGAGGGTTGCTGGCTGAGTTTGTGCAGTTTTGGGGCCCTCGAAGACTGCTGGCCAGGGGGAGGGGGGGTGGCGGAGGCTAAATAAGGGTTACAGCAAAGGTTTGTGGTATGCAAGTTGCGACTACTGGGGCCCCGAGAGGGGTCGGGGGGGGGGGTGAAGTGGTGGAGGGGGCATGCAAGCTGGATGAATAAAGCAGTGCGCAACTCACTCGAGCAGCAGCACCGAGGGCCCGCGCATGCCCAGCGACCACTGCAAGCACGCGCACGTATGTATGGTTGAATTGCAGCAGCGCTCAACCAAAGTTGTAGTGGTGCCAAAGCCTAATGCCGCGCAAGCAATGGGCAGTAGATGAGGCCTCACCCACTGTACCACCATCGCGCACCCTTTTGGGCGGCGAGCAGGGGACACGTATGCGAAACATCTGTGCAGTTTGTTGCACCATCCTACATACCATGATACAGGTATAGTTTTTGGCTTTGTGTTGTCGCATGCAGTCATGCAATAATGGGCACAGTGACACCTGGACTACGCAGCCATCGCCTCCTAAAGCGCATACTTCAACATGCTGTTGAAGTGTGACGCACCTGCGGCGGCCGCGGCGCCGGGCTCGACAATGCAATCGGCGCGGGCGCGGCGGCAGCGGGCGCGTCCGTGACAGCAGCACTCGGCGGCTTGGCGGCGGCATTTACAGGCTTGACAGTTACGGGCTTAACAGGGGCGGGGGCCGCGGCGGCGGGGGGCGCCTCCGTTCCCCCCTTGGTGACAATTGAGGCCCAAGACTTCTTCCGGGAGCCCTCGTCCGACTGTGTCGTGCGCCGCGCAGAGAGCGTGGTCAGAGCAGCTTGAGGAGGCGTCACACATCATGAACACAGGATACATGATCCACGTGTACACATGAAGTGCACTCAAAGGTACATGTGTATGGCTGGGCAGTGCAGCGACAAAGTGCCACAGAAAAGGTACAGATGTGCCTTGTGATACGCCATACAGAAACTGTTTCTTCAATGTATTGACGTCTACTGCTGTGCGCTTGCTTCACTTCACCACACAGGCATATATGCATGGCAACCAACCGCTGTTGCCACAGCTCCGTACATTCGTGCTTACAAACATTGCTTTCAATCAGTCAGTCCAACCTCGCGGATCAATTGCATTGCAACTGATGAACTTATACTGTACGTTGTCATTGCATGCAACAGCAAGTCCAACAGGTTCCCGGCTCCGCAGTTAGCAAGTCAAAGAGTTACCTTTTTGACTCACTTCAAAACAACTAATTTTAGGAGCGATGCCGATGGCCATTGACATGACATGATACCTTCTTTGGCTTACGTCAGGGTCCACCATTGCCAGATGTGCTGTATCAAACCGGGATTCAGTGGCAACCAGCACTGCAGCAGCAGCAGCAGCAGCAGTCGCCGAACGCGCAGCAGCAGCTGTCACGTGCCCTTGCTGATGTCTAAGCAACTGCAACTGCAACTTCAAGCCAGTCCTCGCACACGTACCGTCGCCTGCGGCGCAGCTGCAGCAGGCGCTGCGGGCGCCGCCGGTGCCGCCGCGGCAGCAGCAGCGGGAGCCGCAGCGGCAGCCGCTGCTGGCGGCGCAGCAGCAGCGGCAGCAGCGCTCGCGCCACCCCCCCAAGCCCCCCCCGCTGCTGCTGCAGGCGCCGGCGCCTCTGCCTCTCCCCAGCCGCCGTCTGCGCCCGCAGTGTCCCAGCCTCCGTCCTCCGCTGCCGCCGCTGCTGCTGGTGCTGCCGTCGCCACTGCTGCCGCGGGTGCCTCCGTTGCCTTGGGGCTCTGCGCGTGATAGTCAGTGAAAGTGAAGAGCGGGAGTGAGCACGATAGAAACAGAAGCAGATGCCACTGCAATTGCGCAGCGCTGGTTGGGAGTTGTGCAGGATGAAGGTGAACGTATGAGATGGGTGGGGTGGTAAGTGCTTGGAGTAAGCACTGTGGAATGAGCACTTTGCAAAGTGCATGCGTGCGCAGTGGCTCATTGAGTCACCGTATTAAACACAAGCGTAGAATGAGGTCGGTCAGCAGCAGACAGTTGAAGTTACAGGCAGGTCCTGATCCTCACACATAGCGCGCAACATAGCATCTCGACAACACACAAAAGAACTGGTGCAGCAAACAAGGCAATTAGTGCAGTGCAGTGCATGCCAGGTGGCTACTGAATACTAGGGTACAGTTGCCCCAGCATCAGCCTGGCTTACTATCACACTGCGCTGACAGAGCACCACGCAAGCACGCGCTGCGGCGTTTACCTTTGCCGGAGAACGCGCCGGGGAACGCGCGGGAGAACGCGCCGGAGAACCAGCGCCAGTCTTTGCTGGCGACACTGCTGCTGCTGCAGCAGGTGACACGGGTGCCTCCGCTGCTGCCTGCGCAGGCTCCGCCGCTGCTGCCTTCTCCGCATCTACCGGCGCCGCTGCCGCTGCCGCTGCTGCGGCCTTGGGGGATGCCTGCACGCCGAGGGCCACACAGGCACGTCACAGATTGAAGTCGCAGATGAGCTAGAGGACGATGTGAACAGCGCTGCCGTTACCATGTCTGTCAATCCTAACTTAAATCCTACCTAACCCTACCAGCTTGAAGCCTAACCTACCCCTAAAGCTACATCAACATCGACCTGCCATGTGCATGATAACTTGTTGCAAGTCAAGAGAAGCAAATTGTCACCCCATGACTTTCATCTTTCTGCGGCAATGACGCATCAGTGCTCAGCGTCAACGCTCAGCGTGCGCGCAAGCCCTAGCCTAAGCGTAGCCCTAACAAACCTAGCCCTAACCCTGAGCCTACTGCGCAGGCACGCGCCCTCTCCCTTAAGCAGCTTTCAGCTTCACCGCAACACGCAGCGCCGGTTGAACCCAGAACTTCAAGCACACACATGCAACTTCATCTTCAAAGCGACGCGTTGCACAACCGAAATCACTTCACGTTGACGACTCGCCTTAGGGCTGGGAGGCACCGGCGACGGCGACCGCGAGCGGGGGGGGCTCGCCCCCCCCTTGGGGCTCTTGGGGGAGCGCGGGGGACACACGTCACTGGGGCGCAGGGGGGACACAGGGGCCTCCTGGGGGGTGGTTTCAGGCTCGGGGGGGGGCTGGGGGGGGGCAACGGGGGAGCGCAGGGGGGAGGGGGGGGCGTGGTCTGGGGTGGCGTGAGCGTCCACTGCGGCCTGTGTGGGTGGCAAGGGGGGGGGGGGGGGGGGGGGGCAGGAGGGGGGGGCTGGTTGAACGCTGCGGCAGTACACAATCTGATGGTGATGGTCATGCGTACATGTGCATATAAACATACATGCATAGTCACAGAGGGTGAAAAGGAGCTGGGTGAGCGCTGCTGTAGATGAGCACTCACTGGCACACTCGTGCCATCCTAGAAATATGCCAGTAAACAATATTCAGTTGTGTATGACTGAACGCCAACTGTTGTACAAAAAGGTCCACTTGCAGCACTAGACGTGTTCATCAGCACTTGAAGTGCGCATCAAGGCACTTCAAGCACTCTGTCGAGATTTTCAACTGCCACCCCCTTGCTACTTCAAATACATACCAGGAGGAGAGCTCCCAGGATGAGAGGTCTGCAACCATTGAAGTATGCTCATGTGCATGGCTCATATTGAATCATGTGCACGGCTCATATTGAGCACATCGGGAACAGCGTCGAGCAGGCAGACAGCATGCAGGATGACATGATAGTGACGTCACGCGTTGTACTGCATGAAGCAGCTTTGGAGACCTAAAAGCACGCTAATGAATAGCATTGTTTTGTCCGCGTGGTCTACACCCGACACAAGTCCACAAGTACATGCATTGAGCCGGCGCTGATAGGATAAATTAATGCATCACCTTGAGCACATCCGGGATGGTGCCCAGCAGGCGGAAGCTGTCGTTCATGACGACACAGTGTGTTACATACTTCAGATTACAAGACATCGCGTGCTACATGTACATGCATCGAAAAACGCATATAAATATATAAGACTTGTCACATGGCCCACCTTGAGAACGTCCGGGATGGTGTCGAGCAGGCGGAAGCTGTCGTTCATGACGACGTAGCGTGTGACATACTTCAGATTAGTCTACATGCATCGAAAACCGCTTAATTAGACGCACGACCTCAGGTTACATGCATCGCAAAATGCTTATTGGCCGCACAAGCAGCTGCATGGCCCACCTTAAGAACGTCCGGGATGGTGTCCAGCAGGCGGAAGATGTCGTTCATAACGACGTAGTTGTGGCGGCCGTTCTTCTGCAGCTGCAGCGCCAGGAAGAACGTCTGCGCAAACTGCCGCAGGCGCTGCCCCTGCAGCTTGATGGAGCCCGTCACCATCAGGATGATGCCATCTGACAGCGTCGAGGCATAGAAAAGTTGAAGTGAGGTCAGTTGAAAAGTAGAACTTTGTGGTTCAAAGCATGACTGCCCCTGCAGCTTGACGGAGTCCGTCACCGTCAGGATGATGCCATCTGACAACATAGAGAAATTGGAGTGATGTCGGTTGAAGTATTATAACAACATAGAGCATGATGCCATCTGTCAATGGAAACAAATCAAAAAATCGTAGCCGTGCAAAGCCGACGAGCACTTGACGTCATGACGGGTTAATGCTTCAAAGTATGATGCAGCTTAATAGTGACCCAGCACGGCCATTGAGTTTGCTTTGGATGCTGCCAGCGCTGAGAGGGCTAGGGCAGGCGACATCAGCTGCCGCTATATCGTGCGCAGCAATGAGACATTGACGTGAGGTTGGGCACCAACAGTGCATGCAGCACAAAGTGCGGAAACATGACCATCAGGTTGTCACCGTTGCGCGCAGCCGACAAGGATTGGTGTGAGAGCAGGCACTGATGACGAGAGCCCGCCTAGGTGCCTCTCTACATGGCCAACGGAAAACAGCCGTGCTGCCAGGGTTAACCCTAACCCTAAACCTAAGTGCTCCAGCATAACACATAACGACACAACCCATATGCATTAATTTGGCTAGTGGGTTGTTCTCATGCTGCCGCCTAAGGTTAGGTACAAATTCGGGTACATGTACTTCTGAAATGACCAGCGCTCAAGCCCTACCTAAGTTTATGTCATGTGCCATGCCGCACAAGAGCTCGACGGTTACATGGACTGACACTGACCGGCCTTGTGTATCATTGGCAGAATGTGCACCGCGGGCAAACCAGGCGGGAGCCAAGCCATCAAAGACCAACATGGATGTTGACCTTCAACACCCTCCCTTGTGCCGGTGCCTCTACCCAAACATTGATCGTGTGCATTGCCTTGGCCAAAACAGAACTTCAACAACGGCTTCAAGTGAATGGTCGGATCAGGGTCGCGCAGCACCAGTGCATGCAGGAATCACAAATCGAAAAGTGCGCTGCCGTAAATGATGATAATGATTATCATCATGATGGCAAAGTGCCGCTCCCAGATAGAGCATGGCACAGTGCTAATTGAGGCATCTAGGGCAGGGGTAGGTGATGCATTGCCTAAGGCAGCAGCTGCTTCGGACAGTCTGTCAGCTGCAAGGCTGGGCTTCCACGGTGCAGACGTACGTGCAACACGATCTGCACCGGATGCCTTGGCGGGCACGCAAAGCATATTCGTGATCTTCTTGCTTCAACAACAGTGGCGGTGATCGCGATTCGCCACTGCCATCAGAAAAGCCAACCTTCAATGTACCAGCGCGTTTGCCAGGCGTTCAACAGCTACTGCTTGAAGTATGTGATTGTAATCAGTTCCTGATGTCGCCTGATGGCAGAGGTGCACAACTTTATGCCTCTTGATGCCAGCGCAGCCTACACACTTGCCAGCAGGCAGCAAACTGGAACTTGGTTGATAGTATAGCGCGATTGAGTTGGCTGCACGACTGGGTGAGCTGCCATGCTGCCACAGCCAAGCTGTAATGAGCAAGGGAGTCGATCCGGGCTGCCAAAACTACAGTACAGCCCCTACACTGGCAAGTGCCATGCAAGGTACAGAGCAACAGTACAACTTCACTGTGGTGAGCTTGGACTCTCAACAAAACAGCAGCTCTGCTCTCACAACGCGGTCGGGTGTGAGCGCTGCCGCATTGCACGCCATCTCCACTGCGGTTGCAGCATCGTTCTAGCTGCCTGAGCTTGTCGGCGCTCATGCCGTTGACACACACATCCACATACCTGCACTCTGAACAATACCTCAACGTCGCACCCCCGTGAGTTGCATGGTCTCTGGTCATGGATGGTTCAGCCAGTGCAATCACTGCCACAGTGAGCTTCATCGCCAGTGCTTGCAATGAGCCCCCTTTATGACCATTTTCAACAGCGCACTCACCGTCGACAGAGGGCTGCGCATCCACAGAGCCGCAGTCCAGATCCACAGTGGCATCCGCCAACCCCAGGCTCAGGATTTTGGCCTTGATATTCTCCAGGCCTGTCACAGGATCCTCCTGGCTGCTCCCGTCCGCATGACAAAAAGTGCTCTACACGCGGTGCCAGTTTAATTCGCGGTCAGCGGTGGCGGGTCAGAGGGAAGGGAGTGGGGGAGGCCATGACACAGCGCACGAGACACGTGATGCAGCAATGTGTAGTTGAAATGTAGAACAAGGCAGAGCAGTGGTGCCATCAAAACGGCAGCCTCTGGTGTGCAGGCTTGCTCAGCTCAGCAGACTGTGTCGTTCTCCGTACGCGTATCTGCGACAACGCATTGGCGGAGTGTCGCAGCAGCGATGCCATTAGCGAAGCGAATATAACAGTCAAACACCTCACCTTCTCGTGGTAAAAACGGAAGAGCTCGGTGGGCTTGTTGGGCAGCACCTGGCCGTAGTACTGCTTGATGAAGTGCCCGCCGACAACCGCAGCGGATGGCTGAGTGTCGACAGTGGAGGAGGCCATAGGCTTGCTGATGCCGTGCGACGGCTGCAGGATCGCACAGAGGGGCCGTGTTGTATCATGGCATGCACTGCTAAAGAAGCGCTTGCTCAACTGTCATGATGTCGCATGGCACTTCGCATGCACCGGCAAGCAATCACATGGCATGAAAATGATCTGGACCGCCTGAGCCCAAGCCGTTGCTGCAGTTGCTGAGAGCTTCTGAGACAGGCTCTGCGTGCGCGGCAGGTCTAAACATCGGGCAAAGGCAAAGAGAGAGACAGTTCAAAACTGCGAGGATGGCCATGCACAGGCAATGCCAGCCGTGAAGCGTGAAGCCTCGATCTGTGTTCTGTGCGAGCGCCGATCATCAATGCTTGCTCAGGCTGCTGAAAGATTTGGACGACCCAATTGCGCTGTGTTCGAGAGGCAAGGAGTGCGCTGCAGCAGAGGAACTCTCGATATGAAGCCGCTTACCTAGCACTGCTGCACCGCCTCCCGCGAGCTCCCGTTTAGCTTTCTTCAGGGGGGATGAAATGGCTGAGCAGCTGATGTGATGGTGGAAAAAGAAAGGTAAAATCCTGCACCCGACCCCGTGGCTTGGCAGGTAAAGCAGTAAGATGTTTGTCGTCTGTGCTTTTCTGCGCCCGCCTTGCATGCAGTTCAGCACCGCAACACGCCGCGAAGCTCACCTGTCGTCACACGCACTTGCCGTAAATGCCGGCCACACACAGCTGAAGTTTGTGTCCCACTGTGCTCGCGTCACTTTGCAGCTCTGCTATCCAGCGCCATGTCGACGAATGGCCTTCCGCCCGTGAGTCCGCTGCTGACCTCAACGCTCCCAGCCAATAACTTCAGGAGCTGCACCAGGCGGCAAGTCAACCCCGGCAAGGAAGTGGAATCCCGGCAAAAAGTGCTGCATGCCCACCGCATCGTGATCAAGGCTGGCACCAGCGTGGTGTCGGATGAGAGGGGTTACCCGTCGCTCACCAGGCTGGGCGCCATCGTGGAGCAGTGTGCATGGCTGAGAAAAATGGGCAAGGAGGTGAGCAGGAATCCACAGTTGCGCATGTATTGCAATTAAGGATAGAGAGCTTGTGCAGAGTAACAATACTCAATCGTGGTTGCTTGATGCCAGCAAATTTTCCATGGCAGCAAAAAAAAATCATGAGAATATCGTCCAAAATTTGCAAGCTTTGAGGTTGCAGGCACGGTAACATGAACGCGCTGTCCACGGGCTCTATTGGTGCAAAGGTCGTGCGCTTTGCGCCTTATGCATCAGGCGACGTTCTAATCAAAAAGTCATGAAGTTGCTTCCATGCTGAGAACATGGCGCAACTTCAACTGTGCGCATCTGATCTGGAAAGGTGCACATCATTGTTGCAATCTCGTCTTGGGAGCACGGGGGCAGATCAAGTGTTGCGCATCACATTGTGAAACACACACAATGAATAAGAGCATACGCAAATGTGCATGGCGTGCAGCCGGTCACACAACGAGTCGTGCTGCTCCTAGCTCACAACGCATGCATCACCATGAACTCCTTATACGGGCACCCTGCAAGACACTTCTGCTACACAGCAGCTACCTACACGCATCAACAGTAACACACAAAAAATGTGTTTCCGCCCCGTGCGCAGGTGCTGCTGCTGTCCTCCGGAGCAGTGGGCGTAGGGCGGCAGCTGCTCAACACCTGCATATCTTCCTCGTACAGGCACCCTGCAAGCGACACCTGTTACACAGTAACTGCCCCCACCAACATTCACATTATTGTTGGAAGGCATTCAATTTGACGGCTAACCACACCTTGTCACCTAGAGCTGTACGATCTTTCGATTCGTTTCCATTCACACCAACGTGTTCTTACCCCGCTCGCAGGTGCTGCTGGTGTCCTCCGGAGCTGTGGGCGTGGGGCGGCAGCTGCTGAGGAAGCAGCAGCTGCTCAACAGCTCGCTGGGGCAGGTGCTGGACGGCCACGACGGCAATGGCGCCGCGCTGCTGCAGGCCAAGAGCAACAGCTACAACTCGGCGTGCGCCGCGGCGGGGCAGCTGGGCCTCATGAGCCTGTACGACACGCTCTTCAGCCAGTGCGATACGGCCACCAGCCAGGTGTGTTTTCAAGTATGCTTGTGCTTCGTGCTTCGTTGCCGCTGCTGCGCATTTCGGTGGGTGGGCCACCAGCCAGGTACGTTTTTTGCTTCGTGAGGCGCCGCCGCTTCTGTGTTGGTGGAGGCAGGAAGGGAAACTACCAGCATCATCGGGAGGGTACAGGCACTGATGGCCATGGTGATTACTCGCGGGCTGATAACCTCTTTCATTCGCTGCATCAGCAGGCAGTCGAGGGACGGCTGTTGTGGCTGTAGAAAAGGTGCAGGAGGTGTCAGCGCCCATCAAGAGCGCTGCTGGGACCAGTTGCAGTTTGCTGTGTTGCGTCAGTTGATGTAGAAAAAGCAATACCCACAGCAGTGAAAGTTGGGTATTCGCATGAAAACGAATCAAAAGATCGTATGGTGCATTGCGCGGCCTTTTGATGTGCATGCAGTTGGTGCTGGTGTCATACATTCATACTAGGCTTTTCGCTCTCAAACTCAATTTGAAGTTGCAAAGCCTGGCGTCGTTTCTGTCCAAACTACATCCACCAAACTACATTCAAGTAGGGCTGCAGCTTCATGCACTTGCATCCCGCCGGCTTCTCATGTCATTGTGTGCACATGCTCGCGATGCAGATGCTTTGTGCAAACTACGGCTAAGTAAAAAGCGAAGGCTGCAGCTTCCTGCACTTGCGTCCCGTCAGCTTATCGTGTCATCATGTGCGCATGCGCGTGCGATGCAGATGCTGCAAACGGCGGATGACTTTGGCACGCCGGAGCGCTGCCGCAACCTGCGCTGCACCATGAACTCATGTCATTGTGTGCACATGCGCGCAATGCGACGGTTTTTCATGCCATCATGTGCACATGCTCGCAATGCAGATGCTCCTGACTGCGGATGACTTTGGCACGCCGGAGCGCTGCCGCAACCTGCGCTACACCATGAACACCATGCTGCAGCTCGGCGTCATCCCCATCGTCAATGAGAACGACGCGGTCAGCGCCAATCAGGGCTACACAAAGGTGCGCATCGCATTCTGCGACATCACAGAGTTCGCTGGTGTAGGGCTTGTGCTCGTTTCTCACATTGGTGCAAACGACATATCGCGCGCCGCCGATCGTGACAGAGGCTGCAATGTTAAGTGCTGCTGCAACTTCAACTTCAACATGTTGGGACTTGTGCGCTCCCCGCCTGCGTACTCACTTCGGTGCAGTATTCGCTCGAGTGCAGCAAGATGTATGATACTGTAGCGCCGCGAACTGCCTTAGGGTATTCCTGTACAGCCCACTTTACACCACAGTGTCGTCATTTGCGAGGTTGTATTGCCGGACCAATACTCGGACCCATGAATGATGCACTGACAGCACCGTTGGCGCAGCACATGTTACAGTGCCTCATGTCTATGAAGAATGCAGACACGTTCGCCTGCTCAATGAGCAACCATTACACATGAGCAACATACTTCAACAGTACCTTGAAGCAAATTGGTGGGAGGCATTGGTGGCTCACCACACCTTGTCACCCAGAGCGCCACAAACGTTTGATTTGTTTCTATACAAATGTAACGGTTTCTCACTGGATCCCATGTGTCCAGGATGGAACGTTCAGCGACAACGACGGCCTGGCGGCGGTGGTGGCGCAGCAGATGGGCGCGCAGCTGCTGGTGCTGCTCACGGACGTGGACGGCGTGTACGACAAGGCGCCCACGCTGCCGGGGGCGCGCATTATACATACCTACCTGCCCGCAACTGAAGTGCAGGTGAGTCGCTTTGGAATGCGACGCGGGTGGTCATAATGCTGGCGAGGGCGCGCATTATACATACCTATCTGCCCGCGACTGAGGTGCAGGTGAGCGTCATGATCACAGTTTGTAATGCGACAAGGCGCCTACGCTGCCGGGGGCGCGCATTATAGAAGTGCATACATACCTGCCCGCTACTGAAGTGCAGTCCCCTTGGAATGGGATGCGGTGGTCGCTATGATAACGCTGCCGTCGGCATGGGCATGCATTGTACATACCTCCCCGCTACTGAAGTGCAAGTGGGTGCTTGTGGTCTGAATGTTAATGGGACGTGATGGCGAGGTCTTGAAGATCGTTGGAGTGAGTGGTGAAGTGTGTCACCGTGTAGTGTACAATACATCTTGATGAAGTCAGTGTGCCATTTGGCCTGCTTGCCTGTGATGGAGCACTGCTTGATGTATCGCAATATAACTTGGCCTTAAGGAGGTGCTGTTGCGTGAGAGTAGATCATCTGCTGACATGAATTACGTGCAAAGTGCCAGCTAGCTTCAAAGCATCAGTTGATGCGCAAATGCACAGCTGTTCTGGTACAGTTAACCGTTACACACTGTGTACACTCAGCCTGTACTCAATGGACGGCCGTTTCCTTTGCAACTGTCAATGGCGGCAAAACCAGTTTTTTTACTGTATGTTCATCATGACAACTGCTGTTTTTCAAGTGGGTGCTAAGAGCAAGCGCACAACGCCTCGCAGTGTGTTGCGCTCCGCAATGGCAGCACACACACACACACACATATATACATGTATGTATATGTATGTCCGCTGAGACCTGTCATTTGGCAACTATTTGACAACCATTGCTGTACTGCAGATTGGTGATAAGAGCGTGGGCGGGCGCGGGGGAATGAGCGCTAAGATCAGCGCGGCCATGCGGGCGGTGGAGGCGGGAGTGGCGAGCGTGGTCATTGCCAATGGCTGCAACCCATTCAGCATTGAGCAGGTGCGCTTTCAGTGTATATGGTATGTTTTTTGCTAATGAAGACGTGGCTCCACGGTGATATGAACGCTACGATCAGCGCAGCGATGCGGGCGGTGGAGGCGGGAGTGACGAGCGTGGTTAGTGCCAATGGCTGCAACCCATTCATCATTGAGCAGGTGCATTTCCAATATGTATATGGTATACGGTAGGTACTGCTTGAATGATGAACATGGTGCCACGTTGGTATAGGCGCTAAGATCAGCTCGGCCATGCGGGCGGTGGAGGCGGGAGTGGCGAGTGTCGTCCTTGCCAATGGCTGCAGCCCCATTCAGCATTACGCAGGTGCACTTGTATGTGAAGTAGGCACCAGCAGGGTTAAGACGTGGTGCTGCATTAGGGCAAGGGTTGGTGCCTACGCCTGTTCGTCAGAGTTGCCGATTCACCCTTGAGCAGGTGCATTCAAGTGTATGCCAAATGTATATACCATCAGAGTTGAAGAGTGTGCCACCCTAGGGTTAGGGTTACCGCTTGCGCTTTCGTGTCCACCCGTTTCTTTACCAGATCGATCAGGCCATGCTCATGGCTTGTAAGCAGCATGCAGGCACTGAAATTCCCTGCATGTGTTGACGAGAACCTTATGTATCATTATTTCACCATACCTGACTGCGTCCAGGTTTGCTGTGGCGAAAAGGTGGGCACGCTCTTCTGCCAGAACGCGGCGGCGATGGCGGCAAGAGACCTGGTGAGCACTGCTGCAATATCACAAACAATGTCAGCTTTAACGAGTCTCCAATCGTACATGTTCGTGGCCCTGCCTGATTTCCCATTTCATTGTGTTCAACATGCTTGTAAGCTAGAGTTTGATGTGTCGTCTGCATGCTTGGTGTTGTTGGTACCGTGCTGAAATCAAACACGCGCATATCTCAAACCCTAACTTCAACTGTTGGGTAATTGGTCAGCCTTTCTTTCAAACAGCTTTAAGACCAACGCTTGGGGCCTTTGTCTCAAATCATACATGGAGACAAATCAAGAGATCGTAGAGCTTTTGGTGACATACCTACCTACTGCGATGAGTCTGTCCAACGGAAGTTCTTGTTGCATGTTTTGGCATGGCACAGGAATGGAATGGTGACGCAAATGTGAAGCGTTGCACTGACATCTCCAACAAAACGGACCACGGGGGAACTCACGGGCTGGTCTGCGTGTGTGCCCAACTCACGCTCTGACCGTACTTGAACTTTGAAGTGCCACTTCAGTCGTGTGCGTGCAATGCCCCTGCCACATGCTGATGACCAACCCCCTGCTCCTGCCTTCTGCAGCCTGCAAAGGACGAGGCACTGGCGGATGCGTCAATACTTCAACATTGAAGTGAATGTGCACTCTCCCTGTTTGTACGCCCCCTGCCACACGCTCACAACCATTCCCCTGCCTCCGCTTTCTGCAGCTCCAAGAGGACGAGGCGCTGGCATATACATCAATACTTGAACATTGAAGTTAAAGTGCTTTGACTCTGTACGCCCCCTGCCACATGGTCATGGCCTGCTTCTTGCCTGTGTATGCGCCTCTCGCAGCCCGAAGAGGACGAGGCACTGACGGAGAAGGTGCGCGTCGCAGCGGAGGCGGCGCGCGCAGGCGGGCGGGCGCTGTGTCAGCTGAGCACTGAGGAGCGGACGCAGGCGCTGCACGCGGTGGCCAAGGCGCTGGGGGCGCGGCAGGCGGAGGTGCTGGCGGCGAACGCGCGCGACATGCAGGAGGCGGAGCGCGTCAAGGTGAAGTTCAGGCAGAACTTGAGGTTTAAAGTTCAGGCACAACTTAAAGTTTTCATATTGGGTGGGGGCACTTGTTTGGTGCTGGCGGCGAACGCGCGCGACATGCAGGAGGCGGAGCGCGTCAACGTGCAGTGTTTATGTTGAGGTCTTCTTGAACTTGAGGGGGTTGCATATTTATTTTGGAGGTGCTGGCGGCGAACGCGGGCGATATGCAGGAGGCGGAGGGCGTCAAGGTGAAGTTCATGCTGAGGACACTTTGAATTTGGGGGGGGGGGTGGCGTATTCATTCTGGAGGTGGGCTAGCGGCAATCGCGCGACAGGAGGCGGAGCGCGTCAAGTAAAGTTCATGTAAAAGTTGAAGATTGGGCACTGGGTGGAGTCATCAGTGTAGGGGAAGTACTCGTGTGTGCTAGCGGCCAGTACATGGGATATACAGGAAATAAAACACGTCAAGGTGATGTCTGGGTGTAACTTCATTGTTGAACTTTACTGTCAGCTCGCACCCTACGACAGCTTGTGATGCTTCTTGATTTGGTAGTGTCCTTACACTTGGCCATGGCGCTGTGCACGGGATAGACGTGCTGTCAAGTCGAGAATCAACGAGGTGTGCCATCAGATACTGTCGCCAGGTTGGCATCAACAGCTGCTGCCTTGGAGGCGTGCGTGTGCAGGTTGACACTGATGTCAGATTATGCTGTCTCAGTCCTTTGACAGACTGCACTGGTGGTGTACACGACTTTGTATACACGATACACCAAACACGACGCGCTCACGCAATAATGTGTGCAGTGCTCAGCTACTGGTGATGGAGCACGTCGAGCGAGAAGGCGTACACACTTGAAGTTTGTGCACGGTGCTTGAAGTTCGCGCACGGTACTGCAGTTGGGTGCTTACATTAGGGCCTGCTGCTGAGGACTTGAAGCAAACGCGGCCCACAGCACAGACTTGATCACTGTTAACATGCACCGTCTGGCAGCATTCACTCCATTGTTAATCAGATGTAACAGGGAGTGAGAATGACTGCTGGTGCTCATCGTTTCGATGATTGTGCATCTTGCCCGCGGTTCTCTTGCGTGTATGCCTGATCCGCCTGCGTCTACCGATCTAGAAGAACGAGTCACTTGTTGGTGTGCCTTTGCTGTTGCGAGTCTGCGAGTCACTTGCTGCTGTTGCTGCTACGCCTTTTATGTTGCACCTCTGTTAGTCACTTGCCATTGCAACTCACTTGTTGAATCACTTGTCGACTCACTTGCTGACTCACTCGTTGGCTGCGCGCAGCTTGCGGGGCCGCTGCTGAAACGACTTCAACTGACGCCAGCAAAAATACAGACGCTGGTTGATGGCATCAACAGGTGCGGAATGTGTGATGCACTGCTGGAATCTATCCCTTGCAGAGAGTAGTCTAGTGACAACACCGGTGTGCGCCTTTATATCAATGTTTGGACCTGCAGATAGACATGGGAGGTACCGAGTAGAAATTTGCTGAGAGTTTCGCCCACACTGTGAAGTTCAACTATTGTTCCGTTGCATACGGCGGAGCTGTGAGCCTGTTGAAATGGTGTAATGCACTGCTGGAATCTATCCCTTGCAGAGAATAGTGACAACAACAGCATGCGCCTTTGTATCATCGTGTATCACTGTGTTGACCCGCAGACAGAAATGGGAGGTGGCGAGTAAGCATCTGTTGAGAGCTTGGTTCACACTGTCAAGTTCAACTATTGTCCTGCTGCATACGGCGGAGCTGTAAGCCTGTGGGTTTTTTTTTGCAGCGAGAGTCAGCTGCTTCAAATTGAAGTTTGAGGCATCTGGGATCATGCCTGACAACAAAGAGCCGCTCGACCTGCATGGCGTGCCTGCCTTTCGGAGCACCGATACAAGCAAGGACAGGCGAACCATTGTTGATGCGAGGCCAGCTACTTGAACTTGCATCATAAGCGATTCATGGCGTCTGAACCCGTTTTCACATGATCATTTCCTGCGCATGTCAACGATGACGCGCGCGCGCAAGTGGCGTGCGGTTGATGTATGTCAACAGCGCTCAGCGCGGCTACGCACCCATCACCTACGCACCCCTTGTTTCATGTGAGTTAATTGCAAGTCTACGATGGTGCATGGATGTCTCATTGCACAGTGCCAAACCGCTGTTCAACCGTCTGCCCTAAATCTACCCATCACCTTCCCTGTTGCAGTTTAGCGGACCAGCCCGAGCCTATCGGGAAGTGCATGAGCCATCTTGAAGTTAGCGAGGGCCTGGTTTTGAAGCAGGTGAGCAAATTGCAGTAGGGCATGTATGAGATCTGTTGAAGTTTGTATGAAATTATTGAAGTGCGTTTATCACTGGGCGTGCTTGCTCGCCACCGTTGTTATTGCGGAGAAGTCTCGGTGGTCTGCACTGCTGCACTGCTGCACATGCAGACAAACAAGTTTGTGGGGCGACACGCAAGTTCAGTTGCCTCTCTGTGCGTAGGGTTAGGGTTAGGGTTAGGGATAGGTGCTTGGCATCGCTGTACAGCTTGTTGCAGCATGGCAGTGAACTTGATCAGTCGTCGCACAGGCCTACGCAGAATCACCACAGATCATCTCCAGCCAGAGCAAAAGGAGTGTTTGGCTGGTTTTGGACGATGTTGCGAAGTTAGGATTGTTTCGTCTGGCTTGCAGTGCAGCTCATGCCGCTGCAGTGGCCTGCCAGCTGCATAGAAGTGTACTTCAAACTACGTAGGGTTAGGGTTAGGGTCAGGCCTAGGCTCAGAGTTAGGCAACCACGATGTTATCACCGTTGGTGACATCATTGGGCGACACTGCTGTGGAATGCTTTACGGCAGGCCGATGATGTTTGCAACACCTATTCTCACTACAATAATCTGCAGCTGACGTTGTTTCGCGTTATTACTAGTCATCCGCAATTGCAGCAGAAGACCGCGTGCGTTGGCACGCTGTGAGGGGATCACAACATGCACCCGCTGCATCACCTGCCGTATCATGGCACATGAAACTTCAAACCATTGATGAAACTTCCAAGTGCGCAACTGCCGTCTCTTCTCCTGCGACGTGCACAGGTCATAACACCCTCGGCGTGCCGCTGGTGGTCTCTGAGAGCCTCACACCATCATGAAACTTCAAACCAATGATGAAACTTCAAACCATGCATGAAACTTAAAAGTGTGCAATCGTCGTCTCTTCTCCCGCGTCGTTTACAGGTGACAACGCCCATCGGCGTGCTGCTGGTGGTATTTGAGAGCCGCCCCGACTCGCTGCCGCAGATCGCCTCGCTGGCACTGCGCTCCGGTAACGGCCTGCTGCTCAAGGGGGGCAAGGAGGTGATTGCCAAAGGGCAATACAATAACTTCAAAGCACTACTTGAAGTTATGCCGTGCAGGTCTTGTACTTCTCATGCTTATCTGCGAGAGGCCAACGCAAGCAGCTCTGCTGCACAGAGTGTGTGATCAATGACGTCATGTCATACCGTGCATTGAGGTCATCCCTTGCTGCTCAATGGGGGCAAGGAGGTAATTGCCTGACGTCAACGCAAGGTCTCAAAGTACTATTAAAAAGAACTATGTCAATAACAGTACTAGTACTTTTCAGACATGCGTGTCTGGATCCCTTTCCATCAAGAACTTTAAAGTACTATGTATGCAGTTCACCCTTTCAGACATGCATGTTTCGCGACCCTCTGGACCACTGCCGGTCAGTGCCAGAGGCCAACACAAGCAGCTCTGCTGCACAGAGTGTTCGATTCAAGATATCATGCCAAACCGTGCATTAAGGCCACTCTTCATCGGGGCTGCAGCGCGGCCTGCCGCTGCAGTTGCTGCTGCAGCTGGCGCTGACGAAGCAGCTCCGACATGTGACCTGCCTGCGCGCAGTGTGTTATCGCTGAGTCTGCAGTATCTGCCATGCCCCTGCTGCCGTGCAGAAGAAAGCCATGAGCTGCAGATCGTGCCAGAAGGAGGAGAACATGAATCGTGTTGCCTCGTCATTGCCAACGTACTGATTGTTAATCTGACAACCAGCGAGCCTGTGCATCACTTGTCGCAGTGATGCATCGCTTCTGATCACGATGTTCACTCCTCAACATCCGCCGCACGCGTAGGCGGAGCACTCCAACGCCTGCCTGCATGGCATCACCGCCGTTGCAGTATACATGTGTGCATTATTTGAGACACTTAATATTCCGCTTTTGCTCACACGCCTAAATGTCTGCCGCGCGCGCAGGCGGAGCACTCCAATGCCTGCCTGCACGGCATCATCGCCGACGCCGTATTTGAATCAACGGGCGGCCGCGTGTGCCGCGAAGTCATCGGCCTCGTCGTAGGGCGACAAGCGGTGGCTGAGCTACTCAAACTCGACGCACTGATTGATCTCGTCATCCCCCGGGGTTCGGGAGAGCTCGTCAACCGCATCAAGTCCACTACGAAGGTGCGCTAAGTAGTTTGCAGAATCCTTGCATGGATTGTGGTATGCTGCGCGGGGGAGCATACCCCAGTCTACTGTCGCGCTGTTGTCTGTTGTGGCTGTAACGTCGCTAGCTGGCTCTGTGAGAGTCTGCGTGACGCCGGTCTAACGCCGTTGCTCATTGCTGCTGATGGGACTGCCCTCATTTCAACTTCAACAATCAACCGACCAGACTTTTCTGAAACAAGCTCCACTGATATCGATATCAATGATCGATCAATCAGTCTTGCCTGTTCCAACCCCACTGGCGTTGCTGACTCACCTGCCTCCCTGCAAGTGTACCGAACGCCGCCGGTTGCTGCTGCACTCTCGCCTTCATCACAAAGAACCTCAACTTTCACAATCAACACCCCCCTCCTTGATTGCTGGACCATCTACTCCCTTGTAGTTTATCGTTTTGCTGCTAAACAAACATCTCAACTATCACACCCCAGTGCTCAATCGCTGTCAACTGCTGCTCGACCGCCAGGTCCTGTGAAGCTCACACAATGTTGCTGCTCAATGCTGCACTTCAACTTCAATCGTCAGATCCCAGTGCTGGGCCACGCGGAAGGCGTCTGTCACATGTTCATCGACACGGCAGCCGACGAGGCCAAGGCGATAGCGCTGGCGGTGGATGCCAAGATCAACTACCCGGCCGCGTGCAACGCGCTGGAGACGCTGCTCGTTCATCAGGACTGCGTCGCGACCGGCCTCGCTAAGAAGGTACTTCTGGCAGCTACATGCGCAGGTAGCGAGTGATGAGGGTATAGTCTACAGGCTTACCAGAATTGCTGCTGACAGCTACATGCGCAGGTAGCAGGTGATGAGGGCATAGTCTACAGATGTACCAGTATTGTGTCGCGACAGGCCTCGCTAAGAAGGTACTTCTGAAAGCTACAGTATAACAGGGACAAACCGTCTTATGTGTGCCTCCCATGTCCATTTCCGTGTCCGTTTGACGATGACATCACAAGGAGGTGCATACGCAAGTAGATACTCCACATGTGTATACCAGGACTGCGTTGCGACCTGCTTCGCTAAGAAGGTACTTCTGGCAGCCACATACGCAGGTACCGGGTGATGAGGGCATAGTCTACAGGTGTACCAGGATTGCGTCGCGACTGGCCTCGCTATTAATGTACTTCGGACGACTACATTACTGTATCGCCGGGTGACCGAGTGCATCGGCGATTATGAATCGATTTGATTCAGCAAGGAGCGGCGTGACTGCAGTGCATGCGCAGAGCAGTTGTTGAAGGATCAGCAAGTAGGTATAACACTTTGCTGAGGGTATGTATGGCAGACTTCATTAGTACATTGCTGCGCGCGACGCTCCTGGCGTGCTGCTGGCGCACCACGATAGCTATGTCGCGTACCTATCAAGCGCGCTTGCTTTGAGAGTCGGACACAGTGCTCACACCGCTGCTCGACAGCGCGAGAGTACGGTCACGCCGCCAGCGCGCATGGCGGATGACAAGCTGATTGTTGAGCAAGCGTTCGACGCAGCGATTGATGCCGCAAACGAAGCATTCCACTGCTGCACGCAAGAGCGCAGAGGCGCTCCGATGTGCTCAGCGCGGCACAAGCAAGACAGAACAACGCGCAGCCCGTTTGGCTGCAGGTACGACACCGGTTCTCGGTGTGTCTTACGCCTTGGTCAGTCGCAGGGCCCCTGTAAACGTCAACAACACAACTACCTCAAAGCCCGCTACACCTCCATATATCCTAGCGTTGTACACGCACGCACCTCATCTTCAACTCTTTAAGCGATCACTTGCTTCATCATCGCCAGGTGGCGGATGCGCTGGTCAACGCAGGCGTCAAGGTCCTCACCGCCCCCCCACGCATGCCACAACACAACAACCTTAAGGCCGCTACACCTCCATCCATTCCGCCATTGTGCGCACGCTCTAACTTCAACTCTTTCGGTTCCCATTTGCACCCATCGTTATATGTCATCGCAGGTGGCAGATGCGCTGGTCAGCGCAGGCGGCAAGGTCCTCGGCGGCCCGCGCGCCATCGCCGCGGGCCTCGCGACCGAGCCTACGCCCAGCTTCAAGACGGAGTACGGCGAGAACAGCCTGAGTCTTGAAGTTGTGGACGATGCCGGCGCGGCGATTGACCACATCCACCGCTTTGGCAGCGGCCACACGGAGGCCATCGTGACGGAGGACGCGGCGACTGCTCAGGTGCGTTGACTTGACTCTGAGTGCCCGGATGGGAGTCACCGAGTCTTAGTGGAGTCGTGGTGTTCGCTCGGGTGCGTTGCCTGCGCGTTCACTTCGCCTCAGGTTCATTGCTCAGGTGCACTGCCCTAACTCTAATTCTAACCCTAACCCTAACCCTAAGCACGCTCACTTCACTCTGACTGCAAGGCGGCGACTGCTCAGGCGCGTTGCCTGCGCGTGCTCACTTCACCTCAGGTTCATTGTTGCACAAATTAACCGTCACCCTAGTCACACTTACTTGACTCTGAGTGCCTGGATCGGAGTCATCAAGTCATAGTCAGCTCATGGAGCCATTTTCGCCTCCAATGGGCGGCACATCTCAGCGTGCAAAGCCATCAGTCACCGCGCAGTGCGATAATGCATGTGTCTGGTTTGGCGCTGGGGAGTTGGGACTCGCGGCAATCGCAAGGGTTAGGGTTAGGGTTAGGAGAGGTAGGGGTTGAATTAGGAGAGGTGGCACTCGCATATGCACCTGCACGCGGTTATCGCTGCAGGCGGCGGCAGCACGTCTCAGAGCGCGCATGAGCGTTGGTTGAAATCATTGTCACGATGCCATTTCATACTGCATTCACTTGTCTGTCTCAGTCGTGACGGAGTGCGGGAGCGATACCTAAATGCCCGCGCTTTGTCGTCGTTCGCGTGCTTTGTGCTGTCAAAGAAGAGGTGCAGGCGGCATGCTGACCAGAGGCATGCTGGAACCGTGCCACTTCATTGCATGCGGGCATGTGTTGCATGCACGCCAACACGAGATTCAAATATTGTGTTGCGTGCAGTCAATCCCGGAGCACATGGACAGTGCAGGTGCCTTATACAGCTATCACGATTGAGGGCATTGGGTATCGCAGTTGTCAACACTTTCATGCACTCAAACGCATCTCTGCTTCACTGTAGTTCTGCGCGCAGTCGTTCCTGAAGCACCTTGACTGCGCGGGCATACTCCACTTATCATTCAACTTCTCCAGAACTATCAATGAACGCAATGGGGCATCTTGGCTGATCGTCAATGCTCAAATCCACCCACATACTCCACTTTCAGCACCACAACTGCGGCTGTGCGCACAGGCGTTCCTAGAGCGCGAGGACAGCGCATGTGTCTTCCACAACTACCCCTGAAGAGGATCACAGAAACGCACACGAAACGAACCGTGAACATCAGCTTTGATCATACACCTTAAATTCAACCATAAATCTCAACTTCAATCGCCGCGCGGGCAGTCGTTCATGGAGCGCGTGGACAGCGTGTGCGTCTTCCACAACTACCCTCGAGGACGCCCACAGCAACGCACACACAATGAATCATAAACCTTAACCTCAATCATACACACCAACTTCAATGATAAACCTCAACTTCAATCATAAACATCAATTTCAATTGCAACGCGCAGTAGTTCCTGGAGCCATGGACTACGCATGCGTCTCCCACAAAGCTTGGCCATTTCGCACATCCTCGCCAACTTTTCCAAACTATCAACGAACGCCCATTGGCTTTTCGTACCTCTTCATCAATGCTCAAACCATCAACTTCAATCGCCGCGTACGCAGTCGTTCCTGGAGCGCGTGGACAGCGCGTGCGTCTTCCACAACGCGAGCACGCGCTTCAGCGACGGCTTCCGCTTCGGCCTCGGAGCAGAAGTTGGCATCAGCACGGGCCGCATTCACGCGCGTGGCCCCGTAGGCGTGGAGGGCCTGCTCACCACCAAGTGGGTGCTCCGCAGCAGCGACGCGCACACGGTGGCGGGCATGGGCGGCGAGAGCGGGAGGGCGTACACGCATAAGGCGCTGGACCCGGTCGATGGCATTTGAAGCTGCGACGGCGCTTGAAGTTGTGACGGCAGTTGAAGTTGCGACGGCAATACATGCACAGGGCGCTGGACCCGGTCGACGGCGTTTGAAGTTGCGAACGGCAGTTGAACAAGCGGTCGATGCGCGCGGGGGCGTTGTCGGTGGTGCTGGTTGGCGCGTCGCCGGCCCTGATTGAAGGGCAGACACGCTGTTCCTGGCAAGGCAGCGGGGTCCGGGTGTAATGAGAAGCGGGGAGTGGAGAGGTCAAGCTGTTCTATCTGTGCTTCTATGTAGGGACAGATGGGTTGCTTCAGCAGCCGCGTGTGGTTCTCAGCTACTCACCAGAGGTCTTGTGGGTCATGAGCACGCACAAGCTGTCTGTGCAAAGCTGCTATTCTAGGCAGCAGCAGCCTGCTGTTGACGTAACTGCGCGCGTAGGGGTGTCACGAAAGGCGTATTATTACACAGAGGCACAGATGAATACGCAGTCCGTTCAGTCATTGTTCTGCATCACTTGTGTGCCTGCCGGTTGGCCAGGATAGCATGTATGCTTGAATGAAGAAGGCTATTAACTGAAGGAATGCACATGTTGTTGATTCTTGCTCAGGAGTGTACACTTCATATCCATGCTCAACACTGCCTCTGTGAACCACAGGAGAGGTGTGGTTGCTGTGACAATACCCTGCGTTCGGGTACGGCATGTGGGAC
Organism: Tribonema minus; assembly: GCA_017506865.1. Lineage (NCBI taxonomy): Eukaryota > Xanthophyceae > Tribonematales > Tribonemataceae > Tribonema > Tribonema minus. The sequence continues at coordinate 82,106 of JAFCMP010000047.1, read as the reverse complement.
ATGATGTGTCCCGCTTTAGACGTCTCAACGTACTGAGCTGCTGCACAAAAAAGGTAAGGCTTAGTGGCTGTGGGCAGCCATGTTGCCTGACATTGCTGGCATGAGTCACTGCGTCGGGTACGGCCATATCATGGTGACAGCACCAGCTCTCGTCCGATCGCTGAAGTTAAGCACCCTTGAGCGGAGCTAGTACTACGGTGGGGGACCACGTGGGAAGCCTCCGTGCTGTACTCTTTTTTCGATAGATACACTATGTGTGTGCTTTTCAAAACATTGTTGCAACCATGGTAATGCTTTCCTCCGCTTTGGCTGTGAGCAAGCCTGCCCTGCAGCATCTTCGGTATTTTTGTGGTGCATCCATGCTGGTCGTGTTGTCTGTCAGGAGTATCATTGAGTGAACCATAATTTGTGGATGCACGTGCACACAAAGGGTTGCCAGGCCATAACTGAGCAACCCATTTCAAAGGTCACTGGAGAGCGCATTGCCTACGTGTTGCACATCATTTGATGCATGACCTGTTGACCTGGAAAGTGTGTGTTCTCAGAGCCTCGTTCGCTCTGCTCAGGGCAGCTGGTCAGGCGTGATCATGACATCGTTGTGGTCATCACATGAAAAGAGGGCTTAATCGATATCACCAGTGACCCACAAAGCAGCCTGCCCCTCACCCTCGCCCGCTCCCTTCACTGATTTCCCTTTTGTCTTTTTTTTCAACAGTTTCAACTGCTGTAACCGTCGTAAAATGTGAAAGTGAAGATTGGGGCAGGCTGTGTCCCAGGCACGCCACTATACCAGGATGCTATACATCGGGCCATGGCAGGAGTACAAACTGGCGCAGCGTGTGAAGGCGGCGGAGCGCCAGCATGGCAGCTTGATCGCAGCTGGCGGCGCCATTACTGGAAATGTGGAGGCGTTCAGGGCATCCCTGCAGCAAGCGCTTGCTAGCAGCTTGTCCACGGCAGAGGCAGCCAAAATACAGAGGTATGGTGCAGCATAAATCGTAATAGACACCTGCGCTTGCTTGGATGTAAAGAATTTCAGGTGCACCAGTCGAGCATCGCAGATCAGATTATCATGTGATCGCCAGCAGTTCGCCCATCCTCCTTGTGTTTTGCTGGAAAGGGGTTCATGACAATATATATATATCAACAGTTCATTGGGTTTTCCTAAGCGCCTGGAGCTTGGAAGTTACAATCGCGAAAGCACCACCGCGGGGTATTTGCACCTAGCAGAGTGCTCATGTGCTTAACATGGCGACATACACAGATGCTGGAAAGATGCGTCATCGGACACCAGTCAAAGTTTGACATGGTGGCAGATGCCACAAGTTGGATATTATAAGGCCGGGATAGGATTAGAACAGGTATGCCTCTCGTAACCTCTGCTTGTGACGCAGAAAAGGCCGACCTTTGTCAAGTTGCATCCTTGACGCAGCACTCGACTTCGGTGCGCTTGCAATCAAGATCACCTGGGGGCCATAGAGCACTTCATCTGCTGCATCAGGTGAAAGATTGTAGAGGCACGCGCTTCGCTTTTGTGGACATGCCGGGCTGGCTTTCACGACTGGACCTGGTCAGGGCGGTAGGGACCTTCAGAGGTTCGTCTGGTTGTTTACCACTTCAGGTCGACTTTGCCACACATGCCTAGGGCCTTGCCGCGTCTGAAATCGTGCAGCCATGACAAAACTTCAAGCCCACTTGGACCAGCGCACTGAACAAGCTCGTAAACCACACCGCAGATTCACCATGAACTCACTTTCCGTACATGTGCAACCACGCGCAGAATTCTGGAGCCGCTGCTGGACGCGGAAGCGACTGGAGAGTCATCCCACGCCATGACATTCAAACTGAACTTGCTCAAAAACCATACAGCGCTGTAGTTTCACTAGGTGTGTTGATGTTCCATACATGTGCAATCACGCGCAGAATCCTGGAGCCGCTGCTGGACGCGGGAGCGACCGGAGCGTCACCCCGCGCCAGCGCACGCAGTCACACGCCGCAAGACCTGGCCCCCGCCGTAGCCCGCAAGCTGCGCAAGCGGCAGCGCCCGGTGGGCCAGCTAGCACCCTTTGCAGACCCACCAAGCTCCCCTGCCGCCGCCGCTGCCACCGCTGACAGCAGCAGTAATCGCGGCGGCGGTGGCGGCGGGCGGCGCGCGTCGCTGCCGCCGCGTCACCTGGGGGGGCCGACGCGTGTGGGCAGCCTGTCTGCGAGGGACGAAGTGCCGCTGCTGCGGCGCTCTAGCTCGCCGAGAAGCGACTGCAGCAGCCGCCACTCCGCTGCGTCGGCGCCGCAGCTGCAGCACCACGGCGGCGGCGGCACGAGCGGTGGCAGCGGTGGCGACAGGCAGGCTCAGTTAAAGCTGTTGGCTCACCGCAATCGCGGGGTGGCTGCTGCAAACTCATCAGAGGGAGTCAATGCGGGTTCCATCTCGAGTCTGGCGGCAAGCGCTCACGGCGGCAGCGGCGGCAGCAGCAGCAACGGCAGCTTGACTATGAGCACTGCTGACGGCGGCGGCAGCGACCCTGACGCAGTAGGTGGCCAGTACGACACACGAAAGGCGGCCGTGGTGCTGCGCGCTGCGCGGCAGCAGCAGCGGCGCCCGCCGCTAGCCGCCGCCGCTGCCGCCGCTGCTGCAGTCAGCAGTCGACCGAGGCGCAAGCGGCAGCAGCAGCAGCAGGCGGCGGCAGCAGTGGCGGTGGCGGCGAAGCCCCGTCTGGAGGAGCTTCGGCGCATGCGAAGTCTGTACATGCGCACGCCATCACAGGTGTCACCTGCTTCTGCTGTGCCTGAAGCAGCAGTCGCTGGTGCGGTCACCACTACTGCTGCTGCTGCTGCTGCTGCTGATGCCGGCGTCAGTGACTCAGAAGGCAAGCAGGCACGGCCAGCTGCGTTAAGTGCACACTCTTTCAGCGACGGTGCGCCTACCGCAATGGGAGCGGCAGCGTCGGCAGTGCCATCTGCTGTTACGCCAGCAACGCCGGCAGCGGCAGCAGCAGCAGCAGCAGCGGCGGCCGCGAGTGTGGTGCCAGCACCGGCGAGCGCTGTTGTTCCAGACATGGAGATCGATGATAGTGCATTGCAACGCGTGCTCAAGTATTTTGGAAACTGGGATGGCGGCGGCGGTAGTGTCAGCGACGCCGGTAACTTCACAGCTACTACAAGTGACGCTGCGGGCATAGGTCATGAGGGCAGTGGAGGCAGCAGCAGCGGCGGCGGCGGCGGCGGCGACAGCAGCAGTGGCGCAGCTGACAGTGCAGTAGTTGCTGATCATGATGGGCATCAAGCGCCGCAGGAAATGCCTTTACCGTATGCCCATTCACAACCTCAACGCAGCACCGGTGCACAGAATGATCGCATGTCGGCAAATCTCTCTGCACATAGCACGGACGAAGTCAGGAAGCGAGGGCAGGTTAAAGAGTTGCAGCAGGCTTTGCCGCATTATGAAGCCACCTTAGCACTAGAAGGTGAGGGTGTGGACGATTTGATGCTCTGGACAAAGGGGCTCCCAGGGGGATAAATCATTCACATATGACACGCACTTTGCGTGTGTTGCTCATGAAGTGTTGCTTGATGCGCATATGTTTAAAAACTCGAATGGTGCTGGCAAAGGTCTACGGTGTGCATTGCCGCTGCACAGCAGTACAGGGGCCACGCTAGCATGCACCTTCCCCCTGTGTTCTGAGCACTGTCGCTTGGTGCCAACGCACTGCTTCTCGTGCACCCAGTTTCAACGGGTGGCACTGTTCTGATTGAAGTCCACGACTGAAACGTATGTTTGAAGTGCTTCACCCAACAGGTGTTGTCAAGTAGGATCCAGGCCTGATGCTTTGACAATGTATGTGCACTGAGACATCCAATGCTCCTGATGTACGCTTGCAGAGCTCTTGAAAAGGTGGCAACGCAGTGCATAAGGTTGGCGGCTAGACATAGATACCATGCCATCTGTCCAGGACAACCTTAGGCTATGGCAACACACATATGGCACACAAGGCGTAGCGCACAAAGCATCACCTCCAAACATCTGTGTAATAATATTCTAAATGCCGTCCGCAAGGGCCGCGCTAGCGCGCCCGCGCACGGCCTTCCCTCACAAACCGTCACACCAACAGCGCTCCTTACCCTGCCAGGCGCCGCCAGTGCTGCGTATGTACACTGGCCCGCACTCTGCCACCGCAAGCGGGCACACCAAGACTTCAACTTGCAACAAACTGTTGCATGGAAATGCAGTGTGCATGCATCCCCCGCCCCTCCCCCCGCTCCTCTCCCCAACTAAACTAAGCAGCACCAACTTCTGTAACCATCCGCCCTCCCTCCACGAATGGGTACCCCCCATCATGTGACCCACCTGATGTACGTGTGACTTCCCCCCCCCCTCTCCCCCTCACAGTGCAATCACTCGGCTTACAGACGCCGTTCCCGGCATCATGCACAGGGGGCAGCCTCCGCACTTCCGACTCGCTGCCACAATGCTGCTGGCTTGCGGAGGAGTGCCCATTGCATTGCCCCCTCCCCGCCCCCCTCCTTTCCGCCTCCCCCCACTTCTTCCCCCCCCCCCTCCCTGCCACCCTCTCCTGCTGCCGCACTCTTACAGAAGCCCGTGAGCACGCACCACCCCCACCTGAGTGCGTCTCCGACAGCCCCCCCCCCCCCCCCCTCCCCCCCATTTTCCTCTCCTCAGCTGTGACGCCACGTCCGCTCCGAGTCCCAGCTCACGCCACCCCAAAATCCTAGCCCTAGGGTTACAGCAGCGCGCGCTACTCATCGACAGGGCCGCCCCTGTCTAGGAATAGCTCCGTGACGATCATGTCGAGCGCGCGCGCCTCGCGCGCCGTCTCGATGATGGTGTGCGAGTCGTGGAAGGCAAAGCAGATGAGCTGGTCCGCGCGCGACAGCAGGTCGCTGTTGCAGAGCCGCGAGGCGACGTCCAGGGGGAGGTGGTCGTTCTGCGGCGCGTCGATCACGTTTTGAACCTGAGGGGGGCGGGGGGGGGCGTTTAAGGGGTGGAGCAATGAGGTGAGGTGATTGAGACAGGTTTAAGGTCAGGGACGCGTCGATCACGTTTTGCACCTGAGGGGGGCGGGGGGGGGGGGAAGCGGGTGGAGCAATGAGGAGAGGTACTGGAGACTCGGTGTGAAGTCAGGGCCAGGCAGGTTTGACGGGTAGAGGGGCAGTGGTTGGGGGTACAAGGGTTAGCGTTAGTTGTAATCAAGGTCGTTTCGAGTGCAGTTGGACAGCGAGCAGCCGCAAGGCCGGGTGCAGAGGCATGTCCTGTGGCCAAGTTTTGATGTATAGTGCATTCACGACGTCGCATACGTGTGTGCAGTGCGGGTCTCGTGTGGCCTCAGGCAGCGGCCACACCAGATTGGTGACCAAGCAAGCGGCACACCCAGCGGATGGTGTCAGCAAATGACAGGCTGCTGCTGCTAGGCCGTGAGGCCACATTGAAAAGTGGAGCGGTCGCTGTGTGGCACAGCGAGCGATTACCTGTTTCTTTGCGCCGCACGACACGCCCCGATATGCCAAAAGTTGAAGTGAAAGTTCAAGTGATGAAGTTGCGCAGGGCTCCATGAAGACGCAAATTCCAGCTTGTATACAGACCGTAGTGCGCTGCAAGGGCACTCAATAGGTGAATCAACTGCCCACTTGAAGTTCATGCTAGATGAAGCCGTGCGCAACAGGGCAACTATTGTTGAGCGCAGCTCAGAGACTGTGCACTTCTGCCGCACATTTTTCTGTGACTTTAAAACTGACTAGGTAGTTGATATACTGGTAGAACCTCTGATAGATATTACTGATAGGTATTACTGCGACAGTGCTCAACTGCAGGCGGCCTTTGTATACGTGTGCAGCGTCATACCTGATTTTCATTGTTAGTGCGCGCGAGAGGGTTAGGATCATTAGGGTTATGTATGTCACCCATCGTGCAGTTGGTCGCCCCAGCATACGGAAATGCATCGACGCACGGCAGTGAGCACACAGTGGAGAAGGCTGCGGATGGCTACATTGTGCATGGCAACCTGCCAGATTACAAGTTGGCAAGTCACATGCAATCCTCAACCTTAGCGTGCTACCTCTGTGACTGTTGTGGGTCATGTGTCGCACACAGCAGCGCTGAGAGCAGCACTGATACTGACAACAGGAATCCAATGCCTGAAGCACAGCATCAAACGCAGAAACACTGATACTGGCAGTCCCAAAGCACGGATTACGCAGGTCCGCGCGGCGCTGCTTGTACCAACAACGGGGCACTGTCAGCACTCATGCCAAACACCGTGTGCGCACCTGAGTCAGCAGCTCCTGGCTTTCATCGCTCTGCTTCGCCAGGCTCTGCGGCAGCACCACCGTAAGCAGATCCGGCCGCTCCGCCCGCAGCGCCCCCCGAATCGTGGCCGCATTGGTCCCCCCCGCCCCAGAAGTGAACACGTGGTTGCCGCTGAGCACCAGAGCATAGGCGAGCAGCTCTATGATCTGCTGGTGCAAAAAAGAGCAGTGCCGCGTGCCCAGGATGCAGTAGTTCTTGGGCCCCTGCCTCTGAATCTCGGCGAGCTCCTTAAGGATGGTGTCGATGGAGTACTCTTTCTCGACGCGGATCTGGGGCCTCCCCACAACCGCCACTTTGGTGGGTATTTTCACGGTGGTCGGCTGCGGCGATGACAGCTCTGGCGTGTTGCCCACCATATGCAACGCTGGCCGAAGAGTCCTGGCAAATTCTGATTGGGGACAGGCCGGCGATCGGCTGTGCACGGGGCGGTGAAGCTTAGGGGATATCAAGGCGAAGCCTTGGCATAGGACCAGCAGCCACTGGAGAAGCGCCACCTGCGCGAGGGCCGCAAGTGGTGAGCATCGCGCCCGCAACTGGCGTCCCATGTAGCCGCCCCCACTCCTACGCCTGTAGGTGGAGCGCCTGCTTGAGGCACAGCACAACACAGGGATTGGCGTGAAATTCATGGAGTACAGCACAACGCCGCAGGCAACAAGGGATCATGGGGACCAGTGATCAAGTGAGAGCAGAGAAGTTGAATGAACAGCACTGGTCTGCGGGCAGAGCAAGGGTTTCAAGCAGCAGCAAAGCAACATGCTGTTTACAGATCTTGCAGGCTCACCTGCGCAAATATCCAGCCTCCGCAGCTATGTACAGGTGTCCGTCTCGGTCTCCTGTGCTCGGGCGTGCAGACCGATATGCAGCGCCTGCTGCCAACACGATAGGCTCGCAAACTCCAGCGAGCTTCGCCTGGTACTGCCTTGATTGAGGCCCCTTTGAACAACTTCCTGAAAATAGGTGTTGAAGTTGTGTTGCTGAGACACCGGTTTGCTAGCAGCAGCGGCAGCATCATGTCAACTCTTGCCGACAGCTTCCTGCAAGATCTGGATGAGCTGGACAGCGATGAGGAGTCTCAGGAGGAGCAGCCCACAGCAGCAGCCGGAGCTGCAGGCGGCGAGGAAGATAGCGATGCAGCGATGGACGATGGTAGAGCGGAGGATCACGATGCGACTGCGAAGGCCCTGAAGGCCCTTGAAAGCAGGGAGGTAACGTCAGTCGCCAAGGTGCTCCGCAGCGAGAGGTATCTGAACCACATGAAGGCTGTGCTGGAGTCCATGCAGCACGCCGACGACGACGGCAAACCCAGCGCCAATGGCGAGGGTGCCGTGGGCTCAGTGGAGCAGGACCCTCAGTATCAGCTTATCGTCAAGTCCAACGAGTTCATCGCAGACATAGACGACGAGCTAGTGCAGGTGCATCGCTTCGTCGTCGACGCCTACTCCCCTAAGTTCCCAGAGCTGGAGTCCATCGTCACAGACCCCGGGGACTACATCCGCACGGTGCAGCTCATGAAGAACGAGATGGACATGACGCGGCTGCCTCTGGACACCGTCTTGCCGCAAACATCCGTCATGGTGGTCAGCGTCACCGGCTCCACGACCCCGGGCAAGGCGCTCGGCGAGGCGGAGCTCAAGCGAGTGCTAGAGGGATGCGCGGAATTCACGGCGCTGGCGGAGGCAAAGTCGACGCTGCTGACGTTCGTGGAGGGGAAGATGAGCGCGATCGCGCCGAATATGTGCGCCATCATTGGGAGCAGGATTGCGGCGCAGCTGATGGGGCAGGCTGGGGGGCTAGCAGCGCTCAGCAATATTCCGGCGTGTAATTTGCAGGTACGTGTGTGCACGCTCAATGACCATGCATTCCGAGGCAGCAGCAGCTGAGCTGAATATGGCAGCCATTGCACGAACTCGAGGACTGCCTGCTCCATGTAGGTTTTTGAGGAAATTAGGGTCGCAGTGGCTGAGTGCGGTTGCTGGCCATCAATCAAGCTTAGGGGCGATTTGCGCTGGCCTGATTGGATAACCATTTGGTCGCGCAAGCCAGAATGTACATACAGCATGAGGTTCCGCTGTCAGCATCGTGCTTTCGTACAGTGTACCATCAATCTGCTGTCGAACTAAAGAAATGACAGCGGCGCAACTGCTGTATCGCTACCGTGCGATCAGTGTCACTTGTGTGCGATCAGGCGCGTCTCCAAGGACGTGTGTACACTGCGCCGCTCGTAAATGCGCACTCAAACGCGAGTCTGCGCAATGCTGCGCTGGTGACGCCTGCTGTGCCATTCATCTATAAACATGGTTTATTGTCAGCAGTGACGCGCAAGCAGGCCTCTCATCGTCCGCAGACCCCATATCGACTTTCACAAGCGGCCAGCCCGATAATGGCTGTCACACGACATGTCAACGCCACTGCAAACTGTTAGTGCAGACTTGATTTTGTCCTGTTGAAGTTAACATATTCAGTTGAAGTTTTTTGAACGACGCATTGCTGAGCAGCTGCTTGTAGCCAGTCATGTGGCAAATGACTCATTGATTGGTTTGTGTAGGGCTCAAAGAGTAATCCTGCCAGCATATATGACAGAACTGCCAGAGTCATATGAGCAGAGATGTAGCTATGCATGTTTGCACAGTGTCGCAGCCTGTTGCTGCACCATGCATGCACAATCTTGCAGCCAGCTTGCAGCAGCTCGCAGGTTGGAGGTTGTAACTTGAGCTTTCATGCTCACTTCCACAAATGCAAACCTCAAGAAACGTGTATGCACATGCAAGTTTCTGTTCTGAAGCTCACTCCACGCGCACCTCCCTGAATCTGCACTCATGTTGGTGCTGCACTCTTGACCCTGCCGCAGCATCAGAAGAGTGTGCGATGCATGTAAATCGATAGCATAACGGTAATATGGTGGCATTTTTCGTTTATTGGCAGACGATGGGGCAGGAGCGGCGGCATCTGGCGGGATTCGCCACCACCGCCACGGGGACGGCACACGCGGGTCTCATCTTCTACAGTGACCTTGTGCAAAGCGCGCCGGTGTACCTGAGACGGAAGCTGCTCAAGGTGGGTCAGGGTTAGGGTTAGAATTAGGGGTGAAATTAGGGTTAGGGTTAGGGTTAGGACTTATTTGAAATGGTCGTTGTGCAGTCGCGACTGGCACTGTGAGCTGCTGCGCGGCGGCTGTAACGTAATGTGAAAATCAGCAGGCAACCTTTAGGAGTCGGGAGGTGAGTCATGAGTCTTGGTGATCAGGATCAGCTTGCATGTTCAACTTCAAGTTCAAGCGCGTCTGGTTGATTCGGTGTTGAATTTGTGCATTGTCATATTGTACGCCAGCGGGTCGCACTCAAGCATGTCCAACTTCAACTCCAACGTGTCTGTGGTGTGTGTGTAGAACTCGTGCATTGCACAGTTACGGCAGTGCGTGCACTCAAAGCCGCTGGCGTGCTTGGCGATGGTGTGCTCATGGTGAAATCTGCACACGCATGCTCTGCACACCCCCGCTACTTCGCACACACACGACAAACATACATGCATACAAAGGTAAGCAACCTCTTTGACTATACATGACACCCGGCCTCCGCAAGGCGGCGACAGGCGTACAGCTACATCCATCGTGACAGGTGCTTCTGGTATGCGTGCACAACGGCTGCGCGCACCCCCTCCCCCCTTCCCCACATGGCATCATCACATGCGCCCACTCAAACCCTCCACCACCCACCGCTGCAACGGCGCAGTGCACCCACTCAACCATGATGCAATTGTGCACATGAGGGGCTGACAATACGCTATGCCTGTTGTATACATGCATACCCCATCCGGACACTCACACAGGTGGCATCGGCGAAGGTGACACTGGCGGTCCGGTGTGACCTGCACAACCAGGACCCGGCGGTGGGCAGGCGGTTTCGATCGGAGCTGGAAGCAAAGGTGCGTGGTAAAGGGGGGGCTATTGTGGTGCTGTGCTGTCAAACGATGGTCCCTGCGTTGAACCTGCTGCACCTGGCTTTGTGTGTCTTTCAGCGAAACTTGTGTGTCTTTCAGCGAAAACTGCTGCACATAAAGTTGGCAGGTGAACAGGTGGCGTTGATGCGAGCCAGAGCTTTGGGGCCAATTTGTTGGCAAATGGGCAACAATTGCTGCACTGAATGATGCGTATACGGGCAGGGCGTGCGATGCACACATAGGAATCTGCTGGTCCAATGTCGGTGTTGGGCACTTCCATATAGCTCTGTCACCGCTTTGTCAAGGCAGATTGATCCATACGTCACTGTAACCGCTTTGTGAAGGCAAATGACGCGCATGCATATTTGAAGTATGATACCTCACCCTCCGCACAGAGTGATTACTGCGTGCTTTTCTGTACTTGGCTGCTGCAACCCATGCTAGTGTCAGCCTCTGACAGCAACACGGTCGTTTCTGACTACTGCCTCAAACTGCAGCTTGAAAAGTGGCAAGAACCGGATCAGGCCAAGATCAAGCGCGCGCTGCCGAAGCCCGATGAGGCACCAAAATCAAAGCGCGGAGGCAAGAGGGTGCGGCGGCTGAAGGAGAAGTTCACGCTGACGGACATACAGAAGGAGCAGAACAAGATGGGGTTTGCAAGTCAGGCGTACGAGTACGGCGACAGTGCGATGGTACGTATGCATCGTCCATGTCATTAGAAACCTCACCATCACAAAGCGCGAGTTGTTGCCTTGTGTAGGTGTAAGACATCACTACTCTCTATGTGCTGTCCGCACGGCGCAGAATGTGCTTGAGTGCACATGTAGATGTGTTGCACCGCTGCTGCGGGTTCGCAATCGTGAAAACAAAGCAGCCACTATAGTGCTCTCAGGCTGAAGAAGTGTGGTTCAAATGTAGAGGAAGACACGTGTGTCAGTCAGCCACTGTCGCTCTCTGCAATATGATTTGGTAATGAAGAAAGTTTGGCAGGATGTTCTCTGTACTGTAGGAAATGGATTATAATACCCCCCCGTCTTGCAGTTTCACGCCCTTGTTGCTAAGACGGGGGGGTACTATACAAAGTAGCCCCTCTTATACAGAGTTCCCCCTGTCTTAGCATCATTCCAAGCCTCGTGTTGACAAGACCCCCCCGTCCTCGGCAAATTTATCTACTTCGAAGTACTTAAGTTGCGCTCTGGAGCAAGCAGCGATAGCCTCATCTGCTGGTCAATTAAACCATCGTGATGGTGGGAACACCAGCCTTCTGGTTTTCACGTATATCTGCAGCATCGTGCAGCACAATTGAGGCATTCAGCACACCGAACGTACCCAGATTCAGGGCTGCTCCCTAGCCTGGCTAGGCTGTGCGCAGCAAGCGCACAGCACAACATATGCCATAGCTGCGCGTTACTCAGAGCTCGCTGCGCTGGGAGCGCATGCAAGTATCAGCACAGGCCACTACAGGTACGTGAACCGTGCGCCACGAACTTCAACAACAAATTGGTTAAACTTGCAATTTGGCTTGATCGAAAAAGGTTCAGGAGACAACATTTATAGAAACGAATTAAAAGGTCGTAGAGCTTTAGGTAACAAAGGATGGTTAGCCGCAAGCATTTATGTTATTTATAGCACTCCATCTTGTCTGGTCTCTGATCATCTGCATCAGCTTATAAGAGGGGGGGTCTTATACAAAGTGGCCCCTGTCTTAGCAACGAGAAGCACAAAACAACAAGACGGGGGGGTCTTATACAAAGTGGGGGTCTTATACAAAGGGGGGGTCTTCTACAAGGGGGGGGTATTATAATCCGTTTCCTACGGTATTCTACTTGGGCACGAGCATGCATGGTTCGCTGACGCATGTGCTGCTGGCGACCAAGCGATGCTGTTGACGGTGATGGAATGCATGTTTTGAAGTAACATTTCTCGAACCGTGCTGTAGTCATGATGTCAAAATTCCTGCCCACTGCACGAGCGCATTGGTGACGCATCTAATGACTTTGACTCATTGACTCTTCTCCGCCATCACTGAACACCCATTGCTCACTAGGGGCGCCACTTTGGCATGCTCGGCAAGGCGGGCAACCGCGCATTGTATGACTCTGACTCATTGACTCTTTCCGCCATCACCGAACACCCATTGCTCAACAGGGGCGCGATTTTGGCATGCTGGGCAAGGCGGGCAACCGCGCATTGTATGACTCTGACTCATTGACTCTCCTCCGCCATCACTGAACACCCATTGCTCAACAGGGGCGCGATTTTGGCATGCTCGGCAAGGCGGGCAACCGCATGCGCGCGCCGGCGCAGAAGAAGACGCAGCAGCTTGGTGTGGCAAAGAAGCTGCGCATGGCGGCCGTGTCCTCTGGCAACACCAACGGGCTGTCTTCAAGTATCATCTTCACGCCCGTGCAGGTATGTTGGTATAGTGGAACGCTGTGTTTGTGTGGTGTGTGTGTATACTTCATTAATGATTGTGTGGCAGTATGTAGATGTATGCCAGTACTCATATTTTGTGCTTTTGTTGCCGGTATATTCGCGCAACATAATACGCACGTGCATGTGCGCGTGTCGTTATGCTATGTACGCACATGCAATGTTGGCGCAGGTGCGGCGAGCAGTTGTTGAGGTTGTCAGGTGACGTGTTCACCTGATCCTGCTGCGTTTGACACCCTCTCAGACCCGCTATGATGTTTTGTGTGCTAAGGTTATGGTCAGGCTAAGCGCACTTGCAACTTGATGCGCGCCAGGTTTCGCCTCAACCCCTTTCAAGAGCAAGTTGCGGTGGTACACCAACTGCAGTGTGGAACTCTTTCGGATTGCCCATCTTTCATTCATCGTGTCACTGTACCGCATTTCACAGGGCATAGAGCTTGTCAACCCTAATGCGGACAAAGAGGCCAAGGTCAAGGCCGCCAACGCCAAGTGGTTCGACACAACATCAGGCTTCATGTCCGCCAAGCCCAAGTGAACACGCCACAGTGGGCCACCGCTGCACACGCCTCGATTCTTCAACCTCAACTTCTCCAGTCTACTTCAACAGCAAGAATGCGACGCACAGTCTCGGGCGCATGGTCGGTCGCCTTGCCACAGTGCGATCATGGGGGATGGCCAATGGTGGCTATGGCAGCACAACTCTCAGGCAATTGGCTGCGCTGTGAGTGTTGGCGTACACAGACACGCGTGCAATAGCTGTGTTCTGCTGTGTGTGCCTGCCACTGCGCATGGCACTGGAGTATTGGGAGGCGTAGGCAGCGCGATGGTATTTTGTGGTGGGGGCATGCGTGTGCGTACAGTGCGTTCATCACAATACGTGCCACGTAGACGTGCACACATGTATTTACTCTGTAAATGGCAATGCGACAAAGGCTTTAGTGCTGTTCGCGCACTTGACTTGTACATGCCTGTCTGCCTTGCCTTGCTACATGGCGTACTGTACTTTCGTGTGAGGTTCGGGTGCTGCTACAAAGCGCATCTGCAGGCAGCACCGATGACTTGCGCTCACAAGCCTCACCTCATGCAGCAGTGCTCAGCACTCAACGCCGTTGGCCATGCGTCCGTTCTCTCATAAGCAGCTCCGCATGCAGCGCCACTGTCCTGTCCTCGGAGTTTGTGAGCGTGCTTGTGCCCCAGACAGAAACATGTGCAGCGAATGCAATGCACTTCTACGCACACAGCTTTTGTCCAGAAGCACATCTGGAGTGCACATAACGGCACGTGTCTCTACTTGCACATGGTTCATCCGAACCAATATCAGAAAATCAATCATGACTTGATGCGATGCAGATGCGAGCCTTGGCTGATGCTTGCAATGTGAGCGTGTTGCAGCTGTGCCACGGGTGGCAGCAGCAGCAGCGAACAGGAAACAGATAGGGTATCGCTACATATCGCAGGCCAATGTGTGCAAACATGCATGCGAGGACTACAGAGCATCTGCGCACTCGAAATTTGAATTTGGCAGTTGCACCAGCGAGACGAGTGTGACGTGACAACGATGCAGCAACGTATAGACACACATCATAATGCTGTGTAAATGATGTCGTAAATTGATGGAGGAAGCTGGGGAAGGTATCTACAGGCAGAGTGCACCATGGTAGGGACAGCAGCAGCTTCCAACTGTCACTAACCGTGGGGCTCGTTATTGCTGCCTGATCACGAGTAGATCGTGAAACTCAGGGAGGGCGTTGGTCGTAAGGCGTTCATTGCTTGTCGACTTGCGCCATCGCTGCTGCTGCTGCTGTCCTTCCCGCAGTCTTGTCTCGAGCGCAGCCCAGTTGGTTGTTTGGTCTGGTGATCTCCCAGTATTGTGAGCCGCTGCTTCTTGTGAGCTTTGTTCCCCTGACTGTTGCTGCTGTGCTTGCCCCCGTTTCCTGCTACCGCGCCTGTAAGTGGGCAGATGTTCTCCTTGTTTGGTCCGTCGAAGATGCTCGGTGTAGCCACCACGACTGTCGCCATGCTTGCAGTGTAATCGGGGGCAGTCTGAATGCTGCTCCTCTGCACGGCCAAACCGCTCTACACCTCGACTGATGGCTAGGCTGAACAGCAACAACTCGTGCCACAGCGAACAAGATGACTGTAGCACTCTAGCTTGAGATGTGCAACTGTAAGCGGGCTGTGTTGCCGCGAGGTACGATTTGCAAAAAACTGGCAGTTGGTCATTTATTTGGGCGCGCAGGCTGGCGGGCAAGGGAAGCCGGCCTTGCAAACAAAGACAAATTTTGCTGGAACGAACAACTAGTTGCTACTGTGTGAGAATGGCTACTGGGCTCGGGCAACCCATGGTGCAACCTCACAATGGCTACATGACCCTAACCCCCCTCTAACACATTGCAGACGGCTCTGACAGGTTCGAATAAGCAGCAGAGGGAGCAGTATGGCCCACAGCGTGCAGCAATTTTGCAATCATCACATCAAGCCACCGAATTCGATCAATTCGTGCATGGCATCGTCGACGGAAGGCAGGCCTTGTGCATGCATGCGAAGTTCTGGCGATGCGTGGAGTGGTTTGATGTACAAGCTTGCTGCTGACAGCATACATTTGTTTGTGTATTGAGGTTGTGTCAACAGAAAAAAGCAGCCAAGTTGTGCGCCAAGTAATGACACGGCCTTAGTGCAGGTGGCTCTCGTCACAGTGCTCAGCATTGCTGTTGGATTCCATACATTGTGCTCTGCCGCATTTGCACACTCACACCGCCGCAGAAAATTGCAGCCAATTGCAAGAAGTTCTTCCCTTGTCAAGAGTGCAACCACTGTACATGCAGCCCTCAGCATTGCCAGTGTCAAGAACAGCTTTTTACAACCACGCTAACAGTCATGGCAATGACCATGGTGGTGGTGGTGCTGGCCAGCGCCACTGCCGCTATCATGCAACTCATGTGCTACTGTCTCTATACACTGCGCTCCGCCCGCAGCACTGGCAGCAACCGATGTGCCATCAACTGTGGTATTTGTGGGCACCATTTGTCTGCAGCAACCACCGCCGCTCCATTCCGCATTCTCCTTCCATACTCGGCTGTCCCCTTCGTATACCTCCAGCTTCCTGTGCGCGCGCACACACACACACACACACACACACAAAAACACGCGGATTGTCAGCGCTGTTGCTCTAGAAGGAGGTAACGGTGGTAGCATGCGCAAACAGAGTCACGGGCCCATTGCGGTATGGCTGAAGGTGCTATTAGACGTATATGAGCGCTGCCAACTTCACAAGGTGCGCCTTGCGCTGCCCCTGCTGCCACACACTTGTGCAACTGCAACGCCTCACGATTCCAGGGCATGCAGCTGCTTCGATGTTCTGCTAAGTTTGCCTCTCAATGCCAGACACGCATGAGTAAAGTACAAACACATAATTGGTGTGAGATGGTGGGCTGGCAGTCCTTCCTGTGTGCAAGCCAGTTGTTGTGTTGTGCTCTGAAGCCCACTTCACCTGAAGTGCATTGATTGCTGCCTGTCATAGATGCGAGCATACGTATTCCTGACTGAACTGCCTACGTTCCAACAATGCTGCATCAGCATTATTCAAGGCACTGCTGTTATCCATGGAGACATTTCACATGCCGCAAAGCTTACAAGCTACGATGCTAGTCTGCTGAGACATGCCATTCATGACGTCCACATTGCGCTTGTTAGAGCACTGAGGTGAGGTAAAACTGCTGTGTTGTGCTCACGCCTCAGTCGCCTTTCGTCCTCTGTCTACGGCCTGCCAGGATGAAAGCAAGCTGACGCCAGTCTGACACGTGTTGACCTCTGCCACTTTATCCTGGAGCAGTTCGCCACCATTGCCCGTGGCTCAGCGCCGTATACACACAGCAAAGAGAACATTAAGTTGAGCGCTGACATGACACGCCTCTCGCCTCATGTCTAGCCGCCATGCCTAGCTAGCTGCTCAGTCGTGTATGCGTCTACTTCTATATGCCCTTCGTGGCTACACTGTAGTCCTCTGCGCTTGCTATATGGGTACTGTCGCTTTACATGTGGGCACCGTCGCTATCAGCGTATCTGCGCATTACACACATACGTCGAAGTACGATACATAAATTTGTATGGGTTGAGCAGTGCTGTGCATATACCATACATACATACCATATGGGCACTGTCGCCTTGAGCGTGTCAATGCACCATACATACATACATGCCATATGGGCACTGTCGCCTTGAGCGTGTCAATGCACCATACATACATACATGCCATATGGGCACTGTCGCCTTGAGCGTGTCGATGCACCATACATACATACATACCATATGGGCACTGTCGCCTTGAGCGTGTCGATGCACCATACATACATACATACCATATGGGCACTGTCGCCTTGAGCATGTCAATGCACCATACATACATACATACCATATGGGCACTGTCGCCTTGAGCGTGTCAATGCAGTACTGCACCGCCTCCAGGCTCTCCCTCCTGTGCACCGACGAAACCGCAATTATCACGCTCGCCTCCTCAACCGCCGTCACACCCAGCCTATGCGCAATGGCTATCTTTTCGATGCTCCACTTTTGCCTGCGGCAGCAGTGACAGCAGCGTGCAATCACGGTGAGACTGCCAGCGCTGGCCGAGGCAGGTGGTAAGTATGTATGGGTGCAGGAGATGTATACCAACCTGTCGAAGATGAC
Organism: Tribonema minus; assembly: GCA_017506865.1. Lineage (NCBI taxonomy): Eukaryota > Xanthophyceae > Tribonematales > Tribonemataceae > Tribonema > Tribonema minus. Next base: position 64,729 of record JAFCMP010000047.1, on the reverse strand, counting down.
TACAGCAATGATTGTGCATGTACACACAGATGTAATATCTCGCCCGCATGCGCGGCGGTACGGTGCAGTTGGGCAGCGAGCATGCCCACGTTACCGCTGAGCACCTGCGACTGCAAGCAGGGACGAGCGTTGTGCAGAAACATACATCTGCCAGAGGCACTGCCAGGGCGTTGCCACAGAGAATCAGGTTCAACTAGCGAGAACGCAGAAGAAGTGGTGATGTGCCTGGAGTAATTATCACTGTCAAGAGGCAGCCAGAAGGTGCAGCACTGCTCGCCCTACAACCAATGGGTGCTGGCTCTGGATCGTCAGCAGCATCGTGACGGAGGGCGTTTAGCAGTCGGCTGCAATCGTACTGCTTGAGGATACGCATTGCTCGAACTGCTGCATGAAGGTCCCAGTGCAGTTGATGGCATAGGAGTAAGGGTCACAGCAGCTGCAAGTATCTTTACGGCTGACGCTAATACTTGTCATGATAACGTGATATACATGCACCCGGCGATGCACCCCAAGTTGCAGTAAGGGTGCTCCAAAGGCATCTTGCTGTTTTACAGTGCCCTTTGCCACACGTATGCATCTTTGATGCGGATGCAAGCCCCATCTCAGCAGCAGCTGCCTCTGTTGTTTCGGCAAGCAGAGCTCACCTCGCCTGCTCGCAGATTTTCCTGAGCTCCTTCTCTGCCATTGGCGCGTAGCCCTCGTACTCCAGTCGCACTACTGTCTTGCCATTATGCGTGTCTCTAGTGACGCCAAGAAATGTTGAGATGGCGCCACACTTCGGGCCTGCTACTGCTGCCACCATGGCGCTCAGCTCGAGAGGCTGATCTGTCACCATCACAAGATCATGAGGGCTAGTGGCTGTGGCGCTGCTGCTGCTCTGATCTTGTGGACTGTTGCCGGCTCCCTCGGGCATATTATCACTAGGCAAGCAAGCAACCTACAAAACACTGAGAACCTCCAGTGGGAGAGTCTCCCTCCTGAAATTCTTGAAGTTGAACACAAAAGCTCTGCTAGAAATCTGACCTCACCAAGGCGCAAAGCTGTCAAGGAAGCGCGCACTAACGACAATCAGAACAGACAGCAAAAATTTATCGGCAGTAAGGCTCTCTAGGCCATCCATGACTTCTCACTTCTGTGTAGCTGCAGAGCCAGCACATGCGAATCATGGCGCCAAGGCAAGGTGAGCAAATACATGGGATCAAAATCTGGTGCCTGACCAAACAGCAATGTGTGCTATGACCATTGGCCTGGCAACACGCAACACACTAGGATGACCTGGAAGAGCGATCACGGACGGGCGTCATATTTGGGGGGGAATGTGCCATGTTCTGTATAGACTGCATGAGGAAAGCAACATGCTGCTCAAAATTGTTCTGCAAGGGTCTGCGCAGCCGGACTCCAGCGATTGCCGCTGCTACTACAGTGCTGCCGCCACGGGGGGGGAACATGCATCATTCACCACTTCTCAACAGCACAATAACATCCCAAGGTGTTGGGGCGATCTGGGAGCGTGCACGCTGCGCATTTCTCCGCAGCGCACCGGGCGAAAACTTCCATGTTGAAGTGTGCGCGCACGGCTCCATCCACAGCAACTGTGCCACCTGCAACCTTGTGCCACCATCACACGACAGACGCAGCTGTTGTTGAGCCAGCACCTGGACTTTCACGCCAGAGAGCGTACCGCACTCTGCACAAGACTTCAAGTTGGCACAGCAGCACAAGCTCGCCGCTCTGTCCCGAGCACGAGCGGCGGCATTGCCCCTCAGGGTCTTCACCAGCCTCTTGCCTTGACATGCTCGCACGTGCGGAGCTGGCCTGCGGGCGCGCGTTCTTAGGGCTAGGGCTAGGCATTGAGCTCGCCCCTGATCGTCGGGCTGCTACAGGCCACCAATGGGGGTCTATGCCTGCGCCGAGCGCGCTGACCCTAGACCAACCCTATACAGGCGTGTGCTGGCCGAAGGCGTGGCCGTGGTGATCTTCCGATGCCTTGGGCGCGTGCTTGCGCGGTATGAGGCACGTCGACTGCCCGTAGCGCTTGATATGAACGGTCGTCGCTGCCTGCTTCCAGGGCTCGCCGTCGATCTGCGAAGTTGCGGTTGACGCACCAGCAGAACAGAATGTCAACAGGTGGGCTCGGAGATCAAATTATATACTTGAAGTGTGTTCATCACGCCGTAGTAATGACAAGCTAGATCTACTGCTACGCTGACACATTCATACTCATTGCCTTGTTGTCCATAAACATGTTGTTAGGCAACAATGATGGGACTGAGTTGAGTGTTGGACACACCTCTGCCAGTCATTGATACTGCTGCAGCTGGATGGATTGACACAGACGAAATCTGCCGCCATGCTGTTGCTCGAAGCAGCTGACTTGAGGTGTGCTGTGGGAAAGGTAAGCATTGAAGTCGGCGCTCAAGTGCAAATCCCCGTACTAATGTAGTCTGGAGCTGCCACCTGCCAAGAGAGGCTCTAAGCAGGAAATCACAATGAAGCGCTGATGGGGATGCAAGGCCTACCCAGCCAGTGAGCAATGCCAAGCTAATGGCGCTGCAGTGACTTTCGTTGAGAATGCACCATGCGCAATGTGGCATAGCCCATGCTTGTATAAATGTGAACGCGACTGGTATGAGCTCCATGCTTTAGGTTCTTAATTGAAGTATACTGCTGCAGTTGAAGTGACGCACCTGCATGTGCACGTCGCCCTTGATCTTGATGATGATCTCCTGCGCTTGCGCCAGCTTGCGCGCGTGCACCCCCACCTTATTAAGGCCCATGATGCACCTGTAAGTTTCCGGAAGGTGACAACAAGCCATAACAATTCAATGAACAGCAGAATCTGAGTGCAGAGTCGCTGATGTTCGGCTCTGGCTCAGGATGTGAAGCTTGGGGGCTTTACAGCAAGTTCGAATGCACATGAACCGCATTACGCAACCAAGCTGATGTGCTGGCGGGCAATCATTGTTTTGGCTTGTATAAACGCACAACCAGCAGCCTAGCCTTCCATGCACTTCCACATTTCCATGGCAAAGGGTCGGCAGCGATGACATCAGCAGCAGACGGGACATCACGCGGTCATGGCATGTCATCATATTACCGCGTTCATTTCCTATGCTGTCTGGTACAGTAGGTATGTATAGTGTAGCAGGTATACGTACCCCATTTTGTAGATGTTGGAGACGCCCACAATCTCCAGCATGCCGTCATTGTACGATGGGTGGTCGAACACCGATGTCGGCAAACACTCGCTGCGGGGAAGCAGTTCAGCAGTGTGCAATAAACCACATGAGACCCGATGCCAGCCATTGTTAAAAAGCAGGGCAGGGCATGGAGCCACAATCACTCAATAGTACGCTGTTTAGTAGCAGGAAGGCCTGCATAACCTCCCCACGCATACGAACATGCGTGCAGCATGCGCTGGTGCTTTGGCAAAGAGTCGAAATCTCAGGATCAACACCAGCGCGATGAGAGTCAGCATAAGGTTCAGGAACCAAGGCGAGAAAACTGATATTTCCAGACCACTGTGCACTCTGGCCACTCGTACCACCTCCATTGCACAGCACTGATTATAAGCTTTGTGTTTGACTGAACACAAGGCGTCCGCACGTACGTAAAATGCAGGCATGCGCAATCTGCCATTCTACCTGGCATTCGGATTATAGAATGTCTACGCAACCCCTGTGAATCACGCAGAGAAAGAAGCAACGCAGGTGCAAGCATCCTGCCCAAAACACTTACTTCTCGCCACCGCCCCATAGGCATCTGTCCTGCGTGTAAGATGCTAGCATGCGAAATCCGTCATTCCACCTGCCGTTGGGTTTGCGTTTTATCCACATGAAACCTCTAAGCCACACAGAGAACGGACCGAAGCAGGTGCAATGACTCTTCCTGAAGCAGTTGCTGCTCGGCGCCGCCCCAGAGCAACGCTGGCTGGCATGCGCTGTCTAGCGGTTTACCTGACATTGGGATTGTAACCAGACTACGATTATGTGTTGCAACCCCTCTGGATCACGAAGAGAACGGACCGATGCAGATGCAAAGACCCTGCCCGAAGCACTCACTTTTCGCCGCCGCCCCAGAGGTCCCTGCCGCCGCCGTAGCTCTGAAGGTTGAGGACAATCAGCCCCCGCAGCTTGCGGCCAAGCGGCACGGTCTGCGCCAGAAAGCATGCAGCGCGGCGTGCACAGGTGAAGGTGGCAGTACTGCCATGAAACCAGCGACACGCATTGGAGATTGTGGGGCAAGAGCTACTGCTGCCACAGCCATGTGTGGTTCAACGCCCGAGCTCGCAGCACAGTCATGACGTGTCAGATGTGCAGGTGTTTTGAAGCTGCAGCTGCCGTAAGAAAACAAAGCAAGAATGAAGGCCAAAGCAATCAGCGACAGCGAAGATTGAGCCTAGAGCCAAGGTGAATGCAGGTGGGGGCACTCGTTGGGACTCTTGTCACCACAGGTAAGCTCAAATAGGTGCGTTGGTCATGGGTTCCATGCCTCAAGGATGAGCCCTTATGTAATCCTCAGACATAAATTTCATGTGCTTGCCTGTCAGCAAGAAGCACAATCTGCACTGCAGCACACGGGCAGGTATTGATCTGCACAAGTACTGCCTTCCCACATCAGAAGCGCGCCATGCGCTGATAGTGGATGGCTACAGAAATAAGTCTTCAAGTACGTGAAGAAAGTGGCTGGATGGGACCCACCTGGAACTCGCTGCTACCACGGTAGAGAACCTTGATTTCCACAAAGCTGCGCAGCGTTGGCGGTGGCGCTTTGCAACACCCACCCGCGGCAGGAAACCCTTTCTTCACATACCATAACTAAGAAGAGCAAAGAGGCAGAGCAAAGGTGGCGTTGTGTCAATATTACCTGCTGATATAATATAATAAAAATAACCTGCGTGCTGTCGTAGACTCTGTGCTCATGTCCCGCAACCTGCAGCATTTGATGCATCATGGAACAAAAGTGGGCATGCGAAGGGCATGCATGTGATGCGAAAGGCAGACATCAAGGGAATCTATATTTGAGCACAACTCTGGGTAAGACCTGCATCACCGGACAAGGGGCTAGAGTCTCCGTGAAATTTGAAAGTCGTGTCCTTGACATCCTCGCATGCCCCTGGCACATTCACCTTGGAAGTATGCGTGTCAGCCAGTAACTTCAGCTGACAGTTACAAATCCAATGCGAGCATGAGCACTGCTGGCACCTGCAGCCTGCTGGTGGGTGCACTTGTTGGTGCGTCACTGTTGAACACAGTCATCTTCAATGTGTAACCCCAGATTGGCGCAAGTAAGGGGACAGTAGGCACCTGGTTGGTGAGCTCTCTGGGTGCACTCCCATGTGCGTCATCTAAACACGAGCACCTTCAACACAAAACTCTGGGCACGGATGCACCGTTAGTCAGCCTGCTAGTGAATGTTTTTGCGTGCGCTCCTGTGTGGTTCACGTTGAACATCAACATTAACTTCAACATGAGCCAAAGTTTGACCAGGTAGGTACGTACCTGGTTGGTGAGCCGGCTGGTGAACTTCTCTGGGTGCGCTTCTCTGTGCTCGTGGAAGGCCGCTGCGGCAACTGCGTCCACCCCCAGGCTGAAGTAGTTGCAGAAAACACCGTCGTAGCTTTCCCACACCTGGTTGCGAGCAGCAGTGAGCACCATCACGACAACGCCCATGTGCGTGAAGGGGAGCACACGCAGTGGAAAGCATATCAGCGGCTCAGCTGAAGAGGCTTCGCCGGCGCTTCAATGTAGACGCGCATTGTGCAGGTTCACTAGCTGCAATGCGTGACCAGTTTGCCCATGATGGGTGGTTGGCACATGTGAGCAGACAACGCCAATGGTCGCTTTCCAGAACTGTTGCAAGCACGGCACGCGTGCTACGACGTGGCGGCAGAGTCACGGCGAGCATGAAAGGACGTGCACATTCATGACAGGCGGGCCGCATCGGAACACGAGAAGCAGTGCTCAGGAAAGATCCACGCAGGGCGTTGGACAAAGTGGCAGCACAGACAGTGGCATCAGAGGTGCTTCACGCACACACTCCGCATTGTTCGCACCGGTAGATCCGTCAGCATCTATATGACTCACTTCATCAGCAAGTGGGTACTAAATGCTGAACAAAGGGAGTACTGTATGTATGCGCTCGCATTGTATGTGACCAGCACCGTTCCTGAATGCAGAAATGGCGCCAACTATCCTGCTGATTTCATCAACGTCTGTGTACTACATATATTTGCTGAGCAAATGGTGTACTTCATAAACGTATGCGCTCACATCGTATTTGACGAGCACCGTTTCTGATGGCAGAAATGGCGCCATTATCGCCTCTTCCGCCTGCACAACTGCTTCCTTGACGGCTTCCTGCTGAGCGGTGACACAAAATGCCGGTGATTCGGCAAGCGAGTGAGTCACTGAGCAAGTGAGTGACTGAGTGAGCATGTAAGTAAGCAAAACCATCAGCTGGTACGTGCTCTCAGTTTGCTAGCGGGCGATTTAAACACTTGCCTACCGATGCCCAGATTCACAATGACTGTGCCTTTCTAGGTCACCAAAAACGGAGAAGCGCACTCAGGAATTGTATGTGCAAGCACGCAGAGTGCTTTCGAATCACTGGAAATAAAAGATCTGAAGTGACTCAAAAAGTGCCACTGATCTGACGACATGGCCCTATCAACCACGCAAGAGCTTGCACTGATAATCCGCGACAATGGGCGCAATGATACCCTGACATTTGGCTTGCCGCTTACTTCAAAGACTCCCAGTGTCAGTGGCAGACATCCGCTGCCAGTACAGAGCAAACGCAAGTGTTCAGGAGGCTTGAATCAAAGGCTGCCTGCTTCAAGTGTCAAATCGTAACGCCTTGCAAGAGCCTACACAGGGCATAAAAAAATACACACACACAGCCATTGAGGTGGCGGTGTAGAGCCATATATGTATTGCCTCACAAGAGCGTATACGTGTCAAAATCAGCAGGCATCAGCGCAGAGACCAGCAGGATTAGAGGCTTAGGGTTAGGGTTAGGGTTAGCCTCAGTGCTCACAGCAAAACATCGCTCTGACCTTGGTCATAAGGGACCGCAACACCAGGCCTTCATGATGACTCCACACCTGCAGACATCAGTTGTCCACGAAGACCTAATCTGCACCCTGAACCTACATACTTCGTAGTTCTAGGAACTCTGAACTGCCTTCAGTGAGTCATGTCGCTGCTGCCGTGCCAGAACCGGCACTGCGTCCAAGCCCCCTGACGCACTATTACATCGCATCACACAACCAACTGGCTCTGACCAAGAACAAGCACAGAAGTAGATGCCTCACCATGTTGTTGCCATCACCATTGGTGCCACCAGCAGCAAGCTTTTCCGCCAGTGCCAATGCCTGGGCTGCCTCGTCCCGCACGATCCTCGTGTCTGAGGCTTTCCGAGCTATCTCCGTTGGCGGCCCTTCCTCCTCGTACAGAGACGTCGCTGCACGGCAACAGTGACGCTCCAGCTTCAACTTCAAAACATGAACACAATTGTTGCCTCGCTACCAGTCCACAGCGCGCTGTCAGTGCACAGGCAACCTTTGATGGAAGACAATATGGAGGGTCTTCGAAGCACACGCAAATTCTCTTTGAAAACCTCTCCCAGTGCACTTGTTGGGCACCCTGCTTACTTGACTTGCGTGCACAGGAATTGTCTGCCCACAGGACAACCATGTAGATCAGGAGCATACATGCTGCTTGCCAAGCATTTGGTCTCCGTCCCAATTTGCAAACGTATTTGTCAAGCTGATAAGTACAAGTACCCCCATCCTTCACATGAATCTACAGCACTTCCTCAAAACACACACATTTGCACTTTTCTGAAAGGGATCCCAATCCCGACTTCATGTAGCTGTGTGCCTCGCTGAATGAGCTTGTCGATCAACACCTGTCTGCAACGGTCAACACTTGTTTGTCTGCACAGGTATTCCCCTCCTGCCTATACCTACATACCTTGCTGATTGAGCTTGTCCGTATAGGTATCCCCCTCCCGCATGACCGTTGCTCGTTGAACGGGCCGCCTGCTGGACCCATCTAATGCCCCCGTGCGGTAGTGGTGTATGGTGAAGGTGGGGGGGAGGTGTGTCTCCCTGATAGCTGCGTCATCGTTCAGCGGCTCATACGGCATCACACTGATGAGCCACCTGCAGAGTAGGCAAGTATTCAAACACAGGTAGGTACATATGCAAACAAGGAGTCACAGCGTAGACTATAGCATATGAATGCAGTAGTATGTAACGGAGGTGAGGGGAAATGCAACTCCCTGTCAGCACAATGTTGTTTAGCGGGTCACGCGGCATCTCGCTAATGAGCCACATGCAGCGTAAGTTTGCACTTGTATGCACATTCGTTGTACACTGTGAGCACAGCACCTCTAATACTTATAGAGTCTTCGAACGCTGCAGTGCGTTCAAACACTAATTTATGGATATCAGTATGTCAAGACATCATCTAATGCTGCTAACATTCGGGTCGACTGCCAATTGCCGTCATGCGCTTCACAGGCATTGGCGCTGCTCTGGCGCCACTAGTAGGGCATGCGTTCATGATACCCTCGCGCGACTTTATTTCTGTGACGGCCGCATTGTCGCGCAGTGGATCCTCGGGTTAGGGTTAGGGTTAGGAAGTCGCGCTGATCAGCCACGCGCAGGCACACGGGCAGTGTGCAGTGCAGACTGCAGCGCAAAGTAGTGGATCAAATACACCAAACTGCGCCATCAGCCTGCCACAACTTGTAACAGCAGACCGTTCCAGAAGCATATATATATACACACACGTGTCTGGTAAGCACCAGCGGGCTCTGCAGCCCAGGCACCTGCAGATGCGCAGAACACCGCCCTGCAACTTCAACTACGAGCGTAACGACTGCATGTCCACTTTACAGCATCGCGGTTCGCGCAGGTCATGCGCGTTTTGTGAAAGCAGCACGCAGTGCTCTCACGCGCTTTTCAGTGCATCGCCAAGAGCGAAGCGACAGCGAGGAATTGAGTAACCATGACCAAACTGCTGCAGCTGGCTGGGGGCCAGCAGGCATTGGGCATATAATTCAACTTGAACTTGATGAGTTGCAAGATTTGGCGTTGGCATGTACTTCAAATTGAAGTTGAAGTTAGGGTAGATTCACTGTTAGGGTCAGCCTTGCTGACCTGTCGAGCTGAACAGTCCGAGACGTGGGCATGTACTTCAAGTTGAAGGTTGACTTAAATTTAAGGTTAGATTTACTCTTAGGGTTAGCTGCTAACCTGTCGAGCTGCACAGGCCGTGACGTGCGGACCTTCTCCAGAAACCGTCCCTTGAGCATGCGGCTCTTGAAGCCGTACCCCCACCGAAATGTTCTGCTGAGATCGTTCCCGGTTCCCAGCGGCATCATGGCGATGGGGAACTGTCCCGGCTCCGCCTGCACCCTGTCCACGCGTGCATGATGTTGAAGTTGAGATGAGGAAGTTACGCCCATGTGCGCAGAGCATCAGGTGTTGCTGTAGCCGGCATTCCAGTGATCATTTGCAATAACCTAGTGGTCGCAGAGCACAAATCTGGTTGGGTATAGTAGAGCACAAATCTAGTGCTCACAGAGCTCAAAGCATCAGGTGCTGTAGCCGGCAGCGTAGTGATCGCAGCAAGAGTGGTGATTAAATCCAGGGATGCGTACATACTGCATGCATACTTTCACACAGAGGTTGTTGTTGTGGTATGCTCAGGTACAGTACACGCTTGACGGTTACGGCAGTTGCACTACCGGTTGACAGACTACAAAATTGGCTGGTGTCGGTCTCCTGCATCAATCACATTGATGTCTACCTGTGACAGTGCACAGCAACAGGCTAGTAGGCAACAGCGCGCAACATTGCCGCAGTGACCACACCAGCGACTGCGCCTAACTCAGCAACTCCGATGGTATGTATGTATCGCTCTCTCACACGATTACAGGGCGACTGAAGCATGCTCCCTTGTGCGCATTGCGACAATGCTTTGTCGACACCTTGCGCTGTGAGCAGTTGCGTAGGCACGTACGTTCTGTAACAGGACATTGGCGGTACGTTGTACGCTTTGAAGTATGCACTTCTGCATGTGTACATGATCAGTGCTCAGCTGGAACGTCACTAGTTGCAGTTGTTGTCAAAATGGCCTGCGCCCGCTTGCAAAATGCAGCACCAACAGGGTCTAAGGTCCTCAAGCCTGACCAACAAGACAAGTATACCAGCAGAACATCACATTGACTGCAACCACGGTGTAGATAACCATCTTCAATGGTTACGGTTGACTTCGCCTACTGACTCCATCTGCTTTCCATAATGAAGTTATCCGCATGTCACGATCTGCAGGGCAGTTTACTATATGCACTTGCTCTGCGCTCCTTGCAGCTGTGTCTGGGCTACAGTAATACCATCTCATACTTCATGTAGTATATAGCTCGTGCTAAACAACCTGGAGCCTTCGTGTCGCCGCACGTTTTGGTTCAAAACCCCGCACACCACCTTCTAAACTACGCTCATTCAAGAGCGCTGTCAATAGCTGCTGCACCTCCTGTGTTTGGGCTACCAGCTGGAGCTGGCCTACCGAACACGTGAGACCTTTCCATACTGAACACCCATGCCCCTCGAACGCTACAAAGCTCGCACACAGAAGTCTTTTGACCTGTGGATATGATGACACTGTTTGACTCGTGGCCAATGACTGCAACAGCGGCGACCACGGTTATTGGTGGAAGGCACTTGCGGCTAACCATCTTTTGTCACCTAGAGCTCTACGATCTTTTGATTCGTTTCCATGTACAGTTATTTATCTGTTGTGTACTTCAACACGGGTATTTCTATGACTGTCAATGCTGCTGAACATCCAGCCCATGATCCATCGCGTACTTCAATAAAGCATACATACATCCATATGCACTACCCCAGAGTGCATCATTTTTGTGTAGAAGTATATAAATAAGGCAGGCGTTTTTTGCGTTGCAATTTACCGGTCAATGCTACAGGAACACATACCTCATGTGTGTACTACATTTGTACTGTTGCCTAGTTGTTACTTCTCCAGAACATACCTGTCAATGCTGCTGAACATCCAGCCCATGGTCCCGTCCCCCCCGCACACCAGCACCTTGAGGTTAGGCACGTCCTTCCACAGCCGCAGCTTCTGTTCCGGCTGCCACAGTCCCTTTGAAACATCCGCCAGGTCGAATATTCTGTGGGTCCAGAAAATTGAGGGGGTCAGGGTCATGTGAGTGCGGTGTTTTGCTATACGTTTTGAAAGCATCCATGGATGCAGAAATGAGAGTACTTGAATTGAAGTAGATCAAGGGCATCAGAGGCACGTGAGCGCGGTGTCTCGAGACTTCAAAGTATACATTTTGCAAAGTCCAAGAAGGTAGTAATGGGAGTATGTGAAATTTCACGGCACACAGGCCACCTGCACTGCAGCTTGCTGCTGAGGGTGGCGTTCGCCATACCCCTGTTTTGCCAATGACCCCTAATAATGCATCTCAATGACAACTGAAAATTCACATGAGCACTGCAATACCACAAGTGGAAGCTTCTGAAGCACAGTCCCATTTGGCCCAATACAGACAAAAAGATCAGTATTGGTGCTTCTAAGCATGATGTTGATTCAACGTTAAGAACAGATGCACATGGTGTTGTGCAGCCTTGTCGTCATTCTCAGGCCCACATTGCATATCAAGCCGTGTTCGACATGAAGACCCAATTCGTATACTGCATGCATGTCGAATGTAAGCTTGTGATGAACTTCAACTGTGCATTACACCAGAAGGGCGCATTAGAAGGACGCATCAGACTGCAGCGCAGCGGCTTAGGACCGCACACATTGAAAAATGACCTCAGTGTGTGCCGCAACTGGCACATTGGAGCCGCAGCTCAGCATGCAGCAGTGGCGTGTGGTGCTCATCAGAAGGATCTTGTTGATAACCACCATCCCTAGCTTGGACCACATAAGTGCCGTCGCACCACGGGCTGAGAGCAATTGAATCTCATCACTTGTCACTGCACACTCGTTTCGAGGGGGTCAGCACTCCCTCTGTTGAACTCATTCCACACTTTTTCTGCCTTGGTGAGGTTGACGCGGCATGCGCTGTCACAAGACACCTGTGTGGGAAATGTCACATTCAAATGTGAGACTTGCACACACAATCGCATGCTCCGCCATGCACGCAACACTCATCTATTGCAATACTCCCAGCACTGACTTGTATGGGGTTCAGGCGACACATGCCAGAAGCATTTCCATCTGTTATACGCAAATGTGGGTTTTCTTGCACCATTGCGCTAGATTAGAGCAGCGACATTGCTGCTGTCAGTGCTCATGCTGTGCTTGCTGATGATGTTCGGGTCGCCCTCGCACGACGAATCCGTGCAATTCTGCAATTAACTTCGCTCTGCGCCGACAGCATCGAAAGCAGCAGCGCTGGTGTCGTTCAGAGTTGATATGCGAAAGCAGCAGGCTAACTGAGTACACGATATTTTCTTAGCTAAAGCGCTGCAGTCCAGTCGCATGCAGCGTCAACCGGCAGTTGCGAATCTCGTCACTTGACGTGTTCTGAGCTTGCCTGTCAGGGCTGAGGTGCTCCCTCATAGCCTCCTCCACAACCTTCCCCATCTGACCCCCGCTCCTGGAGTTGAAGAACACTATGATGGTGGGTTCGCCATCCCGCACAGGGCTGTCAGCGGAGGCCACGCCCGCCAGCACAGCCGCCGAGGCTGCAATGCCATCGCCCCTCGCTGGTTCCAGTGACTGTGGAGATATACTTCCAGGCGCAGGGCCAGGGCTATTTACCGCTCCGCTCACATCCTGCAGCTCCACGGAGTCAAGCTCTAGCTCTCTGGCGCCTGACGGCGATCTTGCCATCGAGAAGCAAATCGCCGAAGCCCAAAAGAGTGGGGCCTCTGTCCCTCAACAGGCGGGAGGCAGAGCCTGCTGCCTAGTGGCAAGCCGCTCACCGGTGGCTGCGTCTATGGCTTCTGCTGCTCCCTGTAAGCACTTTAAAAGGCACCACGTTCTCTCATTGGCGTTAGGGTTAGGGTAACCGGACTTCAACTCATTAATGCTGAACTGTTTGGAACTGCCTGTGAAGGTCCAGTTCGAGATCCTCCACTTGTGTCCGCTGGTGTCCGCTGGATAGGCAGTGCAGAGGCATGAAGGCTCAGCGAAAGCATCAAGCGCCGGCGTGCCGCACTGGATACAGAGACCAGCTTGGGCAATTCTGGCGGTGGTTGAAGCCCGAATGCCGCGAGCATGTGATGGACAAGATACTGGAGGTGCAGTGCCGTTCGCTTGCTACGCCTTGCGTCATCACTTGAGACTGCGTGCCCTCCTCCCTCTCGCTCTGGCGTGCTGCCTCTAGGATTGAACGCATGCACTGCCTCCCATGCCTGCCTGTGACGCCTGCACGGCCAGGAAGGTGAAGTGCAGCACCGCCGGCGCTGGCTCCTCGTGTCAGCGGTGCACGAAGCTCGGGCTAAACTGCACTCAAGTCCGAGGCGGCGCGAAGCAGAGGAAGCGGCGCAAGGGAAAGCCCTCGCAACCGAAGCCCTGTCCCCTGAGGCGAGCGTGCACTAGCGTCACTTCCAGCGAGGCGTCGGAGGCCGAGGACTCGCGCAGGAGCAGCAGCAGCGGCGACAACGACAGCCACTGCAGCGGCAGCTCTTTCTTGACGGATCTGGACTTGAGCCTGTCTGCGGCGATGCTGTGGCGGTCGCAGCAGCAGCAGCAGCCGCTGGTGGATGAGTCTAGTCTGGAGAGCAGAGCGCTGCAGGCGTTTCTGGGGACGGTCAATGAGTTCCTGCCGATAGCGCACCCTGCCATGGTGAGAGCGCACATACGTACGTGTCTTACAGTTCTTTGGTTTTACTTGAGGAATTGTGATACTCAAGTGATGCCAACAGCTGCCGGGCACAGCCCCGTCAACGCCAACACCAAGGCCCGCCACGGCTAGGTGTTGAAGTGAAATTGTGCACAGAATTCAATCACAGCCCGATCATACTCCAAGCATGTACTGATTAAGCAGTCCATCGGTCCACTCAATGACAGCACGCCTCATACAGTTCAAATATTCCTCAGCTTGTGGCTATAACATATTGTTCTTGTGTTGATGGCTCAAGGTACAAGGCTGACAGCCGTCTGCCAAGCCAAGACTGGCAATGCCGATGCGATGACGTGCTGCATGCAATGCGCAGCAAGCAGCATGTGCACTGCAACATATCAGCATGGTCAATTCACTGGACCAAGCAAGTCCACCGGTACAGACCGCAGCAGATGGTTCAGCACCGACATCGTCTGACTGAACACGCAATCAACTTTTCAATTGCTTGCTGCAGTTGCAGTTGGTTTCCACAATAATTTCGTTTGACAGGGGCATGTGCATGCTTTTGGGTGTGGACGTGCATCCGCATTCCATGCTCATGTGTTGGACATGCCTCTACTTGAAGCAACAAGTACTTCGAAGTAGACAGCTTTTGCACACCACTTTGCACCAGTGAATAATACACGCGGGCATTTCACTTGGTGTACTGCAATTGTTGATGGTTGATTCTTGAGCCCAATATTGACCTCTCGCAGGTCAGCCACCGCAATTGCACAGCCACGATGATTAGCAATCTACAATGGACGCAGCAATGGAGCGTGGGTAGCTCCTGAACCGTGTATGCAATGTACAAGCATTGCAACTCTTTGTAAACGAAGCATGTGACATCCACCTCTCAACGTTCTTCACAAGTGTAAACATGTGTTCAGTGTGTCAGCGCCCGACGTACAGCAGAACCATTTATGCACGTGCTTGCCAAACAGCGTGAAACAGCGTGAAATATCAATCTCCAAACCTACCTACCCCTGTCCTGCCTCCCTTGTCATTGCTCAGTTGGCAGCCCAGCTGGAGGGGGCGGGCCCTGCACTGGGCGGTGCCTTCCCCAACGAGGACGCGTCAACACGGTGAGCACTGCTGCTGCACCTGCCGCTACATACATACTGTCACCCAGTACAGGACAAATGCCAATTTGTACTTTTATTAATGCTCGCTCAGGGCGCAAAAAAGCCCAGATGATTGGCATCTAGCTGTACGGAATCTACATGTCGTATGACAGTCTGAAAGTGTCGTAATGACAACCACTCAAACGCCGCCAAATGGCATCTCGGGATCCTCCCCTACGTCCTCCTCCATGTGCCCCCCCCCCAATTGTACTCCTCTATACTGTATGTACTATCGCTTGAGGGGCAAAAACCCTGTACGATACTTCTATAGTGTATGAGTATGCACACTGTAGACACGACGCCATTGGCAACTGACTCCTAGTGCCAAGGGTCGCCGAGGCGTATCCCCACCCCACCTCAAAGCACCTACCACTACTGCTACTACTACCACTACTTCTCTGTACCGCTCGCATGCAACCTGATGTCAAGCACCTGGCTGCTGCCGCCGCTGCAGCATTAACGCTGCCCTGCCAGGCTTGCGTGTGCCTGCGGGCGTCTTGCGTAGACACGAGAACTGCTCAAACTGTTGTACCAACATTCACCTTACTATGGAAAGGGCTGTTGTCGGCCCCTCTCCGCGCTTCTGCCTGCCGCTTCCACTCTGCTGCACCATTACATTTGCCGCCTGCTGCATGATGAATGTCCACCGCTTTGTCCGCATTGAAGTTGTGCCGCCTGCTGCACAATGAATGTCCAGAGCCCCCCTGCGCGTGCTCAGCTCACAACGCTCCGCATTCTGCAGCATAACTGTGTTTTTGACTGACATTGACTGCCCAGACGGTGACTGTGCAGGCCTGCCACGCAGCAGCATGCTCTCGGCAGCAGCGCTCACAGTGCCCCCCTCCCCTCGCCTCTGAATCTCTGACCCCCTGCCCTACACCAATTATCTACGCCGCCCACCCCGTCGCAGCACCGCGCGGCGCGGCAGTGCTCAGCGTGGCCGTCCCCGCCGACGTGCACACGTTCTGTACTTATTGTGTCCCAGATGGCACGACGGCTCATGCGCTACGCTGCACGCTCCCACCGCGGCAGCAGCGCTCATGACGTCGCCCCCTCGCCTCTCACCCCTTCACATCCTACATCCCCCCCCCGCCCCCCTGCAGCACCGCGCGGCGCGCGCTCATGGCGGCAGTGCTCAGCGTGGGCGTCCTTGCGCTCGCCGACGGCGCGCCGCGCGCCACCGCCGCCGCCGCCGCCGCCGCGTGGGCGGCGCAGGCGCGTGCGCACGTGCGCGACGTCTTCGACGCTCCGAGCACTGCCGCTGCTGCCGCGCTGCTGTGTTTGAGCTTGTACTATGCGCGTTCGGGAGATGGGGGTCGTGCGGAACTGTACTTGGTGCACGCGCATGCGCTGTGCTTGCACCTGCCGGACTTTCCGCCGCACCTCGAGCTGTGCATCGAGCACCTCAGCGCGCGCCACCTCAAGGTGCGCTGGTTCATATGTATTGATTCCGAGGAATAGTCAGCGTAGTCTTATGAATAGATTTGAAAAAGCGCACTATTGTCGATACGGAACTGAAGGTGCGCTGGTGCATATGTATTGATCATGACAAGTATTCATCGAAGTCTCATAAATGTCTCTGAAAAGGTGCAGTATTGTCGATACCAAACTTCTCCAGCCGTGCATTGAGAGCCTCAGCGCGCGCCACCTAAAGGTGCGGTGGTCACTGCATCCGCATTCTGCTACCATTTGTTGTGATCATGTACTGTTTGAGAATGTGCGCTGTTGTCAAGACTGGACCTCCTGCGGCACCTTGAGAACTGTGCGTCTACATCAGCGCGCGCCACCTGGACATGCGCTTGCCGTATTGTGTGCACTTTGCTTCTCTTTTCATGTTTCAAATCATTACAAGTGAAACCACACCCTTTCGAAGAAACTTGCGCTCTCATCAAGAGTGGGCTTTGAGTTGGGTGTGCGTTGAGCACCTCAGCTCAAGCCACCTGAAGGTGTGTACAACATCATTGACTTGAGGCAGCATGCACGCTTGCCTCACAAGCATACCGTAGTATAGAATGACGTGCCTAAAGGCGAACTTGTCCATCAAGCACCTCACTGCTCGCCACCTGACGCTGCTGTGATCACTATGAATGTGAACTCATTATGTCAAAAACGTCACCACTTCATTTGAAAGTATGTTTACAGCAACAACACCAGTGAGGCATTGTAAATCGGATTGGACATCTTGCGCCCTGGCGCTCGCCACCGTCAGGTGTACCACATGCGCATACAGGACACATTTCCCAATGAGTTTATGATACGAAAGCAGGTTTCCAACGCTCCTGGAGCTGCCTCAGAGTGCAGGACCCTGTGCAAAATAGTTGTCCCAGTTAGTTTGGATTTCGATATTAAGTGCCGCTTGATGTGATCTGGCCGCCATACTCACAGCTTCTATCGAGCACCTCAGCGCACGCCACATCTGAATGACCTGCGCGAGGTTCTGAGCATCATCTTCAATCAGTGAACCAATTAGACTAGCAGCACGTATATCTGACTTCAAGTATGTAGCGGATGTCGTTCTTGCAAGAACATGTATAATGGCGCCCGCGACTTTAACCTGCGAAACACTGCACCGCCACTACGCCTCGGCACGGTGCTAACCGTCTCATCTCAACGCACTGCCTGCACCTGCCCATCCTTGTGCCATGTGGCACTTCAAGCCTACGCAGTGCTCGATCATCATGCTTCATGTATGCCTCATTCAAGGATGCACCTTCGGTCCGCTTGTGTGGTAGATCTGTGTTGCGACGCCTGTGTGCTCACGAGCAATTGGAGCCATGATGCTTCAAGTGTGTCGCACTTCCCGTATGTCCCTTTGAAATGTGTCTCACTTCAATGTGTGTCTCGCTTCATGTATATCTCCTTATTGCACGCAAGAAGCTGTGATGGCACCGTTGACGTTGTTGAGCAAATAACCGCACCTCCAGTACGCCTCTGTGAGCTACTGCTTTGAAGCACATGTCATTCCCTCTGACCCCCACAGCATGCCCCTCTCACCCCACGTCAGGTCGAACTGCGCCAGAACTTCACCGCCTGGCAGGACAGGAGCCTCCGCCTACTGCACGTCGTGTCCCATGCGATATCGGCCCTGTCGTGTCCAGACCCGCAACCCCCTGCCAGCAGTGCCCCAAGGGGGGGGGGCGGCGGGGGGGCGGGGGCTGTCGTGGAGATCCCCGCCGCTCTGGCTCGCGCGCAGTCTTCGAGCACAAGGGTAAGTAGGTATCAGTGACACAGTATGTCTATGAAACAGCACTTTTGTGGTCGATCTGCAATATTGTTACTGTACAGAGAACGGTGCGAGGGACATGGCTGTCAGCAGGAGCTTCACACGGTTTCCCAGGGGTCTTACACAGAAAATTTACACCATAAAAGGACTAAGGCATACAGAGGAGTTTGTGGGTGTGGGTGTGTGCTTGTGAAGCTCAGCACTACTCAAAATTCATGCAAATTTGCCCTCACGTGGCTGGTGAGCACTGCTGCACAGCTAGGCCTTGCCGTGGCCCCAGTGTCTGTGTGTGAGTTTGTGTGTGGGTGCGGGTGTGTGGAAGCTCAGCATGCTCGGCATTGCTCAGCATTCATGCAGATTTGCCCTCACGTGGCTGGCGAGCGCTGCTGCACAGCAGACCCTCGCCCTGACCCCGTACACACATATGTGCCTCTGTGCACCCAGCACCAAACCCGCTGAGGCACTTATTCTCCTGGCTCTCTGTGCCCTGCGAACGGCTGTCGTGTAATGCCAAGCGGGCGGAACATGGGTCACCTATTCGCAGACACTTCAACGCGGTGGCAGCGGATGCTGAGCGTTGAGCAGGGGACGCGGATTAGTTGTTGCACTTTGCACCGCATACGCCATGAGCTGCTGCTGCACTTTGCACTGTGTGCGCTGCGTAATTCCACAAAAAGACATAGACTCTTCCAAGTATCATAGTGATCATCTCGGCTGCCTGACACCATCAACGAAAACTTCAAACCGCTCAGTGCATCATCGCTCGACTTCAACCTACCGGCTCAGGGTGCGCTCACGTGGGTGCCGCACGCGACTTGCTGTCTCACTCCTCCATGATCTTCATAACCATTGGAAAACCGGGGGTGCGCAGAGAGAGAGGAGAGCAGCCATGCCCTGGCCGCAGGCCGCCCGCAGGCGCCTCGAGCTGGGAGAAGAAGAAGTGATATTATCGCCGACACAAACAAGGGCCAGCCTTCCGTTCCGTAGGGGCACCAGAACCTTCAAGAACTTGCTAGAACGTACTGGATAAACCCTTAGAACTGGACCGTGCCCTACCCCTAGGGTATGCACTAAGTATTGGACCATCTCATATTCCAACAATCTTTCAATACTTGATGTACTACTTCAAACCATTCACAACAAAGCATTTGGACTCTTCAAATTTCAACAATGAATGCATCATCGTTCAACGGCCGCCGCCGCCGCAAGACCTCCTCACTGGGTCTCTTGCGCTGTCCTTCTTCCGCGTTTTCCGCGTTGACTCTTCCAGAGTTCTGACCCCATCCGGGCTCTTTCGCGCCTCCACTTGAATTATCATTGATCAACAACGAGTGCATCATTTTTCAACCGCCGCGCAGGATGCCCTGGCGCGGGTTGCGTGCGAGCTGCGCTTGCACCTCCACTGTATGTTTGTCCAAAGTTTTGAACCTATCTGGGCTCTTTTGTGCCCTCATCAATTGTCAACAACAGGTGCAATACTCCCTTCAAAATTTAAATGACAAGTGCATCACCGCTCAACCGCCGCCGCGCACGACGCCCTCACAAGCGTTTCTCGCGCTGTCCTTCTTCAGTGTTGACTCTTCTGAAGGATTGTTACTATCTGGGCTCTTTCATGCCCTCAGCCAACGTCAATGAGTGCATCAGTGCTCAACCGCTGCGCAGGATGCCCTCACGTGGGTCGCGTGCGAGGTGCTCTCTCCCTCCTACAGTTCTTGAAATGTGCAATACTTCAAAGCGTCTGAACTTTTTCGCGCCCATCCTCTTTTTTTAAAAATCAAAATTGTCAACAGCGAGTGCATCATCGCTCAACCTCAACTGCCACCGCCGCCGCAGGACGCCCTGACGTGGGTCGCGCGCGAACTCTTCTCGCACCCCTTCGGTATTCCACATGTACTACTACTTTGAAGTATCCGGGGCTTTCCGCGCCCTTGTCAAACTTCAACAATGAGTGCATCATCGCTCGACCGCTGCTGCGCAGGACGCCCTGACGTGGGTTGCGCGCGAGCTCCTCTCGCACTGCGGCACGTCCACCTCCGATGCGCTGTCCGAGGGCGCCTACGGCTCAGCACGGCAGACGCGGAGCCGCGCTGCCTCCCGCACGCATGCCCCCTCGGCCATAGACATTGGGCGACGCCCTTCGGATTCCAGCAGCAGCGGCCCCACACCCGGTATGTACTAGAAGTACATTTCCTGCTATACCTACCGTTATGTTGGCCTTTGCTCTTAAACATCACATTGTCAACTACTTACCTACATTGCTTCTGAGGTCTACGCACGCCCCCTCGGCCATGGACATAGGGCGACGCCCGTCGGATGCCAGCAGCAGTGGCCCCGCACCCGGTACGTACAAGTGCTATGCCCCGGAAATATATGTCGTTCTCCGCCGGTCTTTGCTCTCAGTTGACCATCACAACTACTTTTAGGAGATACGCACGCCTCCTTTGACATGGACATGGGGCGATGCCCGTCGGATTCCGGCAGCAGCGGTTCCGCACCCGGTATGTACAAGCGTCAGATCCCAGCTGTATCGACCGTTTTGCCCCCCGGTCTTTGCTCTCAGTTGTACAGTAGAACTAGCAGTTACGCACGCCTCCCCGGCCATGGACATATGGCGACGCCCGTCGGACTCCAGCAGCAGCAGTTGCACCCGGTACGTACAAGTGAGGTGTCGTTTACTCCGAGCACCGACAGAATACAACAGCAATTGTTACTTGTACCGCAAGTTATCAGCCGCGGGACCAATAGGTGTTTATGCGTTGCGTCCCACGGCGAGTTACACCTACCGGTTAACCTGTTTGGAGCAGCGGCCCCCCGATCACGGGTTAAAACCGGTACAAAAACTTGTACTCGTACCGGTGCAACAAGTTATCGCGCCATCTCTGCATTCAATGCCTTTTATGACCCTCAGAGAGCCATCAAAAGCCTGCAGAATCCGCACGCACCAGGCCTGTGCTCGCCATGCCGCGTAAAAGGCCACAGTCGGCTGGTTTTGGGGGTTTGGCTGGGGTGACTATTCTGGTGCGTGTGACATAGGAGCAGCCGACACCGTCATTGTGAGCGATTTCCTGCAGGTCGCGCTGGTTCAAAAATTGTCACAGTATGGGCGGTGCCTGGCACTTGAGTCAGACTCTGACTTGTCATGTGGCATTGATGTCTTTTGAGTGAGGGTCAGCCTCGTCGCAACCCATACAGCTCACTCCCTCATTGTCAACTATTTGAATATAATAGTTCAGATAAGGCCCGTGCTTGCTACCGCCTGAGCCCCTTCTGTTGCTTGCATCCCTTCACCGAGCAACAAGCACCAATTGCATTGTGGCGACAACACTGGCCAACTCATGTGGTTGCGAAAGCAGCCGGACACCGTTGGCCAACAATCACCTGCTACGGGCGACCGTGCATTCAAAGGAACAGAGAATTGGTGCAGCTAGCCAACTGCAGATCATCCTGCCAGGAATTGTAAAGGTTGCTGTGCCACATATCCTTGCATTCTTGTGCTGCCACTCATTTGCGCCTCATGAGTGGACGGTCGTAGACTTCAGAGTATGTAAAACGCTGCGCTGCGATTGCCCCATGCAACGCACGTGGCTCTGTGCGCCTCCGAAATATCAAACAGCAGGCCTTCAAGTCAGAGGAACGTGCATCCCCAGCATGCGCAAGCCTCAAGTGCTCAATATCGGTACACTGCACGTCATGCGCTTGCAATGCCCTCGCATTGTGGTACCGATGCACTCCCAAAGTACATCTGAAGTACCCTGACACTGCATGTGGCTTTACTGACGGACGACAGCAGCAGCCGATTGTGGAAGCGCCATGCTGCTATCAATAGTGCACAATTCATAACGTCTCACTTGAGAAGGGAAAAATCTATGCATGGGCAATACGTGCACTTGCTTCACCGAAGACCGCCATCACCGGGCTCGCTCACTGGGTGTTCGCCACTAACCTCATCGCCCGCACGTATTCTTGTCTGCTAATGGCAGTGTCAGGTGGAGGTGGCATTGCGCGCGCTGCTTGCGCAGGGCTCGCGGGCCTCCTGCTACTCGCCACGGGTGCGTGCATACAGTATACATTTCACTGTATACATACTGAAATACTTGAAGTGTACGTATGGACTTGTATTTATAAAGGCCCAAGGGAGGCCGGGTTGCCTATGCAATCGAAAAGCTTGCGTCAACGCAGCAGCCTAGTCTGCGCTGTGCCCTAGGAGCTTGGATACCGGCGCCGCAACACAGCCCAGCATTCGCGCTCCACGTGTGTACGCCATGACGCGCTCCGCCAACTCCCGCGCCAGCGATATGCTCAGCTCAATGAGGATCTGACGCTTAGCTAACCCGGCCTTGCGTAACACATCTGCCTTCCCCCCCCCTGAGCACAGTGCTGAGTGCATTGCCAACTCCTTAACAAAAAGGCTTGTCTGCTTGCCCAGCCGTGTACAGATTACTTGAAAGCATGGGAGCCATTCATAGTTGATTGTAAGCCTGCGCTTCAGAAGTGCTCATTTTAGTAGACTGAAGTCTTACATTGTGCTTGTGCTTCCAAAAAACGAGAGCCTGCCTATGTTGAACCTGTGTTGGGAGGATGTTCACACATGCTGCTGTCTTTCACTACCACACATGTTCAGGCGCTCAGGCCTAGTGATGATTGTTGCACAGTGACCTAATGTTGACGCCGCTGCTTGGAAATATCCAAACGGAACTAGTGGTTTGCACGCTTGCTCGTTTGTGCTGAGGATCTTGCCTTGCCCTCAGGCATGTGGTTTGGCCACAGTGTTTTCGTGCACATTGGCAAACTGGAAGGTTGGATTCATTGTACGGTAACTTCATATATGCGGTCTGTGATGCACTGATGGGTACGCTATGTAGGTTTGTTACTCGCGTCCCATTGACCACTAGTCTACTGAGAGCACGCAGCTTGACCGTGACATGAGGGGTGGGAGGTAGTTTCTGAACAGCTCTGCAATGCTGGTTCGTCCCTGATGAGCACTGATGCATGTCAGAAACGTGTCATGTCAGCAGCCCTAGTGCCGCTTGATGGAAACGAATCAGAAGATCGTAGCGCTCTAGTCGACAAAGTGTGGTTAGCCGCAAGTGCCTTCCACCAATAACGATGGTCGCTGCTGCTGCAGTCATTGATGACGCGAACCGCGGCCCTAAGCCTTTGCGCAGCCGCCGCTTGCGTGTGCACATGCACGAGCAGCAGCCTGAATTTTACGCGGGGCCATCCGTAATGCTAGTTGAATCACTGCGCATGCACTCGCGAGATGTGGTCCTTTGGCTCGCCAAGCTATGTCCCTGCGTGCATGTCATGCGGGCAAGGCAGCAACTGTGAGCGAGTGAGTGAGTGATTGAGTGATTGAGTGTGTTTTCAATGGCGAAGATCATGCATACCTCACAGGTACAATGCACAGTGGTTGTCGTTGCGACACTTTCATACGACATGTAGATTCCTTACAGCTAGATGCCAATCATCTGGGCTTTTTCGTGCCCTGAGCGAGAATTAATAAAAGGTACAGTGCACCACAGTGCGCACACCAGAAGCAGCTGCGAATCGAGACAGCTTAGCAACAGTCATTTTCTGCCTCGTTGACGCTATTCTACATCGAAGTACTCATTTCAGTCATGTGGCACATGTGGGCATGGGCTGCAATCGGTACCATGCACATCTAGTGCTAACATTCATCAACGCAGTGCTGCTGTCAAACGCAAACACCATTATGAGTGGCTGATCATTTGACCACATATCCGGGGTCCATTGCGTGCTGCGCAGGCGACAGAGAAGGCGCCCTCACCGCCGCGGCAGTTATCGCTGATGTAACTGCCCGGGACGTCGCGGCCCTGCAGCTGCTGCCGCTGGCGCTCGAAGGCGCCTGCGCGGGGGCCGCACTGTTGGCAGTGCTCGGCGAGGTGCGTCCCTCTTGAAGTTTTTGACATAAGTTCAACCTTGGCTCTTTGTGGAGTAGTGGTGGCTGAGCACTGTGCAGGCAGTCACCCATGGCAGCTGTGATGTGCAGCATTTCCGCTGTTGTGGTTCTGACCGGCACATTTATGAATGTTAAGGTGCTTGCATACCATGGACCAATGCAGCAGATGGAAGCTCCAAGCTCAAAGTCGCGTTATTGCAGTATGTAGGTGTGGAGCCCCAAAGGCCTGTAGGCAACTGTTGGCTTCTGAGACGTTAACACCGCTTGTACAATTCACTGCTCATTTCTTTCAGTGTCATCACGTTGCCTGTTTTTTGTCAGCGGCATCACGTTGCCTGATTTGTGCTGGAGTTCGGAGCACAGTACGCGCGACAGCTCCCTGCGCACCAAGCAAGCCTTCTGCATACTTCAGCGCAAGTGACCTTGAAGTGATCCTGAACAGAAGAATGGCAATTGCATTGATGCTCTTTGCCACTTGCGGCTGCCTCAAGTGGGGCCTTTGCGTGACACCACCAAACACCCTCACCATCTGCAATGCTCGCAGACATTGTAGTTGTTGGGACATTTTTTGAAATGATTTTTTGCTGTTACACCTGCCCCCTGTCCTTGCAGAACCAGGTCCGCTTGACCTGAAACCCATGTCTCGCTTGACCTCTACAAACGTACATCTGCTCAATGATGCATAACATGACTTAGCTTGCAAACTTCAACTTCAACAATTGACGTGCCGGCATCCACAGCTTCATCGCAGCCCTGTTCCAAACTTCAACTTCATTAACTTGAACCTCACCCCCCGCGCAGGACGAGCTCTACGAGGTGGCACGGGCCAGCCTGGATGCCCAGGCAGAGGGGGGCGATGGGGGGCTGGGGTCAGCCCACCCATGCTGCATACTGCCCGATGTGGGGGGCGCTTCCGCTGCCGCCAGGGGGGCCGCCATGCGCTCCTGGCTCTCCGCACCGTGAGTGTGATCGGCAGCATTATCATTCGCACAATTCGCACAGAGCACGTGAAGTTCCAAATCATCCTCTGCGCGTTGAACGTCGCTGAGACATTTGTCCAGTGATTATGAGGCGTATGTATGCAGTGCGCTGTTGCCGTCGCTGCTGCAAGGGGGCCGCCATGCGCTCCTGGCTCTCCGCACCGTTAGTGATGTTCACACACGCGCCTGCGCACATCTGTCGGTGCTTTGCGTGGTGAACGCTGTTGAGACATTGCCAAGAGCCTTTGAACATGGGGCGCGCAGGTATGCAGTGTGTCGTTTGCCATCGTTGTTCCGCCATGCGCTCCTGGCTCGCCGCACCATGAGTGTCGCTGACACTCCCCCGTGGAGAGCTGCTGACTCTGAGATGTAATCGGCAGCATCATCATTCGCACAGAGCGCGTGAAGCTCCAAATAATCATCTGCGCATTGAAAATTGCTGAGACATTTGCTTAGTGATTAGGGGAGGTATGTGTGCAGTGTGTTGTTTGCCTCCATCGCTGCTACGGGGCCGTTGCCATGCGTTCTTGGCTCTCCGCACCGTAAACGTTCGCTGACACACCGTTGTGCACAAATGTTGGTGCTTTGCTTGGTGAACGCTGCTGAGACTTTGCCAATGGTATTCGATTATGAGGGCGCGTAGGTATGCAGCGTGTTGTTTGCCTCCGCCCCTGCTACGGCGGCCGTTGCCATGCGCTCCTGGCTCTCTGCACAGTGACAGTTGCAGAAAGCGAGGCGCAGGGCTGCCGACACATGGAGATAGAGGGGTATAGGAAGGTAGCAGTTGGTACTTTATATGTGTTTGCCAACCGGGAGAGCTGCCAGGCCGTATTCAATTTCGCACACATCATGGACGTTGCTGTGCAGATTTCTGCAGAGCAAGCAGTCAGCCGGATCACAAGCGTCTGCGGCAACTCACCGCTGCCCGCGCGCACGTGTCCGCAAACAAAACATTGACATCAAGCGTGAGCCCACTGCGCATACCGAGCAATGCAACACCGCCCTCCACAGCCAGTGTGAGCGAGCTGAACGCCCATCCTCGGCAGTACGCTGCGCCGCAAAACCGTAGGCAAGCACTATTTTTTCCCACCCCGGGGGAGCGCTGCCACATTTTCCTTGATCACTGACGTCACCGACCGATGCCGCCGCGGCCACGTGATGCAGCACCGCTCCGCATGACCGCCGCCTCTTTGCGCCCTGCAGGTGTGCCGCGCCGATGCAGTGCC
This sequence comes from Tribonema minus, assembly GCA_017506865.1. Classification (NCBI taxonomy): domain Eukaryota; class Xanthophyceae; order Tribonematales; family Tribonemataceae; genus Tribonema; species Tribonema minus. The sequence continues at coordinate 38,381 of JAFCMP010000047.1, read as the reverse complement.
TCCCCTGCATCGTCAAGGCCATCGCGGCCAGAGACCCGCCGACTTGTGGCAATGCCGCTGCACGGGGCCGTGAAGGGGGGAGGGGGGGGATGTACATTTGCTCTGTACACTGGTGAAATGACAGCATTGTTGTATGCCGGGTGAACGAGGGCGCTGTCGCAGCGGCTGCAAGACTTTGCTGCGCAGTCATACAGAGCTCTCATGACCGAGCCTCTCTGGGCTCTGCAGGTGTGCGGCGCCCGTGCAGTGCCTCCCCTGCCGCCATATGGTTTGGTGCATGTTGAGCAACCCTGCCTCGTGCACATGGCGCAATGCCGCTCCGCATGCCCACTGTGTCTTGCCTCTCTGGGCTTTGCAGGTGCGCTGCGCCTGTGCAGTGCCTCCCCTGCATTGTCAAGGCCATCGCGGCCAGAGAGCCGCCGGCGCGCACGCCCGTCACGCGCAGCGGCAGCAGTCGGCGCACTCTCAACCGCGCCCCTAGCGGCGGGCGACTCGAGAGCATGGAGGCCGGCTGGGGCGGCAAGGGCAGCGCCGGCGGTATGTACTTCCTTCGAAGTATATGTTTATATATGTAAAGAAGTGTTAATATTGCATCCAGAGGTTTGCATCAAGAGGCATGCAGGTACAGGTAGGTATGTAGGTATAGATGCAGCCGGCGCACTCTCAACCGCGCCCCTAGCGGCGGGCGGCTGGAGAGCACGGAGGCCGGCTGGGGCGGCAAGGGCAGCGCCGGCGGTATGTATATGTATGCGCATGTCTTTGTGTGTAGTTGTGTGAGCATGTTGCGAGGTATGCATGTGCTCTGAGGTATGCATGTATGTTAAGAGGTATGCAGGCAGGTGCCTAGGTAGGTAGGCTGCAGGTGCTCGACAGACATGGTGCGCAGATTGAAGATTGTAACATACCAGATGAAAGGGTCACTCATGTGAGAGAGGCTCAGCGATACGCTCGAACACCGGCCTGTGCGCACACATCTCGCCAAGGCGCAAAGAGCATGCCTTGCATTCCATCTTCAAGTTTTTGAGTGCCCCCAACACCCCCCCCCTCTGCCCCCCCCTTGCACACAGGCTTTGCCATGGACGTCACGGCAGACACCAGCAGCACCGCCAGCCAGCGCAAGCGCAGCCGCCAGAACAGCTTCGATGAGACGGACATGGACAACAACACGCTCAGCGCTGCACGCGGCACGCCGCCGCCCGGTGCCAGCGCCAATCCCGCCGCCGCTGCCGCCGCCGCAGTCGCCGCAGCCGCCGCGAGGTTTGGCAGCAGCGGCAGTGGCGGCGGCGGTGAGTTTGGCGCCGACGGTGGCGGCGGCAGCAGCGGCGGTGCAGCCTTTGGCCGTGGCAGCGGCAACAGCGGCAGCAGCGGCGGCGGCGGCGGCGGGGATGTGAAGGAGAGCGGCAGCGGTGATGCGTCGCTGCAGCAGCGCACTGCCATGCTGTTCGCGTCTGGCGGCGCGTCTAGCCCCGCAGTCAACGCCGCCGCCGCTGCGACAGTGGCCGTGCCGCACATTGGCTGGATCGACAGCGCGCTCGCCTACATGCCTGCCGCATCCAGCGGAGATGGCGGCAGCAATTTCAGCAGCACCGGCGGCGGCAGCATCGGCGGTGGCGGCAGCCCGTTCAGTAGCAACGGCGGCTGTGATAACTTTGTGGGAGGCAGGAACGATGCGAGAATGAACATTGGTGGCGCAAATGACTTTGGCAGCAGCGGCGGGGCCGCAGCAGTGTTCCATGGCAGGGGCAGGGGTGTTTCTGCTGACTTGAGCAACAACGCTGGCGCTGACTCCGCAGATTCTACTGCCTTCGCTTCTGGCGTCGGCGGCCATGACAATAGCGGTGGCGACGGCAGCGGCGGCGACGGTCCCTCGGCGGCAGCAGCGGATTACGCAGCGGCGCCGCTGCGCCTGCCGCCGCCGCCGCCGTACCCGCCGCTCTTCCAGCTGCACGTCACCAACAGCAGCAGCAGCAGCACGGAGGCAGGAGGCGCGGTGTCAGCCGTCGTCGGCCTCGCTGCAGTGCCCGAAGGCAGCGGCGGCGGCGGCGGCAGCGGCAGCAGCGGCGGCGCGACGCATGCCGCCGTCGCGCTGCAGCCGGTGCCGGATGGCTCGTCCGCGCCGGGCGGGCTGCAGGCGATGGAGGGGATGAGCGATGACATGCTGCACCAGCTGCTGCTGCAGGCGTTCGCGGAGGATGAAGTTGCGAGTGCCACCGCTGCTGCCGCTGCCAACGCCCCGCAGCAGCAGCAGCACCAGCAGCAGGCAGTCGTGTTCCACATGGACGCGCCGCCGCCGCCGCCGCTGCAGCAGCAGCAGCAGCAGCAGCCGCAGCAGGCGGCGTCGTCGCAACAGCAGCAGCACCAGCAGCAGCACCAGCAGCAGCACCACATGCAGCAAGCGCCACCGCCGCAGCAGCAGTAACAGTGGCTGCACATGGCATTTGAACTTTGTGAGGCAGTAATGTGCCAGGCGGCATGTGCTGGCTTTGTGACCAATAAGCGCGCCAGGACAAGATGAAACAAACCGCTCAGCAGTTGTTCAGTACTACCACAAGTTGAAGTTGTGGTGAGCACTGACTGATAGGTCACCCACCAATGCCGCACTCAACCATTGAGAGTCGTTAGCGTCGCAGAAACTGCCTCCCACAGCACGAGCAGGCACCCGCGCAAGAGCGCAGTGCTGCAGCACAACAACGAAGCACCTGACACAGTTCACGTCACATGTGGGCACCCCTGAGGACACTGTCTGATGAGTCTTTAGTAGTCACCTTCGAGATGGTGGCACCCAGGTTGAAGTAGGACCCATTCCATGCTCCAACTTCTTTAGTATGCTGTGTTCATCTTCGTCACGTCGTGCACAGGTGCGGAGTCCGTGCCACTGCCAGTGACGCTCCAGTGTAACCGATCCACTCCAACTTCAAGTTCATTTCATGTACACTGGGTAACATTCGCGTCCTCGAGATTACAGCCTTGGGGGTCATGATGTTGGTGCACGCACTGACATACGTGACAGGCGTGAGATAGTTGCTGCACAGGCTGCCATGCGCATAGCCGCTGCCACCTGCAAGTCACACCTGCCACTTCAATACACTTCTGATGAAGCACTGCAGTTGATCATGCGTGCACGTGTTATGCTGAGTGATGCTTGTTCTTTGATGCACGAAATGGTTCATTTTAATTGATCACACAACATGATTACTGGGTATATATGATTTGCCTGCTCCATGTAATGCTAATACAGCGTTGCACGCAACGCTCAACATGCATCATCTTTGCATGTGCAAGATGGCAATGCAGTTTTCCATGCACGGGGGGGGGGGGGGGGGGGGGGTTGTTGTCTGGGAGCTCTCTGGACACAAAGACGTCGTGTCTCAGCCTATGTTGGAGGTGGCTGTTGGAGGGACTGCGTTTGCCAGAGTGAACATGTGTGTGCCGATCGTGGCAAGAGGATCAGCCGTAACTTTTCTTCACGTTGCTTGATTCGCCCTCTCATGGTCCAGCGCACATGATCCACTTCTCATTGACGCCTATGCGAAGCTCAAAAACTGAAGGTAATTCACCCATGCAGCCTAATAGCAGTACGTGACCGCGAATGCACTCAGCCTGACGATTCTTGGAGCATCAAGGTACTTCTATGTTTCTCAGCTGAGGGGCAGAGACCCTACTCTGCACGTCGTATGCAACACGTACGCTCCTATAATGATTGCAGGTGCTCAGTAGGCACGCAAACATTCGCTGCCTGTTCATGTGCAGGCGCGCAAGAATTTCACTGCCATTGTATGCACATTTGACTTGCGGCAATGTGCCCAATGCCAATTCGACCTTTGTGACGCGCGTGCTTGTGCATGCCATGAACATGAGGCAGCGCGATGAGTTGCTGACATTGTGATACCTGCCAGTGGCATCGCCAGCCTGAGGTCGAGAGCGTGCGCGTGCTGCACTGCATGATATGCAACAACCTCTCCACATAAGCAGGACATTGAACGTGTTGACACAGAAACGGCGCAGGGGCAATCACGGAGCTGCCATACCTCATCACGATCTGGCAACATGCCCTGTTCCCAAGCTGACGCAACACAGGAGAATCGGAGATGTCCCATCTGGGGCCTGTGTGCCATGCCTGAATCTGGGGCCTGTGTGCCATGGCCTGACATTCCAAGCCCATGAGAAGACCAGGATGTCAGGAACATGATGGCCAGTCAGCATAGATTTCCGGCCACGCAGCAGGTTGGCGCCACTGCAACGGCCATGCCTGTTCAAGAGGTCTCGGCAATCAGCGGATCGTCAATGAATGCAAGCGCATGCAGGCGCTACTTATGCAGGCTACCCAGCTGCCAGCCCCTCAGGCAAACTCCATGCTGTGGGCTATTCCGCGATTTCCACCACAACAACGCACCATGCAGCCCCGCTGACAGGCCTCATCGACATAAATGCAGGAACGGTGCAGTAGCAGTTGCAGACCTACCCGTACCTCATCACGCAGCATACCCTTTTCAACAAGTTGCCCGAGATGTGACAAGGAGGGAATGGGACTGCGAGCCCTGGAAGTCGAAGCCCGTAAACAGACTAGGAGTTTCACAGAGATGACATCTCCGTTCTCTCCTTGTCCTGGTCACTCCAGCTCGGGCAACAGGGTATGCTGCCTTACCGTGATGAGGTATGGCAGCTCCGCAATTGCTGCGCCGTTCCTGTATCGGTAAGTTCGGCTTGTCAGCGCGGCTGCGCGTCCGCTATTGTGATGGGAATGGTATCGCGGCGTGAAACTTGCTGGCGGGCGGGCGGCTGGGTAACCTGCTGGAGTAGCGCCTCATGCGCTTGCATTCGTTGACGATGCGCTGGTCGCCGGGACCTCTTTGAGCAGGAATGCAATGAGACCAGCCTGCTGGCAGTGGCTCGTGTCTGCTGGAAGTGACTCATGTTGACATGTGCGCCGCCATCGTGTTGTGACCTGACGCGCTAGTACCTGTTCCGGTCCATCAAAGAAAAAAACACCTCATCACGAAAGTTGAACCTGCAACCTCAATGCAGATTGGTTCATCGCAAGCAAATCACGGAATTTCAACCTCGTTGGAAGCTTGCAGTGGCCTTGCAGAGGCTGCACCTCTAGGGCGACGCCAGTGGTCTACTGACCCCTGCTGCAGCCCAGCTCGGCGGCAGATATGGCTGCGGTTGATCTGGATGGGGTCGGTTCTTTGGAGGGAAGTCAAGGCGACGATGGAGCTCTGCGACTGACAGGAGGGCTGCCCTATGAGTACAAAAGCAGTCTGCTGGAGAAGGTGAAAGGAGCATGTAAGCGTGTGGTCCAGCTAGCAGCCACGTTTTGTTTGTGTCGCAACTGAGTGCTTCGGTCTGGGCTTGAAGTGCATGTACGTAAGCAAGGCTGGCTGGCCCAAGTAACGTGGGCTTGATCTCCATTGTCGGTGGTGCTTGCACGGTTATATTTGTGTGAATCAGAAAGGTTGCTGTCGACGCAGCCAGCAGTATATTCAGGATCCATTCTTCACCGCTGCAGGCACAACAAAGGCGGAATCTAACATTTGCATGCTTCACGCACTTGGTCCCTTGCAGGCATGCACCTGATGTTCAGGTGGGTGATTAGAATAGTTGTCAGTCACTCCTGTTACAGGTTGTGTATCACAGTACTGTACGCTGAAGATGTTAGCTGAGGCAGCAGCACGTGCGTATGATTTGGTGAGTGATTGCACGTAGTGCGGCTTTCCATGCACATCGATCTATCCATGGGGCAGAAATGCGTAGTGGGCCTTGGTAGTGGCTCAGGTAGTATGGGATGCGCATTAAAAGTGCATCATATGCTGACATGTCTAGGGAGGGACCATAACCCTGCTACTGGCAATGAAATTGTTGCATACGTTTTCAAGTCGTCACCAATACTAAAGCTGCAGACGTGGACCACAGTGCAAACTGCAGAGGCAAGGGCTGCACCACAGTGTAAAGAATTTTGCAGTTAGGGCGTGGGCTTCAACAGTATCTACTGAGTGCGTCTAAACAAATGCGCTTGCCGCACGTGGAGCTGATGCATGATGCCACTGCAGCTGTTGGCGGAGACTGGTGCATGTTCTAACCTTGCCTTTGTTATCGAAGTGATCATATTTTGGCATGCACGTTCGACTTGCGCTCACCAGTCGCCAACAGTCATAAACACACCATATTTGCCCGCTGGCGCGCAAGGTTTTGTGCACACCTGCCGACCCTGGGTTTTGCGAGTCACGTCCTGCCTGACCAACCAGAAGCTGTTTATTTCATAAAGTGATGCCAAGAGTATCTCTGCGTGCCTGAGAGCACACCTGCGGTTCCAATCTGGCTCTGATGCTAATCATTGCTCTCTGTTGCCCACACTGCACTTGCAGTGCATTCTGGGTGGGTGGAGCTTTCACGCCCTTCATCGGTAAGCAATGGCAGCGCCCCGGCAGTCGCCTCACTGAGTTCTCTGCAGCGCTGGCGCCACCAATGTGTTGTGGAAGTCAGGGGAGCGGCACTCCATAGGTCCTCAAGCTATTGCTGGAATTGCACTTGTGGCCAGCAGGCAGCATTTGCCTGGGTCGGTGTTGTAGATGCGGACATCATTCAAGCAAGCACAGAGCGAGCTATGCAGTTGATGTTATACATACACTATGCTAATGCTGCCCGCTTTGAATCATGGGGTCAGGGCCAGGGCTAGGGATGGAACAATGGGTACGGTTTGAGTCAGGGTTAGGTTTTGGTCAACATGGGGCCAGAGCTAGGGTGTACATAGTTTGTTTCTTGGCTGTCGTAAGGAGGGCTGCACTGCTCAACTGAAGTAGGTACGCAAGCTTCAAGTTGAAGTATGCAAGCGTTCAGTTGAAGTACAGCACAGGGACTGTCTGCGATCGCAATTGGTAACCTGCTTGGTATCATAGGAGGGCATGCGGTCTTGCTCACAACTGAGCTTGCCATTGACCACATCTTGTGAGTCTGAGTGGAATTCCATCAAGGCATGTGCATAGCCTCAAATATGACGTCACGTATGCTTTGGCTGCTGTTGGTTTGCAAAGCACCTTACTGCTGCCATCACCCGGGTCCTGATTCCACCCTGACCCATACCATTCCCAGGAACTGATGCTGAACTTTGTTGCGCACTCAGACTACCCTCACTACCCGGCCTTGGCAACACATACAGTCCTGACGCGCTTGTGTGGATACCCCTACCTCAACACACCCTCAATCCAAAGAATGCTTCCCCTTCTCACCTAAAAAAAACTGTTGATGTGTCCGTGGCGGCATACGCAGTGCTGGCGCTGCTGTACGGCATTGGCGGATGGGTGGGGAAGACCCTCACAGGCGCAATCGCCTTCATCATAGTGTACCCGTATGTGGTGCGCGTGAGGGAGTGGCCCGCATTTCGGCGCGCTATTCCTGGTGCGTCATGAGTTGAAGTTGACACCTGTGCATTGTCAAAGTGCTGCTGATGTACTATAACAGGTAACGTTCTTGGTGTGCAGGTCATCCTGGATGCATTGTGATTTGTTGTTGGTGTGCAATATCCTATCGTACATGAACAGAAGCAGTGCGTCCTGTCGTGCTCACTGAATGCCGGGGCACGAATTTGCCAAGTCGAGGTGATTCAGACTATGCTTCCAAGAAGGATGTTGACATGACGTCAATATCATCATCAACGCGCAAAACACACGCCTGTATCTATACTTTCTGAACACGCTTCTGGTGTGTGTATCCTGCATGTTTGTTGCCCACTTTGAGGTCGTTTCGTGTCTGCAATTGCATGTTTGATCACTCCCCTGTGCTGTGACACAAATGTGATGTGGTATCACTGATGTATATAGACCTGGCCTCCTCCCGGTCTGAATGTCTGGATGCCAGCGTGCACACTATGTACCCTTTATAAGTCCGTAATTGTATAAAGGCCATGATCATTCTCCAATTTGAAAAATGCAGAGGAGATGCAACAAGACGATGCACCAATCGCGATTTCCTCTGGCCCTGCTTGCGCTGCCTTTGTGCCGGGCCTTCAGGCTGGGGTCAGCACTACCACCGCCAAGTCGCATATCACATGGAGGCCCCCCATGAGGTTCTGGCAGGGGTAAGTCACCCGGTCACTTTGACTAGATGTAGGGTTAGGTAAGGGCAAGGGTTAGTGAGGTTGGGCTTACTACACTTTGTCTACTTCAACATTTTACCCTGCACAGGGCCCGAATAACCCCTTTGCTCTGTGCGCAGCCTGCGGTCCGGTTGCAGTGCTGTGAAGATCAATGTATCGACGACAAGCACCGCGGAGAGTGCACGAAGTGCAGGACGTTGCGTTGTCACTAACACCGGATTGAATGCATGTTGTCATGGCTGCAAGACTGGCCCACGCATCCAGTCTTTTGTGTGTTAGCGGACTTAGCATGGCATCGTCATCATGGCAGCACGTGCAGAGACCCATGGCATCATCTTAGGGTTAGGGTTATCGAATGCCATCTGTCTCAAACATACGATTGCTTCACTGGTGGCCTCTACTATAGTGTTATGCGGCCAGACTGATTTTGCATGGGCAAAGTAGTGAGTGCGCAGCCTCGTTTACAAATACGTCGCCAATTGAGTATGTGCAATGGATTTTGCACATGTGGAGCCAGTCCATGTATCCCATCGCATTATCCCATCGTGATGCTTGAGCAATTGCTTTAATTATGTCTGTGCATGTGCACCAGTGTATTAATGTCATGCCATTGCTGGCAGAGGTGAGAAAACTAGCACACGCACAGACAGACACCCCGTCCTGTGGGGTGTGCGTTTACACTGCTGCAGCCGTGGATTGAACTGCTACCTCATAATACACAGCCTAGACACTGCTACTCTGCCCATTGCTTAGCGCAACTTCAAGAACAGCACGTAACAGCCTGGTGACACCCCAGTGTCCCCACATCAATGGCCGCAGTTTGGCGATGCTCGGCGCTTGCTGCTCTTGATGCTCACGTGTGCTTTGCTGCTGGTCATGCTCAATGCCTAGTCTGCTTACAATCATGCGCCTTTCCTGATGGTGGTGGTGATGTGCCTTTGCTGCAGTCCAACGAAGGCCTTACGCCTGGGACACTCATGTGCTACCACCCGCATGGGGTCCTGTCTTGGTAAGCCCCCTGATTTCGTCCAGGGTATTGTGGTCAGATCGCCTTCAGAAGTATCATGTGCTTCAGCTGCAGCTCAGCCGCAGCTGATGAGGTGCAGTTGTATTTCGTGTAGATCACTTCGCCCATGTAAGCAGGCAATGTATTAGCCGACCTTTCGTGCATCTGGTTACATCGAGTCCAGACTAGTTTCGCTTGCTTCGACAGCATTGAATCGGTTGATGAAGCTCGCCCATGCTTGCTGTATTGCACAACTTGCTGCGGCACATGACAGCGCATACAGCGGTTGCTTCCCTGCAGCCTTTCACTGCATCAGACACAGCCCTTCATGTGATCTGTTGAGGTCGCAGAGCTGCAAAATAATTGTACTGTTGTAGCCAGCATCAAACTCAGCTTCACATGCCTTGCCGGCCTCGCTGACTATACGTGGAGCACGAGAACGAACGCTCACTCACCAACAGTGCAACTTCGCTCAGAGGCCAGCCGCTGATGTCATTTCATCCTTGTCCCGCACGATGTGATTGTTCATGCAGGAGTTTCATCCTGAACGGAGGCTTCAGGAAGGTGAGTCACTCAGTCAGTACTTGAGTACCAGTATGCTGGCGCCACAATCGATTCTGTGCACCGATGCCTCCTGCCATTAGATCTGAGCGCAGCTGCTTCAATAAAGCTGTCACGTGTGCATGGGGCGGACATGCCGAGATGCAAATGATGAGGCTGTTTGTATGAGAGAAGGGCAGCGTATGCTGCCATGCGTTGAGTACTGTGTCAAACATCAGTGCTCAGCACAAACGACATTTTTCTGCTGCATGTCGTTCTCAATGAATTCAGGTGCTGAATGTGGTTCTGCGCTGCAATAATATTGACCCCGACATTGTAGCTTCGTCGGACGCCATGTGCACACAAAAGCTGGGCTGTTGTTCCTGTGTACTCAGCAGGTGATTGTTGTGGGAACGTGGAGCGCTTGGGCTATATACTTCAAGAAAGAAGTATACATGCAAAATAAAAAAAATGTGTATATCCTGCTTGACGCGAGGCATTTGTGTCAGCACTGGGTCTGATGGCTGTTGCCGGTTTATGGCACATGAAGAAATTCTATGAGATTCACGCCATTCCTGCGTACCTCCACCTGCGCGCACAGGGCATTTCATTGAGTACAAATGCCTAATTCATCACCTGTGGCCATGAACTGGTCTTGTGCATGCATGCGCCACTGTTGACAGCATGATAGCGATATACCTCGCCAGCTTTCAAAGTTTTGCCCTGCACCCTCAACCTGCAGAGTGCATACACGTCGACAATTCACAGTATGATGTGCTGCGGAGGTGCTATCCACTGACAGAGCGGGGCCTGTGCTGGGGGGGTCATTTGCAGCTCAGGCCTTTTTCACTAAAGAATCTGCTTGTTTTCAGCGGTACCCACACTACGTTGGCGTACATACCCCGCCTTCACTCATCCTCAGCGCGCAACTTCAAGCTCATCTTCCACATGCAACATCTTCTTCAGCACCACCTATCTCCATCTTGCCTGGCCGCAGGAGTTTGAGCCGGGCCTGGGTCTGGTCGTGGATGGCCTTTATCATGCGCCTTTCTTCCGCTGGTTCATCGCGGACTGGACCAAGACCGTGCAAGCCGCCAACAAGCCCAACTTCCAGAGGCTGATGAAGAGCAAGGTTCGTCTGCTGTCATACTGCTTGCTGTGTGCCACTTTGAGCAAGCGCCGTAGAGCACTGGGTGACGGCCTCAAACCGGTAAAAATACCCACCGCATTGTTAATAGCCTGTGAATCTTACAATACTTTTTTGCCACTTGAGTTTCCCCTCCGCAATGGATGACTCGGGGACCACGTTCAATGAGACTTCCGAGAGACACAATAGGTGCTGCGAGGCTGGGAGCAGTGCTGCACATACGATTCAGATCCCCATGCCATCGGGCCTGGCGCGCCGCGCACTGCTGGAGCGCTATTCTCAGCGCCCGGTGGTGCATGCCCCCTCTTCAAGAAGGAATGCGTGAATCGCGGCGTCTTTTTTGCTTTACGGCTTGAGTCGCCAGCGCATGCCCCTGCGCACGATGATGCTCAACACTGGTGCTGCATGCATGCATTCCGCTGCATTGTGACATTATTGGTGCAGGCGTTGTTAGGGCTGATCCCAGGAGGGCTGGAGGAGGCCACGATATCTTGCAAGGGAAAGGACAGGTACCACGCACACATACATGACTTTTGCCGCAGCTTTCCGCAATCCTGCACCTTGGCACTTCTTGGCAGTAGCTGCTATTTCACAAGGAAATTGTGGTCGAAAATTTGAAAGCAACTTGTCTTCTTATGTATTCTGCATCAGCACCAAGGAGGACATTGTGATATCTTTACGTTGGCAGGTACTGAAGGTTAATCACTGTCTCTTTGTTTGGTAAGGTAGCTGAAGCTCAACTCTTGCTGATGTGAAGAAGTGCGCAAGTGCAGTCGATGCTGCTCAATTGTGACTTTGTGAGAGCTTGCCCCGCTGCTGAAGATTTGCTTAGTACACGCGTCACACCTCCTACGAAAGGGTGCCTCCATGCTTTCACGAACCAGCGCTTGTGCTTGCATTCAATACAGCCATTCTTTGTATGCGCGCATAGTGGTCATAGTCACATTGATGATCCACTGGTAGCAAAACCGAACGGAAACTATGCTGTTGTGTTGCTGTTGCAGGGTGTACCTAAAGGCGCGGAAGGGCTTCATCAAGGTGAGGTGGCAAACTTCAACTTCAACTCCCGTATGTGGCTACCTCTGCATTGAAGTGATGCATGGGGCGTACCCTTTTTGAAGGAAATAACTGCTTCCAAGTTTTGTTTTCAAGTTTTTTTCTTCAAACTAGGTTGCACCTCTTGTTCCATACGGCAGGCAATCCATGCCAATGCTGTCAGGAGGAGTTGGTTTGCCCTCGGGATCAAATGCTCACTTGAGAGAGCATGGTAAGAAACTTTTGCGTTAGGATGGAGCTCACTGTACATGGCACCAATACTTCAAGTCCTGAAACGTGTATGCATGTCACACCATGCCACATTGTGCATTGTCTGAACTACAGCAACTCTCTCACGATGTACATATGCTGAGGCTTGGGACAACGAATTGTACGCGGACATGCGCATGCAGTGACTATATGCCAGTGAACGACATAGACAATTCTATCAACAGGTATACGCGGTGAAGCCTGAGGAGCTGCAGGCAACTTTTCACGCAGATGTATGACAGCCTTTTTCGGTTGTGCAGGAACCGCCTCGTTTGGAGCACGTGGGAGAGTTACATTGATGATGTGGGTGACAGCATGGCAGCAGCTGCCCGATTGATTGTTGAATTCATAGTGTACTCATACATACCATTGCTCGTGCCCTACCCTACTGTGTGCCTGCAGTATGCGCTGGAGTTTGGGTACACGATTGTGCCGGTCTACTGCTTTGGCGAGTGCGACACCTATCACAACCTGCAGGTGAGATGAGGGTAGGTATGCATACTGAGGAGGCATGCATGTACCCTGACACTCATCTTTTAGTCTTGTGGTGTGGGCATGGGAAGAGCACACTGTGCACCAGACAAACGCATCAGGCACGTCGCGCCTCTTTTAAATCAGCTTACAGCAAGCTGAACGCGGGATGCTAAGGCGTTGGTGATGGACGTTGCAGTCCACAAACAGTGCAGCTGTCTGCACTGCAGCTTTGCAAGTGATCTGATGGTCGTGTGTGCCCTTTCCGTGAGCCACTGTGCAGCTCCAGTACTGTGAGTGTGTACCCAGGTTCAAATTGTCACACTTCACACTCTTCACTCGAAGCTGTCTGGAGTCACTGTACCGCCCTAGCATCATGTCCACTCAAACCTGGCTGGGGTTCCCGCACACTCAACGACATCCTGAATGAGTTAATCGCCACTCTGATATGCCACTCTGTGCCTGTGCAAGTGCGCCATAGGCCTGGATCTCCCTTGCGCTGATCGTGATTAACACACGGTGTCATCTGCAGGGCCTCTGGCGCTTAAGGTTGTGGCTCAACTCGCTCAAGATGCCTGGGGTATGCTTTTGGGGCACATGGTGGTGCCCGCTTCTGCCCATACCCAGCAACATCAACACAGGCAAGTATGTGTTTGAGTTACAGTTTTACGGAGTACAGTTGCAATGGTGTTGTGCACACGCACAGGCACCTCTGAGTACTCAACAAGCGATGCAGGCGGAGTGCAGTGCAGTTCTATCGACGATGCACACATTCAAAGGCACTTGTTTCAGAGTACTAAAAAAATTGTTCAGGGCACATCTGACAAAGTCTGCTTGCTTGCTACTGCTGTGTCACGCAGCTGCACTCTTACACACACTCCATCCATTTCATGAATCATGCTGGTGCGTCTCCAACGGGCACAAGCGGCACACCGACTTGAAACAGATGTCACTTGCAAACACGTACTTGGTGTTGCTTGCACTGCGAGCAGCTGTCAGCAGCTACAAATTCCTAAGATGAGGATCGTTTGACTTGACCGTTGTGCAACGAAGATCAAGGCACTGTCGGATGCCATTACCGCCAGTGTCACCACACTCACCAGCACCAAACACTCATCAGCTGCCGGCATGAGCTCGTTATGACCCCATACGCTGTTGCTGCATGATGATTGCTGCGACCTTTTTACTACCACGCAGTTTTCGGCAAGCCATTTCGAGTGCCGCAGATCGATCACCCCACCCCCGAGGACATCAACAAGTGGCACGCTCTCTATGTACAGGAGCTCAAGGTGGGCTCATTGTGCTGCACAAACACAAACAGAACACTCGGCCTCCCATGGGGCCTTTTCAAGCACGAGTCCGTGAGTACAGACACAGGGACGTTATGTAAAGCACTCATGAGCTTGTGTTGGCGACGGCCCTGAAACAGGCTTGCGTCTGCAGTTGTACGTTGAAAACGCACACAACGTGCTGTACGTTGTTTGTATGATGCTTTCAGTCGTGTGCTTCCAAGTAGGTCACAGCGGGCGCTGGGCGACCCACAGGAGCAGTACTGGTAATGACAAAGTTTGCCTCAGCTGTGCTCCAAAAGTGGACGAGTGTTGGTCTCAAACTTCAAGCTCGCCAATTTTGCCTTTGCCCTCTGCGCTTAGACAGTCTCAGCAGCAGCCATATAGCGTTACCACATGATGCGCACACCGAGTCTAACCACATGCAAACCCATGAACTTGCATGTACGAAGCCCGCATATTGTATGTACTATGTGGTACGTCGAAGCAGCGCACAGAGGCCTGCAATTGTCGGCATGTAGATGTAAGCTCGTGGGCCGAGTTACAGCTACTTGAGTACTTACAAAGAAGAGTTTTTCCCGAAAACCTCAAACTGTGTTATGTCACATACTTCGAAGTGTGCATCAAGAACATAATTGCAGACATGGTCAAACATCACGCATCACTGCCCGCAAGCGCAGCTGCAAGCAAGGCTGGAATTTTGGCGTAGAAGTATACCACCCACTGCCTGCAGCCACGAGCCACTTCACACGGAACTGTCGCACTGTCTTGCTTAGTCCATCACAAACCCTAACTGCTGGCGCTCATTCAACCCTACTTGCGGCCGTTTGCAGGCGCTCTATGACCGCCACAAGCACCAATTCGCGTCGAACCCGAACCAGGAGCTGGAAGTGTGGTAGCGTTGCGATAATAATGTCATACAGTCCACCCCCTTGTTAGAGGCACATAGACTGTTGCCAGAAGTACAAAGTTTGGTAAACCCACCATGACAACGGCAAGCGGTGAAACCAGTACAGCACAAGTGTAAGTACAAGCGGCACTGTACAGCACGCGAGGCGACGTTTACATGACGCAGAAGCAAATGGAATCATATGTAATATCCACAACGCGTGCTAGCCTTTGCTGGCTGTTGTCAATGCTCAACAAAGCTTAAGGGTTGTTCATTTGCGCACCTGGTAGTGCATCATCTCTGATGGATGCATCAAACACGTTGTGTACGATTTACGCAAGAATATGGCTAATGCGGTGGTTCACCACCTCTAAATAACTCCAACCGCCAATCTCTTCAAAGTCCAAGCATCCTGACGACAATAAATATTGTGAAGTGCATTGCAATCACGCCGTTGTTGCTGCCAAGTGCAAATAGCAGTGCCTTGGCACGAAAGCAAGTGTGTGGTTTAAAGATCCTCGCTCACAGAACTGAAAGGAGCCTGCAGACGCACATACAACTGCCGGAACGGTCGGCGAAGCGGAACCGATATGCAGCGCACCAGTACCGAGCGCCGTATGCACAGCGGCAGTGAACAATGCGCGCTGCACCAGGCACAACTCAGCGGACTGACGTGACATTACGGCGAGGCGCCCGTGCTTGCGCTGCGCCTGTGAAGCGTGTGGCGGAGCGTGCAACGGCGGTCGCATGTGAATTTGTAAAATTTTTGCTGAAAGCTTACCCATCAGATGCTCACCACTCCACACGAAGATTGTCTGGAATTTGACTTGCCATTTGTTGTTTGGTTCACCTGCACCTTCATTCGGGTTAAGTGGGTCAGGGGTGTGATGGCGATATCAGCCGCTACTGTAGTGGTCGCTGGAGTGTTTACCAGCAATGTGGGCGCCGAAAGATTGAAAGCGCAGCATCATTCTATTAGCATTGCCTGGCGGTGGTCCGAGGTGCATGACCATGCGTTTGTGTGATGAGCCTTGTAGCGCTTTTGTTGTGCAACACACATTCAGCGGTGGTGCTCCTAGCTGTGTGCGCCTGATCGCCACCTTGCGCACACGGCCTTTGTGCAAGATGGATGCGCCTCAAATGACTTGCGCGTTGGCACAGTGGCTATGACGCCGCGTTCACACCCTTCGATGTGAACGTCGCGCTGGTCCACCGCAGGGACGTGCACTGTGGCACGCGTGCCATGCGTGGTGGCCTGCAGTGCTGCCTCATAGCCGTGGGATCCGTCGCTGGTGGTGAGTGGTGCGTGCTCCCGTGCGGCGCTTCGGCGCTTGTTTATCATAGAGCCAATTATGGTGCCTTCGGCATACTGATGCCGATGTTGGTTATAACGTTGTATATAGCTGGGCGATTTGCGCGCCATCACGACACGACGTGGCGGACGATGTGGCTCCGTCGGCTAATGGCGCGCCGTCGCCAGTGCCACAGCTGGCGCAACTTGAAGGTGATGCTCCGTCAGCATGTAGCACGCCACCGTGACCTCTGGTGCATCAGCCGATTCCTAGTCATGGTGGCAGACGTCATCGCCAATGACTTCTTCGTGGTTGACACAGATGCTGGTGCCCGCAACGCCGGCACCCTCCAAGCGGCGGGCCTGTGGGCCCGCCGCGCTAGCGCAGGAGGCAGCCAAATACCAGCAGCAGAGGCAAGAAGAATGCGGCCCGGATGGCGGCACACTGGTCATCACATGCGGCAGCAGCGGCGGCACCCCCGTGCATGACTCTAGCAATCCCCCCACGTATACGGGGCCCCCATACTAGCCCAAACTGAGTATGTAGACCTCTTCTGTGAGGGTGCGGGCACACACGGCAAACCACGCCAAGCACGCCTGTTGCTGAAGCAGCACACACGACGACTGTTGCGACCGAGAGACCTGCACATCCGCAATCCTCGGACCTTCCTCTTCAGCGCATGGCACGTAGCACTCATCATCAAAACGGAGGTGATTGCCAACATCAAGTTCTGGCTGCATGCCACAGCAGCGGACAGGGAGGTGCAGCAGAGCAGCTGGCACCTGAAGGCGGCGCCACATGCGGAGCGCATTGACGTGCGCGCAGCATTGGAGGTGGTGCCGCGGCTGCGAGTCCGTCTTCGGGCAATTTCAGGCAGCAGCTGGGTCAGTGCCATGGACAATGTTTGAAAACGGCAGGCGCGCTACGCGACCATCAGCTAATTCTACTGCTTCGGACAGCCGTTGCTATGCTGCGATGATCAATCCGGCCACCATCGCGCGCGTGGCTTCACTGGTGTAATGGAAGAAGTCAGCCGCTGCAGCTGGATAGTACCTCAACGTGAGGTGCGCGCGCTTTGCACGTGGGCAGCGCACTGAACTTTTGTTGATACACTGTCCGTCCGGATATCACACACCAGGGGTGCGTAGATGTCAGCCGGATTGTTCGTGCACCATATCAACAGCTGGTCGAAGCAGTAGAAGAAGCTGATAGCCGCGTGGCGTGCCTGCTGTTCAACGCCAGAACTTCTGTGAAAGTCGGGGGCGCAATGCAAGCCAAGGATCATCACACTGTGGCACGTGCAGCGAGTCGCTGAATCAAATGCAAAAAGAAACGAAACGGGGACCTCACAAATGCCACTCGTGAGGATGCTATGCATCGTGCATAGCAAAGGCACCTCAGTGCAACATTGTGCATTACATAATCAACACAGCGCAAGAAAACAGAGGGACACACCCACAGATGGCGATCGTTTTGATTAGACAATCCATGCCCAGTCAATACATTGTTGTGCAAGCGGCAGAACCAAGACGCAGGCTTGCAGGTGGCGGTAAGTGCTGGGTGTGAGGGGCCCTATTGAGGTACACATATATGACCTCTCAAACAGCACCTCAATCATGCGCTTGATGACCTTGAGTTCGGGGGGAAAATACACACAGTTGGCTGAGCACTTCCGCCACTACACTAGCTGCTGGTGCCAGAGTGCCTTGCGCGGCGTATACATGATGTGCAAGATGGCGGCCTTTATGTAGATGCGCTTGTCCTCCTCCACGCACTTTAAGTTCTGACTCTCCTGTTGAGGGCGCGTCAGCAAAACAGAGAGAGTCTATCTGTGATGTGAAACGCCTCATGGCAGAAAAATGCAGGGCAGAGAGGCCTGGCCATGGCAAGGTCAAGTTATACTATGCCCTGCACTGCGTGGCACCCGGGCTTCCAGAGCACAACCTTTTACGCCCTGCAATCAAAACGCAGCTTGTCAATGTTGTGTGCTGATGATCTGGCTTGCCCACAAGTCTTCCTTGCACAGATATATGCTTGTAAACCGCAGACATGCGGTTGTGGCATCTGAAACTACTGAAATAGAGCCAAGGCTGGCGCAAGGCAAAAGCTGCGGCTAAGGGCGTGGCACAAAGGAAAAGCTAAACCCTAACCCTAACCCTAATGGGCGCTGCATGTGCTGCAAGCACCAGCATGTGCTCACACACCACGCTGTGCTGCCTAACTGTAATGCTAAGTGCTGTAAGCACAAAGAATATCCGCATAACAAAGACTCCAATAAACAACACTTCAAAGCTGCACTACGTTGCAAGGCGGAACACTCGCGCTTGCCTCAGTGCTGCTGCACTCCAGCATCAGCACCATGATCTGGCGATCGATAAAAGACAGCATTGCCAGCGAAAATTCCATCTCCAAGTACTGTGCACACATGATGGTAGATGCCCGCGAAGCACCGACACCATATGTGGTACAGGAGCTACAGCAAGGCACCATGCCCAGTGGGACAAGCATGATAGCACGTACAAATCCTTCTCGTAGCTGAGTGCGTACAGCACACGTCAGTGCCAGAGATCACTATGGACAACCAAGAGACTCGACTTGAAGCCAACAACTGAGGTGTGCGGCCAGTGCACCTGACGGTGGAAGGGTCGCTATGAAACGGGACGCAACCTGCATGAATGTCGGTGCTCAGCAGGAGACCCAAACCTCAATCAGAGCTGAGCTCAATCACAACATGCGCTTAGCTGTGCGCTATCTGTAGCTATAAGGCGAAAAAATAAACTCTGAAAGCACAGTAGAAGGGCCAGCAGTATGAGTAGAGTACAACAGACGCAACTAGCCAACAACACCACTACTGCGCCCTCACCTCAGAGCTGGCCATCGGGATGGTGGCATTGTGCGTGGGGCACGTGAACTCTAAGTTGAACCCCCAAACAAGTCCATGTCCTTCATGGTGGCCTCCCTCCCCCCTCCCCACTCACCACCCTGAATTTGCCGCACGCGAGGGGATGCAGGATGCGCTCGCCCACTTCTTCGGGAACATTGAGGCACCGAATGTACTTTTTATTAATTCTCGCTCAGGGCGCGAAAAAGCCCAGATGATTGGCATCTAGCTGTAAGGAATCTACATGTCGTATGACAGTCTGAAAGTGTCGCAACGACAACCACTCAAACGCCGCCGCCGCCAAATGGCATCTCGGGGTCCTCCCCTACGTCCTCCTCCATGTGCCCCCCCCCCCTGGATTCTGCCATGTGTGTCATGACACGGCCAGAGTACGCCATGTGGAGCGCTGCCGACAGTGCCGAGCGTAAGCGCGCCAGGGCGATGCCCTTGAGAGCTTTAGGGCGCGCTCCTCCGGGCACTGACATCCTGCTGGCATACTCCGTCGCCACAGCCTCCAGCAACTTCCGCCCCTGCTCCCCGATGCTGCCAAATGACCCTATTGCCAATGTGGCAAGTTTGTAGCAATTCTGATCATAATGACCAGAATAGTGGGTAGTCTTGGCGGCCTCTTGGTCGCGGCAGCATCGCTCGGGGTCTGCTGCAGTCTTCGCCGCCCGCGACGCCACCTGTGCCTCGAAGCAGGCAACGTCCACCATGAGCGGTAGGTGGCGTGTCGGGTCGTCGTAGCCGGTCACCGGGAAGGCGTCGGCAGGCAGCACGATGTCCATCCTGCGACTCCCCGGCGGCCCGGCGGACCCCAGAAACGGCGTGTAGTCCTCGTCCACCAGTCCCGTTTTGAGGTATTGCCGCAGGAGGCGCTGCGTGGCCCTCTTGACGCTATTGTGGACAATGGTGTCGTGCGCCTTGACGCGTGGCGCTTGACACAGCCGTGCATGCAGGGTGCCGCCCGGCGACTTCCCGCACAGCTTGCAGCCTGCCGTCTGCTCCTCTACTCCGATGGCGCGTTTGACGGCCAGCTGCCAGGATAGGCCATCGAACAAAGCCGTTGTGGAGTACATGGGCTCGTTGAGGAATGCCATGCCGATCGAGTGCATGTGGCGCTGCGACCGGAATCGAGCAAGTGCTTGCGTGCGTTGCGTGCCCTGCGGCAGCTGTTGCAGGTCCGCCTCCACCTTATCTGCAAGCTCGGTAGCGACGGCATCTGCAAGCGCACTCTGATTGGGGCGCTTCAGGCTACACTGCAACTGCAGAGCACTGGCGTCAAGTACGCAAGCAGCATCCGCACCAGTGCCACCACCTGCTGTCGGCCGCAGCGGCGGCTGCTGCGTAGGTGGTTGCTGCTGCAGTGGCGTTAGCGCTGGTGGCAGTATATGTTCCAGCTCGTCACCTGTTGCTGCACGTAGAGATGTGGCAGCTGTGGCGATCGTCCGCATGAGGGGCAGGCGCGCCACCTCTGCTGCTGCTGCGCCTTGTAGCATTGCTGGTGTGGAACGCGCAGCGCCTGCATTGACGGCTGCCGCTGCTGCGTGCGCTGGTGCTGCAGCTGTGCCGCCTGCCGTTGCTGCTGCTGCCAGTGGTGTTGCTGCTGCCGCAGGTGTTGGTGCAGCACCTGCCGCATTGGCCGCTGCCACCGCCATTGCCGCTGTCGCAGCCGGCACGGTTGCGGCGCCGCCTGCCGACGCTGCTCCTGTTGCAGGTGCTGCAGCAGCCCTTAGGCTAGTAGGGCCTGTAGCAGCTGTATTGCCTATGCCCGCAGCCGCTGCTGTTGATGCTGCAGTTAGTGATGCCGCCGAGGCCACTTGAGGTGCAACATGTGCTGCCGCTGCTGCAGCAGCCTCTGATGCTGGAGCAGCTGCTGCTGCCGCCGCTGCTGCTGCCGCCGGAGTAGTTGCGCCGTGCGCCGCCGCTGCTGCTGCTGCCACTGGTGCCGCCTGTGCTGCCGCCGCGGCCCCTGATCCAGCGGCAGCTGCGTCGTGTGTTGCCGGAATGGCTGCGCCATAAGCGCGGCCAGCCGCTGATGCAGTTGCCGCTGCCGGAGCGGTCGCGCCTCCACTGGCAACCGCCGCTGCCGCTGTAACAGTTGCCGCTGCTGATGCTGCTGGTGCTGGTGCTGCTGCCGCTGCTGCCGGTGCCGCTTGTGTTGCCGCATCCTCAGCAGCGTTGTCTGCAGCCGCTTGAGGAGCCGCCTGCTGCAGCACCCCCGCCCATCCAGAGAGTGCTGGTTGCAGCGCTTGCAACGTGCCCGCCACATACGCAGCATCAGCGATGTCGCAGGCGCTGGTAATGCCAAGGCCGCCATGCCGTGTTGGGAGTCGCGCTTGCTGTAAGGCTGGGCCGTGCGCTGCCAGATGGAAGTGGGCCCCACTTTGCTCAAACTGGCGCCAGGTCTGGCCTGGTGGTTGCAGGCCCATTGAGTGCTCAAGCACCCACTGCGTGACCCGATCCCACTCCTTGGCGGCTGGCGCTGTCTGCGTAGTGGGAATGGTGCGCAGGCAATACGTCATGCGAGGCACCACGCAGTAGCGCAGTAACCTGAACATAGCCCTCGGAGATGTCAGGCGCGCGCATCGCTCTGCAAATCGAGCCCCTGCCCCGCCTGCACCCGCTTCCCTGCGCAGCCATGCGTCCACAAAGCTGCTGTGGCCCACCGGCACCCCCAGCAACACAGCTCCACGGTTCTGATTTTCATCCGTATCCCCCACTAGCTGAACGCCCAGCTGCTGCAGCAGTTGCCGCTCGTGGTCTGTCACCACATGCCCCCTGCCAGGCAGCGCGCGTGACTTGGTGAGGTTTAGCTCCAGCCCCACCTCCGCAAAGTGTTGTTTGAGCTGCGCCACCGCCTGTATGTCATCCTGAGTCAGCGTGCAAGCGCCTGTTCGGACGTTGGCATCGTCCATGTAGGCGCCCATCCGCCTCCGCGCGCGCTGCGCAGCCGCCGCCTCATTGAACCGTTTCAAGCACTGAGCAATGGCGCCGCAGAAGAGCATCGGTGCCGCGGGGTCCCCCTGCTTAAACCCGCGCTGAGACATGATGATGCGCGTGGAGCCGTCAACGTGCTGGAACAGCAGGCGTGGCCGAGTGCGAACGTATGTGCCGATGAAGTAGTCGAGGAAGTCCGGCAGCTGTGCTGCTACCCATTCCGCTGCCGCCAGGACGATCACCATGTTGAAGGCATTCTTGAGGTCCAGCATGAACTGCCAGTGACCGAGCTCATACGCGAGTTTGCCGGCCATGGCCGCTTTCTCCGCTCCTGCTGAGACGGCTACCCCATACTGCCCGTCTGGCTCAAGGAGCTCCGCCAGGAAGTCTTTGCGGTCTGCCACGTACACCGAAGTGCATAGTCGCTGCAGCACCTCGCCGCAAACGATGGGCCGCTGCTTAGCTGTACCATCTTCCTGTTGTTCTGCAAGTGGCGTCAGGCGCCCCGCGCCATGCAACTGCCAGAAGGCATCCGGCAGCCGCGCAGCCTCCCGCATAACGGTCTGAAGTTCATGTGCATGCAGTCAGGGACAGCATCACCGGTTCTGTCGTAAGAAACTTCAGCAGCAGCGTGCAGGCCTGAGAGGATACACGACACCGCAGCGTGCATGTGTTCACAATGGTCAGTGAAGCTTGCAGTGGGGAGGGCAATGGAGGACAGGCATGAGTTGACAGAATGCTACTTCGTGTTTGAAGTCTACATGTGAGCTGGGGGATCAACTTAGGGCTAGGGCTAGGATTGCAGTGGCGATTGCGACATGGTGCGATATGCCTCCAATAGAGCGTGCAAGTATGCTACGTCATGTGCAGCACACTGGTACCACCGTGCCCTGAAATGACAAGAGCCTTCGAAGACTGGTCACGTCAAGACGTCATATTGGGCGCAGTCAGACCCACATCAGACAATTTGAGGCTGTTACGCCATACACTATTAGTCAATGCAAGTGCTATTGAGGTGACCATGCAAGTGGGCCAGCCAACTATGGTTACTCGGCACATGACACTGCTCCCATCGACATCAATGAGTACATCTGGCACGATTGTTCCACAGTGAGCCGCTCACGGGCGAGCAGAGCTGAGCATATGTTGAGAGGTCCATTTGAAAGCTCAGCAAGCACTGGCTGACAATCAACTGGTTTCATTCGTGGGTCACTTCTCAATTAACTCTACATGCTCTCATGAGTTGTGTCTGGGTTGCACCACCTCTGAATTTTTGGGGGGCGCCAAGACAGATGATCACTGAAGTAGAAGTTGTACTGTTCGCTTCGCGCTCTCACCTGCAGAGTGGTGACCTACAGACCGTACTATGTAGTGCGTCTGACCCGCAGGCTAGGTATCTCTGACGCAGGCAGTGCTTAGAGAATGCGTCCACGCCAGGCGCCACTTGTGGTGCTTGTGGTTGTATACGTATGTATACAGTCCTTGAAATCCTGTGTTGTCATGGTCCAGAAAAGACAAGGCGAGGAATTGACAAGGATGCAGCACAGCATGAATTTTTGCAGGGTGCATATGAAGACGCCGTCTTGGAAGTGGCAGAGCAGCAGTGCAAATGGAGGCACTGCATCTGAGATTCAAAGTATGACATTGTGATTTTACGACCCTACGCTTCAACAAATTGTCAACTGATGATCAAGAAAAGGCTCGATGACCAAAGCTCTATGACCAAAGTCGACAGCAAGTCATCCGTGGTATCGCTTAGAGTTTTCACCATCAGTACTGTAGCACGAATGTAGACGAAACGTCAAGGTAACGCAGACTCATATTGTAACCACGACTGACCAAGCCGAGGCCAATCATGTGACACCAGAACGTCCGCAGTAGCGGCTGGCTGCGGCGACTTTTAAGCACGTATGCTGACATATAAATGGGATGGGCTGCGCAGCTGCACCACAGAGCGTAAAGTAGCAGGACCGATGACTACTCAAAATGCAGCTCTTGTTGCATTTATTGCATCTTCAAGCCTTAATTTTTTATCTTTCATTTCAGTCTCTGTAAGGAATCCATAATTCAATTACCTGTATCTCGTATTTCAGATTCTGTCCAAAAGATATGGGTAACTTGGATTCCAATAAATATGATAGACAAAACAGGTATTATTCTTATTTATATGCGTCTGCTGTATTCATTTTTGGTACATTTGTAGCGATTTGGTTAGGTATTGGCGCTTGTATGCCTATTAGTAAAGCATTAACATTAGGTCTTTGAACGCTGGCGGTATGCTTTACACATGCAAGTCGAACGCAAGTTTTTAACTTGAGTGGCGGACGGGTGAGTAACACGTGAGAATTTGCACTTGACGAATTTGGAAAGATTGGAATTGGACTATGTCTTCAAGTCAGGCAACCGCTCAGCCAGAAACAACAGCAATGTGTCAACATGGTGGACAACGCCTTGAATACGCGGGTTGATCCGCTTGCCCGGGCGCCACCACAGCAACTGCGACGTCTCATTGAGGGTACATAGGTGTTAACATGGTAACAAATGTACCTGCATGTAGTACTGCTGCATGTTGGCAGGCCACGCAACTGTCCAGAGATTTGTAGCTAGGCCAGTATCCCGTCGTCAACACCTGCAATGCCACGCAGATGGTATTGCAAAGGGCAAAAGGAGTGCATGAGAAGCCCATGCATCTACGTTGGACGGTGTGGCAGATGCGCCGCTGCCGAGACTGACCCGGAGCAGCACAATGGGTGTGCTGCCTGGCGAAAGTCGTGCTAGCGATAGCGGTGCAACGATGTCAAGCAACGATCGTGTGCCCAGCACACCTGGCAGTGCCGCAGCTGCTGTCGCAGCGGGCGCTCAGTCTAGCGAATGCCCCAGGGACCCGACGGGATCACACTGGCAAGGCCTGCTGGGGGCGGCTGGCGCACTCGCGCGCAGGGTACGTGCACTGGCCCTTGCCCCCAATCGGGCACGCGTCACGGTGCTTTGCGCTTGGCCGACGGGTACCAAGCTTGGACCCTGCCGCACGTCACGCCGACTGCATATGCGGCCGGCGCCCAGCGACGCGCCAGCAACACAGACCCTGCTGGGCCGGACTTCCTGCGCACCGCTGGCGAGTCAGATGCATGACCTGACGGTCACGTTCAGCTTGCTCTCCCTCCGAGAAGAAGGTAATGACCTGGCAACGGTGTTTGACCAACTCTCCCTTAGGGAACCGGTCGTTGCCAGGTCGCCTCGCCAGCCAGCCGGGAAACGTGGTGAGTCAGACGTAACGCAGGCTGGTGATAACAGCACCCACGCAACAATGACCGAGACAGCACCTGTCACGGGTATGGTTGCCAGTGGAAAGCGCAGTCGACGCAGAGGTAAACACAGACGGCGGACGCAGGAGCGACAGGCCCAGTGCGACAATTCTCGTGCACCCCTGGCACCAGCCACCACACCGCCGAGGGGCGGTGCCTCTGCCCCCTCAGCACCAATATCCGGGCCGGCGAAGGTCACCACCGTGACGGTGGCGACCCGGATACCCTCAACCGTGTGCCATACAGTCACCGTGGAGGAGCAGCAAGACGCGCTGGCAAAAGCCACCAACTATGGTTTTTCCACTTGGCACACGGGCCTGCAGGCACTCCACAAACAGGCGCTTGGGGAAAACACAGCGACGCTAGCACGTGGTGGGGAGCTTCGCCCCGTGAGCAACGTGGGCAACGGCAACTGCCTGATTCATACAGCTCTACACGGCATAGGCAGCGTCGCAGTTGAGCACGGACTGCCGGCCCCAGCACTGGTGATTGCCATGCGAGAGGCACTGCTGGACGGGATGGTGGCATACGTCACGCAGGGGGCGGGCAAACAAGGGGCCAGCATGTCATCGATGCGTCAACTGACCGCGCATGCAGCAGCCCAACCTGCGTGTACACGTGAACAATTCGACACGTACGGGACACGCGCTCGCTGCCTCGCAATCGAGTACGGCACAAATGAAACGGACAGCGCGGACAGCGGGCACACGCTCCTGCTGCAACGCCTACAGGAAGAGGGCGTGTGGGGACGGCCCCTCGGTTTGTCTGTGTGGGCCATTGTTGCAGCGGTCTACGCGGTCTCGGTGACGGTGTGGCAGGCCGAGCCTCAGGCCACTGGCAGCACGCAAAAATCAACAGGGCTGGTGCTGGCACAACTGATGGGGCTGCCAGCGGTATTCGCACCGGTAACTCCAGCTCAGCCTGACTGCCATCTGGATGTGCTGTGGACGCCGCCTGGGCTATATACAAATGTGGGACACTTTGAACTGCTTGTCGCCCCTGCGGCAGCTCCGCCCTTGCCAACCACTATGACAGCGTCGGCGACCACTCAAGCTAACAGCACCCACATCACGGCTCCGAGTCGGACACAGCCCCGTACTGCGCTACAGTTGCCACAGCAGCCTGAGCCACTGAGGTGTCCTTTATGCACACTGGCATTTTGGCAGCTTGGTCAGAAAGAGGACAGCAAACAGCGAGGCAAACTGTCAGCTGCGAGCCGCATGGCACCGGTAGTGGCCCACTTCAACGGTGGTAGCTGCACGAGGTCGATGCTGAACCCTGAGGCGAGCACATCACACTGTCAGCA
Source organism: Tribonema minus (assembly GCA_017506865.1). NCBI lineage: Eukaryota > Xanthophyceae > Tribonematales > Tribonemataceae > Tribonema > Tribonema minus. Next base: position 11,918 of record JAFCMP010000047.1, on the reverse strand, counting down.
AAATCTGGCGGCAGCATACGCCAAGGGCATCCGGCAGCAGGTTGATCACGACCCATCCGGTGACCGTGCCCCTTCAGGCAGCAGTACCTGCAACACTGGGGCACACCATGCCAAGCGTGTGCAGGAGATGAGCACCATGTATGGTTGCACGGCAGAAGACTTCCTACGGGCGGTAAGGAAGCTGAGTGCATGCACAGGTGCCTGCGGTCTGGTCCATATGTCAGCCAGCGCGGGGCAGAGGCAATGCGCGCTGACCTCGCCATGCCACACGTGTCGACGGAATGGAAGCGCCCCCACGCGCGCACGCCCGGCAGTACCCCCGGGCCAGTCCGAGGGCGGGGGTGCGGGTAGCGACGGCGCGGCCGCGGCGGCGGGGGCTGCCGCAGCGACACCTCCAAAGCCACCGGCGGTGCCGGCTAGTGGCGCTGCCAACTCAAAGTCCAGCAAGAAACGCCCGGCGGCCACGGCAACCGGCGCGCAACGCCGGCGCCGAACGGCAGCTGCTGCGGCACCGCCTGGCAGCGCCGGCAGCCGCACTCAGTCTAACAGCCTAAGGCTGCAGGACAGCAGCCCCCCCCACGGGACGGCCGTGGGATGGGCGGACATGGACTTGGACCCGCCGGACGATGCCGCGTCACCGCCCCCCCCGACCACCACCACCAGTGGCAGGCCCTCAAAGCCCCAGTCACGAGCATCCCTGGCTTGGGACCTCTCGACGCCCTCGGTCGTCCACGCACTTGACCAGACCAATGAGGCGGATCTACTGCTGCTACGGTTCACCACGACTGCCAACCCCTTCCGCACTCAGCTGCAGTGCACCCAGTGGGCACGGCTAGTGGAGCACGCCACACGACTACTGGCGGACGCCACAGACAGTGCACGTGAGGCGGCACGGGTGCGCCTCCACCATGGTGCCGGGGCGTTTGCTCATCAGGTTTCTCAGACTCTAGTGCAGCGCGGCTACAGGCTGCTGCACCTGCTAGCAGCAATGGCCTTTGGTAGGCAACCGGAGGGAACCGATATGCCGCCTGCGGCCCGGCTGGCAGCGTTGCTGTCTGGCGACTTTGCGGAGCTACTGAGAAAGACGCTGTCAGCAGCAGCGGCGCTGCGGGCCCCCAAACCAAACAACGCAGCTACGGCGTCGGCACAAACGAACTTCGATGCCGACTGGACGGAGGCTGACTCCAGGCAGCAAACAGCATGATACAGCAAAGCAGCCTGGAGTCTATGTTCTTGAGCAATAGAGCTGCTGAGCTGCTAGTGACATCAAAGTGCAACCAACTTGCAGGGCAAACATCAGTGGGGCAAGCAAAGACACACCTGTGTAGACATGGCTGAAGAAGGAGAGTGAGCCTAATGGATATGGCTCAGCTCCAGAGGTCTTGCTGTCTCCCAGCCAGGATGGTCTCTTGTTGCTTGCCTTGTAGGTGCCTTGAGCACTTGTTGTTGAAGCGAAAAAGAGCCTTCCTCCTAGTTGCTGGCACAGGGCTTGAAGTTGAAGTACCGGTCCAGAGAACGGTCTCCCCCTTCCAGAGCTCCTGGCATTTCATGCTACTTGTAGCATAAAACAGAGAACTTGTATCATCCCTCTTCTTTAAAAGGGCCGCCGACCGCGGCGCCCACTAGACTGGTGCGCGGAAGTCGACGTTTTATGATACTTGATATTCAGCAATCCGCCTGCTCTGTCGCATCATAGCCAGGTTCTTGTCTTGTCTAGGTTTAGGGTGCGTCACCGTTCACCGTTCCTTCACGCCAAGCGCGTGAGCTCAACACGGCTTCAGGGTCAACACCGATGCTTCACCGCTCCTTCGCACCACGCGTGCGAGTTCAACGCGATTCAACATTTGCGCAGGCGTTTCTGGGGTCTAGTATCCCCGGTCTCGTGACTTGCAGCTGGCAAATCAATTTGTATGTCGGCCTTGAGCGGCTCCTCGGCGAGCTCGCGTGCCAGCATGAGGTTCCAAGATGAAGGTTCAGCTCGAGCGTCATCACGGTAATATTCGGCTCTGAGCTTCAAACGCTTCTCTAGAGGCTTTTGTCCTCGCGTGTTGGGGAACTCCACATCAAAAGTGAATTCTCCACGATCGCGCTTGGCGGACACAAGCCTAAGCAAGACGCCGCGGCTCCATCCGGAAGGGAACCGGTAGCGGAGAACTTGGCCAACGTAGAGTGGTCCAAAGTCAGTTGGCAAGCATGGACTCACAGTCACTCTTACATTAGCAGGCGGGTCAGCCGTAAGGCTGGAGTCAAAGGTAGGTTCTGGCTCGTTGCGCTGACGCGCTAACCTACGCAGTCTGTCGCGCACGCCTTCGGCCATGAGCTTAGCAGCCCGTACCTGAGAAGACGTTAAGTCCTCCCACGTGCCATCAGAGTAGCGTACACGCCAGCGGGACAGCGCGAAGTCACGTACCTGGCCCCACAAGTAGTCAGTCGAGTTCGGCACATCATTGACTTGCCGGACCACTTGCGTGCCGCAAGGGTATCGCAGCAATGCAGCATCTTTGGACAGCGTGCAATCTTCGCGAGGAAGGTGACGTTCAGCGTATGGGGGAACGTTACCTTGGTGCTTGAGCTCATACAAAGCATGAAAAGTGTCCAGTACCCATGGTGGTATGAACACCAGTTCTACAAGCTCTTTCTCGCGCACCCACTCTGAAGTAGTGCCGTTGCGCGCCAGCCACTTGTATGACCAGCCGCCGTCCTCGTCAGCTCTGCGGTCCAGTATCTGGCACAATTGCTGGTCAGGGTCCAGCTCTTGCAGTTGCGCGGAGTCCAGGAGGGCATGTACTCCCTCAATGTCAAGTCGCGCGGGTCTGGGGTGATATGGCTTCATGTTTTCAACATGCGCGGTGGTCTCGCGTATGCGCGTGCCCATGAGTTGGCATTGAAAAGAAAGCCCTGAGTCACCGTACGGAGCTACTAGCTTCCAGGGGCCAGTGAAATGCTCCTCAATGGCACTTGCGCGGCCGCGTGAAGGTGGTTTCTTGATCCACACATAGTCACCGACCTCCAAGTGTACAGTGCGTTGGATTTGGTCATTGCGAGCTTGAATGCGCTCAGCACGTTGCTGCAGCGCCTCGCCAACCGCCTCCTCAGCAAGTTTAAGATTTTCTTGCAGACGCTTTACCTCAGCATGTAGGTCTTGTGGACTTGCAACCTCAGAGGTCAAAGCGTCAAGAGGGAAGCGTGCTTCGCGACCATAAACACAGAAGAATGGGGTCAGACCCGTCTCCTCCCTAGGCGTGTTCCTGAGCGCAAATTGCACGGCATCAAGGTATACATGCCAGCGTGCCTGGTAGCGAGAACAGAGTCTAGCAAGCGCTCGCTTGACGCGCCCATTCATGTTCTCAACGACGCCGTTAGACTGGGGGTGATATGCGCTGGTTTCAATCTTGTGCACTTTAAAGAAGGTGCAGAGCGTGGTTATCAGCGCACTCATGAATTCTGCGGCTCTGTCAGACATCAGCTCTTCCACAAGCGCGCCGCACTCAAAGAGCACTCTTGCCAGTAGGGGTGCGGCCTCAGCTGCTGATCGTGTCTTTACGGGGAAAAGCCAACAGTAGCCTGACCTAGCTTCAGTGATGATGAGCAAGTATCGATGCCCTTCTGAGGAAAGGACGCCGACTTCGGTGTAGTCCACATGCAAGCGTTGCCACATGTGTGTAGATGGCATCAGTGCTTGCTTGTACCTGGCAGTGGACTGCGGTTTGGTTTGTTGACAAGGGACGCATGAGCGTACGTAGTCTCGGACGTCAGCGCCTAACCCTCTCCAATACATGCGTTCCAGCACCTTTGCGTGCGTGGCAGCAGTCGAGGGGTGTTGAGCACTGCCATCATCATGGCAAAGACGGAGCACAAGTGGCTTCAAAGCGTCGGGGACCACCCACTGAGTAATTAAGGTGCCCTTCTTTGACCGACTTGCCATGAAGTGCACGAGTAAACCGTCAGGTTCAACTGTGAAAAACTCTTGGTTCTGGCTGACAAATTTGGCAAGGCTAGGGTCAGGGGTCTGGCCTTGTGTTTCCAGATAGTGCTTCACAGATGAACAGAAATGGTCACTTTCCTGCCAACGCACAAAGTTTTTGCGTTCCAGCACAGCAGGTGAAGACTCTAGGCGTGAGTCAGACTCTCCAGTCTGGGTTGACATATTGTCATCTGAAGTATCTGCTTCAGCGTCTTCAGCTCCAAGGGCAAGGTCAGTGATTTCGCTAGTTTCGGTTGGAGCAGTTGCATCTCCAAGCGGCGAGAGTATCGCAGCGCAGCTGTCCCAAATGTGCTCAGAATACGAGCCCAATTTCATGCTGCAAAGCATGGAAACGAGGGGAGTGTTTTCTAGTTCTGGTTCACCTCCCTCTTCTTTGAAAAGCGCGGTGTGCACGCACGCGCTCTCGTGCATGGTATCACTGAGGTCATGTACCTCCTGAGGTGTCAATGTACCCATGCAGTTGCTCAGTTTTGTAGATATTTGTGCAGGTTTGTTAAATTTAAAAGCCGTGGCTCCTGGGCATGCCGTATAAGCACCTATACGGCCTAGAAATGCTGGTGAGTCTTGCAGTTGTTCATCATCAAAACGTACCCCAGACGGAGGTGCAGGTCCAGCATCGGTGCAGTCGGGCCACTGCTCGTCGGCGTGCTCGTGCTGCCTAGGTCCGATGATCTCCGTCATCTGAGGCATGCGTGAAGGGCAGTCTGCATTGCCATTGTCTTTGCCAGGCCTGTATACGACCATGATGTCGTATTCCTGGAGACGCATGGCCCAATGTAGCAGCTTGCTATTGTGATTGTTCAAGGTCAAGAGCCAGCGAAGCGCAGACGCGTCGGTTACGACGGTTACAGGTCTGCCCCAAATGTAACCGCGGAAGTTGTTCAAAGCTAGCACTACAGCCAGACACTCTAGTGCAGTAGCACCAAGTTTTGCGTCCTGCACTGAGTTAATCTTGCTGAAAAATGCCACAACTACCTCTCTGGCAGGTTTGCCGTCAACTGTGTTGACACGGCGCGTGCTGGCCCAGGGGAAGTCCTTGTGCCGTTCACGTAATTTGTCTAGTGGCACGAATTGAGATAGAACACCAGCAACGGCTAGCTTGCTTGCGTCTGTATGTACTATAAAAGGTAGGTCAAAGTCTGGGTGCATGATCACAGGAGCGTTTGACATGGTGTGCTTGAGTTTGGCCAGCGCCTCTTGGCGGCGTTTGGTCCACGACATGTCAGCGCCATCACGCGTACACTCGACTAGGGGAGCTGCAATATGCGCGAACCGATGTATGTAGCGCCTATAGTAATTGAAGCACCCCATGAGGACTTGCATTAGCCGTTTATCTACCTTGCCGTCCTTGCCTACGGGTGGCATCATGTCGACCATGGCTTTTACTTTGTCCTCACATGGCTTGATTCCATACTTGCCCACCTTGTGGCCTAGGTATGTAACTTCTTCGGCAAAGAGTTGGCACTTGTGTCTAGACACACTCATGCCGTACTCTTCCACGCGTCGAAGTACATCGTCCAAGTGAGCTATATGGTCTTCTAGATTCTTGCTGTGTACGAGCACATCATCAACGTACACGCACGCATGCGTTTGCCTGGCTGAGCCTAGGAGCTCATGCATGCATCTGGTGAATATACTTGGCAGGCACACCAACCCAAACGGCGCGACCTTGTACTCCCAGAGTGAGCCATCAGGTGCCCGGAATGCCGTCTTGCAGGTTGATTCTCTAGTCATAGGTATTTGCCTGTAACCAGAAGCAAAGTCTAGTGCCGAGAATATGCGTGAGCCCGAGCATTTCTGAACCAAGTCGTCCATATTGCCAAGCCCATACTCATCACGGCGTGTAACTCTGTTGAGCGGCCTATAGTCAACGCAGAAACGGACCTTGTCCTTCTGAGTCACCAGCACTGGATTGCTAGCCCAAGGACCATTGGCAGGTCTGATCTGTCCGCGTTTGCGCTCATTTTCAATGGCTTCAAATATGATTTCAGCTTCGCGTTCAGCCCACCTGCGTGCCCTGTCGGCTATGGGCGCTGCGTCGCCTGTGTCAATGTCCACGTCAAAACGGTCCGTCACCTTGGGGTTCTTGGGGTCCTTGGCAAAGGCGCCTCGTCGCCGGCGAAGCACCTCCATGGCGCGGTCATAATAGGTGACGCCGTGTCGATCGCGTTGCTTGAGGATGTTGAAGATCTCCCCGTTCTTGTCACACAGCACTTCACGTAGCTCCTCGTCTGTGCAAGTTCCCAGCGAGGCATTGTGCTCCTCTGCCACCTTGTGTCTGAATGCGGCTCGTTCCGCCTCAGCGCGCATGGCAGGGTCTGGTCTTGGCGAGTCGTGTTCTGGCACACACGAGGGCTGCACAGGTCTTGATCTGTTTACAGCAGGTGTATCTGGTGCGTTTTGCCCAAGGTGTCTCAACGCAATTCTTGTCAAGTTAGTCACAAGCTCCTCTTTGCCAATGTCTAGGCTGCAGATCATGTCAGGGGCCTCAATGACGCCCAGCACTGCACCTCTAGGCACAATTACTGGCGCAGTGGAAGTGTTCTCGACTAACATCCCTAGTGGCTTGTTAGGTGCTACAAAGTCCACCGTATCCATGAGAACGGCACCTCTGGTGGCCAGCCTGTTTGCCATCACTGACGCCTCTGGCGCGTCAGGGGTGAGTAGCACTTCAACAGGGCCTGTGCACTGTACTGGTGGATGTGACACTAATTCAATGGTTTTAGCGGTGTCAGCTTTAAGCACCTGGTCACACGTTGTGCGTAGCAAATAAGTGCGACTAGGCAAAGTGGGCCTCTGAGAAGACTTGGCTCTTGTAACACCCACCTTGATCGTGTTGGCAGCTGGGGGGTCTAGAGTCCCCAACTTAGCTTGTTCATGCATGGCAACGGCAGGTCCAGCGGATCCAGCGGGGTGGAATCGCATGCCATGTTCATAGGTGATGGACGAGCCAAATTTGCCAAAGAAATGTGACCCCAAGATTGCCTCATAAGGCAGGTCTACCACGTAAAAAGCGTGTGTGAATATGGTGTCTTTGAAGCGCACCTGGGCGTGCACCACACCTGAAATTGGCACAGACTTCTTGGCGTCTGCAAGTTCAACCGTGGTAAAATCACCCTCGGAGAGCGGGCAAATTGAACCCGGCGGCAACTGGTGTGCGCGTTCTGTGTTAATGAACTCGGCCTCGGCGCCGTTGTCCACTAACGCGTCAAGTACCAGTTCTTGTATGCCGTTACCAACTTGTGTGCGTATTGGCATGTGCACAAAGCCATTCTTCTTAGGTCTGCCGACTGCACGTGCCCTATGTAGAATCTTGGGAGGCTTGTCACGTGCTATGCGCCTGGGTTGAGCCTTGAAAACATCGGTAGCAATGCTACTAGCACTAGGCTGCTGAGCATCTGCATCGCTGTCAATGTCGCTCATTTCTCGCATTGCAACAGCACGTGGCGTCTCGACATGCGGCGCATGAGAAGCATGAGGAGTCAAAGGCTCTTCCTCATCTTCACCGTACGTCCAAGGCGTCTGCGAAACCGGTGCATCACTTCCAGGCCGAAATGATGCAAGTATGGCTTGGCCTACATTGCGTGTAAAACGCTGGAAGTTCCGCACGCAAGTACTAGCTAGGCGCAGTATTACAGGCAGATCAGGGCTGGAGTCTACCATCCATTCTGGCGGGGGAGAAGTGCGATCATGCACTACAACCTCACCTGGTAAGACGCCAGTAGCATCGCGAGGGCTTGGCCATTCCTCCGGCAAGGCGGCGACCGCGTGCAAGGCAAGCATGAGCGCTGACACGCAATTGGGTTGCACTAAGTTTGCAGCCCAGCGCTTCATCTGAGTGATGGTCCCGGAAGGATGTGGCTCAAAGTAGCCCAGCAAGTTCATGACCTGATCAACAGTCAAGACAAGGGCCTTATTAACTGGTCCTGCGTCTTTCTCACGTGGCTGATAAGACGAGGAGGGGCCCCGCCCAGGCTGGCGAGTAACAGGGCTAGGGAGCGGCATGTCAGTAGACAGCACGCCTTGCGTCGTGGGTTGCCTCGGATCCCAATAAAACGTGTCATGGGAGCAACCAAGATGTTCACGGACCGTACGTGGCTTGCTGGTGCGAAAGCGCTCATTGAGAATTGCATTCAAGCGTGCAAATCGTTCAGGCAACCGAGCAGCATTTGCAGCTGACACAGTATAGACGCGCTCACGTGAAGATGCACCATTAACGTCGGTCCCACGAAACTGCACCTCATAGGTGGAGTACCCCTTTGTACCCACGACGCGGCAGAAGTCACGCCATGAGCTTGATAGGAGCATCCTAGGCACGTTTTCGTTGATGACTAGAGCTGGCAGGCAATCGGCAGCAATCTCCGCAACATGTACAAGCGTGCGTGCTGCATCGCCTTCAATCCCCATTCCCGCAGGGGAAAACTCAACACAAGAAGATGTATTCCAAATCGCGTCTGGCTTGAGGTGCTTGAGCCTCTCGCGAACTTGGGGGCTAGATACATCTGCACATATGACCTCGGTGTCAGGGAAGAGTTTGCTGTACTCCTCACATGTACGCTTGCAGTTGTCTACCGCTAAGACCACCTGCACGTCAACGTCTGCTGCACGTGCGAACTCCTGCAACCCCCTATGTACACCCCCTATTCCACAGCACAACTCTGCCACCCGCAGCCGCCTTCTGTCCGAACGCCCCGCGTCGGCATCAGACGCCTCCTTAGTCTGCGGATATGACACGGGCGAAGTGGTGGAAGTAGGTGCAACGCATCTGGGGTCAGAGTCAGAAACGTCGGTCTTACCTGGCTGCGGAGTGGCAACATCATGAGTGACATCTCGCGCTGCAAGCGGCGCGCAACTGGTCGTGTCACTGGTGCCCAAACAGTCAAAGGTGCGCTAGTGTCAGGTGCGCATACTGCTGGAGCGTCACTGGCATCTGGAGCAGTCAAAGGTGCGCTGGTGTCAAGTGCGCGTACTGCTAGCTCACTATGCGCATACAAGAACGTGGCTAACATGCAAGTGCCAACGGTCTTGTCAAGCATGCGTGTAGTGACTTGTGTGCCGGCCTCAGTCGCCGCTGGTTGCACATCTAGCGCTTCTAGCACATCTTGCGTGGAGCTAGTGCAATGACCGCTGTGCCCAAGTTGCACTGGCGCGTCAACATCCATGAGTGCACTAGGCAAGGTGTGGAAAGCGGTGAGCGAACACTCACTTGTCTTGGCGCGCTTGGCGCGCAGCTCGTCGCGGCGCTTCTCCAGCTTGTCGTGGGGCCTCTTGGCGGCCTTCAGGCGCTCGATGCGGTGCTCGTACCATTCCGGGCACTCTTGGCAGTGCTCCCGGAGCTTGTTCTCTCCACCAAAGTGCTTGTGGCACCCGAAGCACTCGTCGCTGCTGGAAGCCCTGGCCTTGTCGCTCTTGGGCTTGGCCGGCTGCTTGGCAGGCTTGGCGGGAGCCATCGCCGCAGCCCTAGGGTGGCCCTCGTCCGAAGTGTCCATAGCGGCGCTGCCGCGCATGGCGCTAGTCTTGGCCTTGGCGCCCTCGTTGACGATAGCGAGCGCCATGCCCTGCCGCTCAGCTGCCTCTTTGAGGTTGCGCTTGAAGTCTGCGAGCTGTTGGGGACGCATGGCTTTGTAAAAGTCCTCGGTGCGGTCGACCATGGCGTTCCAGTCTTCAAGTATAAGGCGCTCCTTGCGGAAGTCTTGGCGAAGGGGCTGCGTCATGCGGTTGGAGAAGTGCGTCTTGAGCATGGTGACGTCGACGACCGCGCCCTCGGGTCCGGCGCGCTCCGCAGCATGGAGTAGCTCGTCGGCAAACTGGCGTGGCGTCCAGTCTGGCTGCCAGACGAGGTCAGTGATCTCCATCATCGCCTCGGCGCGGTGAGCTGCGTTGTCGAAGCGCTTGGCGATCGCCGCCCAAAGCTCCTCGTAGTTCATGGAACCGCAGCCCTGAACGCGCTCCAGTCCCGTAACAGGGTCCTTGTGCGCGATGATGAGCTGGTCTTGCTGATCCGCGGTCAGGCAACGGCGCAGAGCGAAGTCCCACTTGTCGTAGGGGACACTGTTGTAGTGGGCCGCCTGCTCGAAATGGCGGCGCGTCGTCTCGGTTGCGCCGGGGCGGAAGGGAATGGGGAGCGCCGTAGGGTTGAAGAACTTCTGCCAGCTCACGTCTTCATGGTGGCTAGAGCTCGCAGTGGCGGCAGCTGCAGGCGCGGCGAGTGGCGCTGCGCCCTCGAACGGCGCGCGCGCGGGGTTGATGACGTTGGCGAAAAGGCGCTACTGCTAGTAGGCGCGGGGGCATAGCTGTGGCTAGCGGTGGGCGCGAGTAGGTCCGCCCCGGGATAGCCCACGGGCATTGCGCGAAGCTGCTCCTCTTGGGTGCGCTGGGCAGCTTCGGTGAAGAGCGTCGGCGCGGTGAAGTTGACAAAGTGCGCCAGCGCCGCCGGTCCGGCGCGGCGCGCCGCATCAAAGTAATCTCGAATGCGGCGGTACCGCTCGACGCGGTCCGCGTGACGCCGCAGGTCCGATGCGCGCAGGGCGCGGCGGTGACGCTCCGCCTCGATGCGCGAGCGCCAGTCGGCGTCAGCTTCGGCCTCGATGGCTAGCTGCAGGGGCGTGGCGTGGGCAGTAGGCAGAGGACGCCGCTCGCGCTCCTCGTACAGCTCCTTGATCTTGGCGTCCGCGGCTAGAGTGTCGCGCTTGGCTTTGTCACGAGCAGCGTCATCTTGGGTAATGCGCTGGCCAAGCTCGACCTCGATGCCGCGGGCGACGCATTCAACGTCGTCAGAAGAGGTCGGGGGGACGGCGGCGGCGCGTGGAGTTGCAGCGGTGCCGGCGCTGAAGAGGATGGCTGGGTCGAGGCTAGCAGTGGTGCTAGTAGCTGGACGCACCGAAGCGCTCACGCGCTCTGCAGCACGGCGCAGAGCCTCGTCGCTAATAGCGGGGAGAGCGGCGCGAAGTCCTCGACAATGTCGTCCATCTGCTCTCGACCATCACCGGAAGCCGGGGCAGGTGCGGCGGATGTCGCGACCGGCAGGTTTCCGGAGGACGCGGGGGGACCTTGAGCTTGAGCGGCAGTGACAGGCGGAGTGGCAGTCGGTGCAGTCCCAGCGCTCGCGGGGTCGAGGCGACCGCAGCCGACATGCCGCCCTGATCGGCAGGAGGCGCCGACACAGGGTGCACAGGGGGGGGCTGTGCCTGCGGATCCGCACCGCCACCGCTACTCTCACCGCCGGTTCCCGCGCCACCCGTTTCCCCAACGGAGGCTAGGCCGTCGCAGGCTGTTCGGCGTTGCCAGTGTGGATAGCACTTCCTCCCTGAGACACACGACAAAGTTGGCAACTCGTCGCTAGTACGCACTTCTGTGTAGAGCGGGCAAACGCTCAAAATGTGCGCGTCGACGGCGTGCCAGAGCGCTCAAGATTTTCAAAGTGCTCAAAGTTTATGCAATCTGCTCAGAGGTTATGCAGAAGCCGATAATTCCCCTTTCCACTTGAAAAAGCGTGCCAGGGTCGGCCTAGGCGAGTCTAGCCAGCGTGTGGACAACTCCACATTGTCAACTCAAAATGCGTCGGGGTGATCAGTCCCGTTGCATACATGATTTTCACGTTGCTGCGCAACATTGTGCCGAGGTGCACGAATCAGTTAGCGGCGCTCACACTAACTGACGGAAAAACGCTGTTGCATGGTTGCGTGTCCATGCTCACGGATTCCTCAAAGTAGCTGGAGCACCTAGTCTGACAGTATAGCCAGTTGTGCCTAGCAGCCGTGTGCTGGAAAGGAAACACACACGTGAGCTTCGTTGATCGCATGCTGTCGTCTGCAGGACTAAACAGCACGGACTTGCCATAGCATGCTAGCAACTGATAGACGCTGGCAGTCTTAGTACATAGCAGCGTCCCTATGTGTCTGTTGCACCGCCAACCGCGACCCGTCGCGGACGC